>QJOB01000058.1:16811-319943 GCA_004155035.1 Monosporascus sp. 5C6A | reverse complement strand
CCCCCCTTTTCTTGCTCAGTACACCCCCCAATCGGCGGATCTCAATCCTCGTGCCCAGCTCTGGTTGATTCATGACTGAACCTTTGACTGACTTGCATGACGAAACAGGTCTCTATCGTCGCCAACTACATCAAGGAACGCACCAAGAACGCGCAGTTCATCGTCATATCGCTCCGCAACAACATGTTCGAGCTCGCGGCCCGCCTGGTCGGCGTCTACAAGGTCAACCACATGACCAAGAGCGTCACAATCGAGAACAGGGACTTCATCAGCCGCGGCGCCGTCGCCGCGAGCAGCGCGAGACAAGCAGGGGGCGGTGGTCCTGCGACTACTGCCGTGGCTTCGTAATTTGTCTCAGGCGCCCTGTTTTAATCGCTGTCCGTTTTTGAGTTGGGATAACTTGATTTCGGTCCCATCTTGTTTAGCCTGTGTTGTATACGTTTTAGAAGTGCTGAAGAGGCTTTCGTGCGCGGCGCGGGTGAAGATGTAAGAGCGTGATTGATTGGTCGGTGTTGGGTACGAACGATGTTTATGATGACTGGCTATGGATGGGTCGGGATGATGGGGTGCATACGCTGCTCCGTGTAACGGATATGAATACCAATGAAGAGGACGACATTTCTCTCTCGTCTTGGACGTTTATGATAAACTTGGTGAATCGAGCATCGCTTTCGATGCGAATGAGGGCTGGATCGCAGAGATTATATTCCTACCCTCAAATGACTCTACTGAGTCAGCAACATTTGCATTATTATGATAATTAACGCTTAAATGCCCCCTCAGCTCAACCCCTGATTCCTCTCTCGGCGCTGTTTAGCTATTCACTCGACTTGCTGTCGCTCTCAATTTCCTCAATGTAATATCCTGTCCTATGCGATGTCTGTGTCGAAGCCTTCGCACGGGAACACGAATACGACAAGAGTTACCCGCACCACCAGAGCGCTGCCTCGTTCCACGCGGCCAAGCAAGCCGGGTGCCATGTCTGCAGCACCATCTGGGAAGTCGCACGAGGCGACCCCTCGACATGAAATGGGACTCTCGCAAGGCCCGGGAGCTGAGGGTCACCTACAAGTTCTGGTATTCCGCCCGACCATATACTTCCGCCTCGATGCGGAAGACGGGAAGGTAGCATCGGTCATGTCTACCGTCAGGCTACTCGATCAGGTTCCTGAGCTTTCACGTGAGCAGCTAAGAGGAGACGGCCCAGATGTCCCCGAATTCCCTGACCGGAATTTGAAAGCTCTGTACTACTCTACACATCTCAAGGGTTGTCGGGAAAACCACCCTACCTGTCGCAGCACACTACCGTCGGGATGTCCACCAAGCCTGCCTACACGGGTTCTTGACTTACGACGCTGGGAGGGGGAGGTCTGCCTCCGTGTCACGAATGGGTCAAAGGATGGCCCTTACATGACGCTGAGTCACCGATGGGGAGTTATCAACGAGCCCCCGAAGCTGTTGAAGGCGAACTTCAAGGCGCCTGGCGGGCATCGCGGTATAGAGCCTTCCCAAGTCCTTTCGCGATGCGATCCAGGTTGCCAGACATCTCGGCGTGAGCTGGGTGTGGATCGATTATCTGTGATCACCCGGGATTCGGAAGACGACTGAAGGTACAAGAGCTCCTTGATGGACAGGGTCTACCGGGAGAGTCTCTGCGACCTTGCTGCTACCGGTGCGTCCGACAGCTACGGTGGTCTCTCCCCGATGATGGCCCCGTATCGTTGCGATTGCTCTTGGGTTTTCACCTCAGAACAGCTGCAAACGCGGAGAACTCATTACCCGGCCGCCATTACCCGGATTCCTCCTAGGTCTATCGCGTGGAGCCTCGGAGCCGCTGGCCTCGGAAGATCGAGGACGCCGAGCTTAATCAGAGGGGATGGGTTACCCAGAGCGAGTTCTGGCGGCGCGAACGCTCCATTTCACGCACACCGAAGTCTTCTGGGAATGCATCGGCAACCTCGCATCCGAGCCCGTCCCCGGTTCGCTGTGCTATGGCGCCTATATCTCGGAGAACAATCCCCCGCCGTCTGCAGATCGCGGCCTGTACCCCTCACTGAGTTCGCCGGCTTCGACGCCGACCCTTATACCGAAAATAAGACAGGCCAGCTGCGCTGCCCGCTCCTCCACTTGCGAGGGCGCCTCTTTCCCGAGCCCGTAATATATTAATTAATGGATTAATTAAAGCCTTATTACGAAAAGTTTTTAAATATTTTAAAAAGTAATTAGGATTGGTAGATATTATAAAAGCCTTAGATTTACGGAGGAAGACGTTAAAAGCGATTTTTGGCGAGGAATTAGCTAATTAGAAAAATATAGTTACCGGAAAAAAGGTGGAATAGAAAGCTGTAGCTTTAAAAAGTGATAAAGTAGGACGATTAATGATAAAATTCGGCAAAAGTGGAGTTACCAGGAATTCTAGCTAGCTTCCTATTTCAACAATTAACGCTTCGAATTCTTTGAGGCGTTAAGGGGGTATGTTAGTTAGCCAGGTGTACTAAGGCACCCTAACTGAAAAAGGCTACGTTTTAATCGGAAGATAATTATTCCGTTGCTAGGCTATACAAAAGCTGTACGCGTACTGAGAAGCTGCATAATTAGCCGAATACAATAACGCAACTGACATCCCCTATATTCGACAGAACGGGCCAAGAAGGCCTGAGCTAGCTGAGATAACCCTTTTCTGGCCCACTCCCGCCCGGCTGCTCCTTCCTGCGCCGAACAACATTATTAGCTTTTGGGGCTTCGTTATAGCCTAGGCCATAGTGATTGTCATTATGCGCCCAGTGTAGTGTCTAAATAAGCTTTAAGTAAACTTCACTCCTTATTCTGCTTTTCTGCGTTTGAAGATATCGTAGAACCGGTCGCGTCGACGTGGTCGTGAGGATTCACCAATCGACTCCTGATCGTGCCCCTGGACCACGAAGTTAGACGTGAATTTACTGGTAAAGTTCTTCTTTCATGCAAAAATATATTTCAAGCATTACCTTATCGTTCTTCGAGTCTGTATTAGCTTCTTTATCAAGCAATGGACGCATAACTGCTTCGTGGCCGTTTTCGGAAGCGAACAAAAGCGATGTCAAGCCTATATCATTTCTTGAGTCGATGTCGGCTTTCTTGTTAAGTAATAGACGGACAACTGCTTCGTGGCCCTTTTGAGAAGCAAGTAAAATGGATGTCGAGTCCATATGATCTCTCGAGTTGACGTCGGCCCCTTTGTCAAGTAATAGACGGACAACTGCTTCGTGGCCGTTTTGAGAAGCAAGTAAAAGGGATGTCAAGCCCCTATCAGTTCTCGAGTTGATATCGGCTCCTTTTTCAAGCAATAAACGAACGACTGCTTCGTGACCGTTTCCGGAAGCGACGATAAGGGGTGTCACGCCAGTACTAGTTCTCGAGTCGACATCGGCTCCTTTGTCAAGCAATAAACGAACGACTCCTTCGTGCCCGAATCTGGAAGCGAATATCAGGGGTGTCCAGCTAATATCATCTCTCGAATCGATGTTCGCTCCTTTATCAAGCAATAAACGAACGACTGCTTCGTGGCCGCTCTGGGAAGCGACCATAAGGGATGTCCCGCGCTTATCATTTCTCGAATCGATATTGGCTCCTTTTTCAAGCAATAAATAAACGACTGCTTCGTGGCCGTTCTGGGAAGCGACCGTAAGGGATGTCGAGCCCCTATCAGTTCTCGAGTCGATATTGGCTCCTTTTCAAGCAATAAACGAACGACTGCTTCGTGGCCGTTCAGGGAAGCGATCATAAGGGATGTCCAGCGCCTATCATCTCTCGAGTCGATATTGGCTCCTTTATCGAGCAATAAACGGACAACTGCTTGGTGGCCGTTACTGGAAGCGAGAAAAAGGGGTAAAAGACTTCCTCCTTTCCTAGGTAGCATTTCCATATCTGCGTCTCGATCCAGAAGCAATTGGACAATTGCCTCATATCCTCGCTCTGCTGCGACTGCTAAAACAGTATTTTGACAAATGGGATCTACCGAGTTCACGTTCACCCGATCTGTCTTCAACAACAGCTCGACTACTGTTGTGTGACCACCCCAGACTGCCATGAGTAGGGGCGTCCGGCCAATATTATCGGCCTGATCTGGGTTGATGTTAAGACCAAGAAGCAGCTTCACCATCCCGTCATCGCCGGCACTGGCGGCTCCCAGCAATATATCGCTTGGGTCTTCCTCCGCGTCCAGCTCTATATCTTCCCGACCTTCCTCAGTAACAGAAGTGGCGGTGAGCTCTCCGAGTTGCGTTTCCGCCGCTTCCCCTATGACCTTGGATTGGGAGGCGCCTAATTCCGTGGAGCTGGAGGCTAGGATAACATTCTTGTGGTGTCTTTGCATATTTTCACGCTTCACAAAGACATCCTTGAGTCGTGAATTGATAGCCACAGCCTCTTCGCCGTCATCCGGATAGAGCGATTCGCACAGTCGCAAGGCCGATTGTAGAGAATCCGCAGCGCCATCGAGGTCCCCTGATCTTTGATAAGTGTGGGCGAGACCCCACAAAAGACACAGAGACACACGGCCATGCGGCCATTGGAGACCATAATTGCTGAGTGCCACTGTCTCGAACTCGATGGCTTGAGAAAAGTAGTACTTGGCCTCATCAACGTCGCCGACGCCTAGATGTGCCCACGCTGCCTGTCGGATAATGGTACAGTATGCGCCATGGAGTCGGCCGGATTGGGGCTCCAACAGCCGCTGGGGCAGCTGACTCAAAAGAAGAGATAGGGAGTATTTGAACGGAGCCATATACTTGAGTTCGATTTGATCGGCCCTCAAGTACGATGGAAGAGAACTGGGAGAGTTACGTTGTTAGCTTAGGTTAATCTTATGTTGGGTGTCCTGTCTATTTACCTCTTCATTTCAGGATCAGCCTTGCAGACCTCTCTTGATAACCCATAGGCAGTGTGAATCAGAAGGTCTTCTTTTCCCAAAGATCGGATTTTTTCCAAGCTCCATTGACTGAAGATTCTGTGGATCGTGATGCTCTGGTGCTGTTGGTCTCCCTTGAGGCGGATGAAGAAGAAATTCGCAAGTCGACGGAGCGCAAGACGGAGAAAATTCTCATCGTGCAGCAGCGACTCTAGTTGGGCGATGTCTTTGCCCGTTACGCTCTTCGTGCCAGAATGGTGGAAGAAAGCAAACCTTCCGAGGGCTGAAACCGGAATTTGCCATGATCCCATAATTCCAATAAAGACCAAGAGCAAGGTATCGTTGGATCAAGTCTCGAGTGAGGCATAAGCCAGGTCCAGGACCGTTAGGATGATGCGATCCTTGTCATACGCCCACGATCCTTCGTCTGGAGGCTCTTCCATTAGAGCGCGGTATTTCTGTTTATAAGCTGAGAGAAATTTCTTGAACGAAAAGTTCCCATTTCGAATCAAGGCAGCAGCTTGCTCGATCGCCAACGGGATGCCGCTGAGCTCACCGACAATATCCTTTAGCGCCGCAGAATCTGAACGGTCGTGTGTGGTTAGAATTTGGAATGCGGACAAATCAGCGTGCATTGGGCGAACTGAGGGTGATAAAGAGGGGTAAGAGGGAATGAATAATGGTGTGGGAGTTTGAGGCGGGCCATAGTGAGACAGGAAAATTGCACTCAGAAAACTCCACCGTTATGGCCCGCCCAAGTGAGTGACTAATTGAAAGAGACGCCCTTCAGAAACACCAGACCGCTCGTCGTCAACTCTGGGAGGATAGCCGGCTGGAATATTCTTTCGAGCGCTCCCTCGAAATCCCCTTAAAGTTCACTAGAAATTCCCTTCAAATATCCTCTTGGATACCTTTTCTTTGAAAGGACAGCTTTCTCACCACCACTTGGCTGGCGAATGCTCGCGCCGGCCCACGTACGGTAGGACCCAGCGGCTCGGTATTGAGATTGTAACAGCGAGACCTGCGAAATTAGGTTTACTAACCGTCCTCACTTACGGCCGTTGTCTGATCCTCGACTTCGGCGAGTTTCAGAAGCAGTGACCTGGAATTCGTGAGGTCAAGGCCCCCCACGTCAATCCGCCCGCCTGGGCCGGGGCTGAATCCATGGCAGGCCCGAACCGTTATGCTCGTGACCATGACTGAACCGTGATTACAGTCAGGAATGTATTCGTTGATCTTCGTGTCGTCGGCACTGTCTATGACGAGCAGCCACTTTGAATGGATAGTCGAGCGGAGCCGTGATGTTACCTTCAATGCGTCGCTGGCGTCGGGTCGGTTGTGAGTCCAAGGAAGATCTTTGGGCCATTGAGCTGCCATCTCTGCTGCAGCCTCAGACAGTGACTGACTCGCGTGCTCCTTTGTAGACGCATTAATCCAGACAATGACCGAATAGCGATGCCCTTCCTCTTCAATATGCCGAAGCGCGAGCTGGGTTTTGCCGGAACCTCCTATTCCACAAAGGAGGACGCACTTCCGGCCTGGTTGGCCTGGATCCAAGGCTTCACGAATCTCAGAAAGCTCCGTGTGCCGCCCGTAAAAAGAAGTCGTACTTTGCGGCAGAGTGGACAATAGTAACGGAGAAGATTGATCCGGGGTAGGTGCTTCACCTGAGGCTCAAACGCGCCAAAAAGTTAGAATCTATTTACACTTATAGCCGCATATCTCAGTTAGACGTACTCCCAATTTTGGCACCAAGGAGCCAAGAACATTGTGCTATTTCGTCCTGTACGGCACGGCTTTTCATGTAAGCTCTCGTAACAGCTGAGACGTGCTGCATTGTCTTGTCATCGGTTTCATTTAGCTCGATTGACTCAAGTCCTCTATCAACATCCAATCGATAATAGCGATCGACGAAACCCGCATCCTTGAACCTGTTGGCGACAGCTTGTCAGATATTTCACGGACTATGATGGGCTAACATTGAGGCTACGGATCGGCAAGTGAGCAGTAATGGTGGGGCTTTCTGGGAACCTTTCTCTGTCTCTCTCTGTGGATCGGGGACAGCATGAACCTACCGCTCAGCAACAACTTGATGGACACGGTGGCAACTAGTGGCGATTTCCTTGCAGCACTTAAGTGCATCGGAAACGGACTTTATCCCCCCAGGCGTAACACGCGAAGAAACGGAAGACTTCTCGCGTTCGAAGGTCGGACGGCCGGTGCCGACTGACACCAGGCAGCCAATGTCAGCAAGTGGATCCAGCAGCGGCGCCGGCCACTCGATCGACTTGAGCTCCTTTAATATTAGATCGCTTGGATTGTTGAAGCCGAACGCTCCGTCAACATATTCGACACCGTTAATGGTTATGGAAGGAAAGAAAGTGGTGGCAGCGGATGTCGCACGGCAGGCCTCGAGAATGGAGCAAGACTCGACACTGGCTCGGACACCGTAAGTGCGGAACAGTTCGGCATCGCCAGTGTTCTTCATGACGGAAACAACCGCTACCTGGGCAGCGAGATGGTTAATAAAAGCAGAGAGAGGGTGGCCGGCGACATGCATCCGACGTACCGGGACGTGTCCCTTTGATGCAGCCTCATCCTCAAACATCATCTCTTCCGCGGCATGACTGCGAATGACCTTCTCCAGGCCACCACTGGCGTGCCGTGAGCCTGTCAAGAACAACCGAGCGGCTTTTCCAGATGAGCCTCCGGCAAAGATCTCCGAGCCAAAGTCCCGGAAGAGCTTCTCGCATTCATCGAGGGTCTTGCCAAGACGGCCAAGGAGGATGGCAATGAGGCCGCCAGTGCTGGTGCCGCAGATGAGGTCGAAGCATTGGCGGGGCTCTGGAGTGAAATTCAGCTTGTTGCGCATCCGAACGTTGAGCATCAACTCTTTCAAGATCAGTATTTCGGAGAGGCCGCGAATTCCCCCGCCATCGAGGCAGAGGACTCGGAGTTTTCCGGCCGACGGCTCCATCGCGTCGTGTCAGATATAGGGGATGTCAGTTGCGTTGTTGTATTCAGCTAATTGTGCAGCTTCTTAGTACGCCTATCAGAAAGGGCCCGGAGGATTTCGTCGGATCGGGGACTTATTGGACCAAAAAGTGCACTACACAGCGTCTGGATTCGGGAATTAATGGAAGGACGCAGCACTGGAGTTTCGCATGACAGGAAGAGGAAGAGAGAAGGAAGGGGTTCGTAAATATCACCAATACTGTACGGCAAACTTCTATTTGTCAAAATAAACGCCTAGGCGCGAGGGATACTAGTATTGTCCAATCCCTGTTACGATTTTGTAAACTCTACCAGTAAAGGTCGTCCGAAGAAATCCAATACGCACAGGCATTTATTACTTCGATGAAATAATCGACTATGGTCGTCGGACGGATATGCATATTCAATTTGGCATTCATATTTCAAATCGTGGATATTATCAAAGGGGCCCCTGATATTTTATCCAAAGCCTGCGCATCGGTGAATCAGCGAGACGAAGCGCCACAATCCACCACATCGTTATTGTGGCTGAGAAAAGCTGAGTGGCAGGTACATGCAGGACTTATCGGAGTTATCAGATGTGGAGAATCTCAATGCGCAGCAAGCAAGCTTTCCCGAAAAATTTTGGAGCCAAAAATACCGAAGCTTCAATTTATCTCCAACCTCATGCCCACCCATTGAGAGTCGAGTGGACAGCTGCCTGGACGGACAACAGACACGATGACGCGAGTAGACTTTTTGCTGTTCGAATCGGCAGTTGGCTATGCCCTCTTCAAGGTGGTCCACCAGCAGGATGCCGTCGGATTGCATCTGAAAGAGGTGCAGAAGGCCGGCCAGGACCTTGCCAAATTCGGGAAGATGGTACAGTTGGTGAGCTTTGCGCCCTGGAAGTCTGCCGCCGACGCCCTCGAGAATATCAACCTGGTTTCCGAGGGTATCCTCTCCGACTATCTCAAGTCCAACCTCGAGTTGAACCTACCCCAGTCCAAGAAGAGCAAGATCGTCCTAGGTCTGGCAGAGAAGAACCTCGCTGGTTCCATCAAGGCTGCGTTTCCCGGCGTCGAGTGCGAGACCGCCGACACGTCGGAAGTTGTTGGCGACTTGCTTCGAAGCATCCGCTTACATGCCTCCAAGCTGCTTGGCGGACTCGAGACTGGCGATATCGAGAGGGCCCAGCTTGGTCTGGGCCATGCCTACTCTCGAGGAAAAGTGAAGTTCAACGTTCACAAGAACGATAACCACAGTCAGTAGATTCTCAGAGTCGTAGCGCGATTGATACTGACAGAGACGTGAAGTTATCAGGGCCATTGCCACGTTGGACAATCTCGACAAGGGAATAAACCTCTTCTCCCAGAAGGTCCGAGAATGGTACGGATGGCACTTCCCCGAGCTCTACAGTATCGCTTCCGACAACATGACGTTCGCGCGATTGGCCCTGTTCATCGGCGACAAGTCCTCTCTAACCGAGGATAAGCTGCACGAGCTCGCGGCTCTGGTCAATGAAGACGAAGAAAAGGCACGCGAAATCATCAACAAGGCCAAGATATCCATGGGCCGCGACATCTCCGATGCCGACATGGACAACATCTCTTCGTTTGCTGGTCGAGTTGTCAAGCTTGTCGAGTATCGCCGCTCCCTCTACAGCTACCTAGTCGACAAGATGAACTCTGTCGCCCCCAACCTGGCCGCTCTCATCGGCGAGGTCGTTGCCGCTCGTCTCATCCAGAAAGCCGGCTCCCTCACCAACCTTGCCAAGTATCCTGCCTCTACACTCCAGATCCTCGGTGCCGAGAAGGCCCTCTTCCGCGCCCTGAAGACCAAGGGCAACACGCCTAAGTTCGGTCTCATCTATCACAGCACCTACATCGGCCGCGCTAGCCAGAAGGACAAGGGTCGCATCAGCAGATACTTGGCCAACAAGTGCAGTATCGCTAGTCGTATCGACAACTTCGCGGAACATCCTTCCAAGAAGTTCGGCAATGTCCTCAGACAGCAGGTCGAGGACCGTCTAGAATTCTACGCTACCGGCAAGAAGCCCACCAAGAACTCAGATGCGATGGTGAGTGCCTTTCTCCCGATTAATCCCATTCTGATCTTATACTGACTATTTCCACAGAACAAAGCCATCGCGGATATTATGGCGGACGGTGGCGATGACACCCTAGCCGTGGACGCTGAGATGATTGACGCGCCACTGCCATCCACCGCCGCTGCTGCCACGCCTTCCAAGAAGGAGAAGAAAGAAAAGAAAGAAAAGAAGGACAAGAAGGAAAAGAAGCGCAAGCAGAGTGACGTCAACGGCAGCGTGGAAACCGAAGCCACGAGCGAGAAGAAGAAGAAAAAGAAGAAGAGGCACTCCGAGGTCGAGGCGTAAATCCCCCGACGTAGGCCCAGCCGAGAAGGAGATGATAGGGGGCTCCCAAGAATGAAGGAGTTATGCATGGCTAGGCGTTCCGCGTTCCGGATTACAGTACAGGTCAGGTGTCCGATGAAATATTGGGGATCATACCCGTTTTAGTGTTCTCTCGTCGCTTTTTGGGGGGTTCTGTGTCGTAGCTGAATTGATCAAATATTATCAAACGACTATTGGGACGTGGCTGCTTGGCGATTGGGCTTAGTAAATGTCCATGATGCTTCTGTGGATTACTGGGAAAGTCTAGTTACTGCAGGACCGTGACCTGGACCAACGACTGTCTTGTCGATGAACTGGTATAGGTAAGGGCAGCGTGAATAGCGGTATACTTCACAACCATGCCGAGACCGTCGGATGATCAACTACTTCGCGTTTATATGCTGCCATACATTTTATGACCCTAACAAGCCTTCCCTCGTTCGAGTCTATTCCAGGATGGACAGTTCAACGGCATATTCTCAAAGGGTATATTGTTTGCTCCGCTCCCAATGGGCGAAGTACGGAGCAAAAGAGGTAATCCTAGATTCCGTCGCCAACCCAGAAATTATGGCGAGGCCGGACTTAAGTACAGCATCGCACCAGGCAGCAATACCGACTAGTCGCCATCAGCGAATGTGACAGTAAGCAGAGTGGAGGAATCGGCCGATGCTAATTACGCTTTTAATGCGATAACTTGCTTGATGGGGAATATCAATAACCCCCCGGCTCTGATCGCCGCGCTCACTCCGTATCAAGTAATTATAGGACCCCTCGGGCACCCCCGGGCCCAAATGGCAAGAAGTGCGCAGTGGCCCCGACGAACGTGAGCGAATATTCCCGCGTCGACCACGACTCCGCTGAGGGATGCTAACGCTAGCATAGCACATATACCTGCCACATCACGAAACCCAATGGCGACGACGAAGCTGGTGTCCGGTCCGCTAGACGTAGGCGGGCAAGGATAGGGGGAGATGGGTCGCCCGGTGGTGAGGAGGACGACGGATCTAGGTTCGACGGGGCGCGCCGCGAGCTGTGGAGGCTTGGCCGGGGTGACTTTTGCAAGGGGTGGGTTATGCCGTCCGTTGGTTGTGTTCTGGGGGTTTGGATGGCGATGGTGGTGGTTGTGATGGTGGTGCTTACCATTTGCGTGGAGCGTGGTGGTAGATGGATGGCTGTGCGGACAGCAGTTATGGTGTAGACCGCCAACTGCTGGCTACGCGACAGACTCCGGGGTGATGAGGAGCATGATCTCGCCACGGGACTCTATCACTGCCCTGGAGTCGAGCTTTGGTGGCATAGAGTACAACATCGAGGGTCACTATGTAGACGCTACTCGGCAAGTTCCTCCGGATCTGAATCTAGAACCTCACACAGGTAGTTGTCCAAAAGTATGATGGTGAGTTATCGGGGATCACTTTTAATCTTGTCTATGGTCGAAGGATTGCGTAGATGGTCTCTTCAATACTTCGAGCTTCGCTATCGAGGAGCTAGCTAATGCGGGAGAGGCGATCTCAGCCGCCAAGGGAGAAGCAAGTGATTGCGGACATTAGGGAATGAGAACTACACGGTGGACGGCTGCCGTGCTGCAGGTTACCCCCCATTCAAATAGTCTCGTTGATATCTGAGGTCTCGTGGGGAGCCAGATTCCCATCATAGGCGGACTCTTCCCCACTTGGGATAACTGAGTGACTATCATAAAGTGTCTTTGCATGCCGTCCGCAGGTCCCTGGGCTTTATATTCTAGCTTTCTTGTCTCTTACCCCATAGCTTGCCTCTGCTATGCTGTGCCGCTCTCGATGGGGCTGAGTGCAACTGCTTAAAAAGATATTGGAGGGCCTATCCACAGCCGATCTGGGTTTTGCTGCTGGGCTCAGGGAAACCCAAGGCCTGGGAGATTCGGAATCTTATGGGATAGTCTTCCACTTATTCTTCTCCGTCAAGTCTCACTCCAAATGTCGTATTCAAAGGCCATCGCCAATATATGTGACTAGTCACTCAGGGGACGCCAAGCTCCACGGTAAATCAGTCACATGTTATATCCAGTGAGCCTACGGTTTTTGTTCGTGTCATTGACTCTGGAATTTGGTTCTAGAACATAGTTGTCTACATGGTGCGCTATCATTTCCTCCATGAGTCCCTATTCCATGGAGCAAATCACCTAGATGCCAGTTGCCAGCCGTTTAGTCATGCCTCATGATCGCATTTACGGCTTGTCAAAGACGTAGGTCAGGTGGCAGCGACCGCAGTACTGTCGGTCCTGCATGGCAGCCATGAAGACACCTGCACCGCACTGTGCAAGGTCGCCGTGTTAGTCACATCCTCGTTACAATCACGCAAGAAGCAAGAACAGGAAGAGGCGCGGGAGAGGACTCACGGTGTCGGCGGGGCACTCGCGGCGGAGACGCTCGATCTTGCCGTCGCCGTCGACCTTGTAGTACTTGAGGACGGCCAACTTGGTCTTCTTGCGCTTGTGCTTGATCTTCTTGGGGGTGGTGTAGACCTTCTTCTTGCGCTTCTTGGCACCACCGCGCAGGCGCAGGACGAGGTGCAGGGTCGACTCCTTCTGGATGTTGTAGTCGGAGAGGGTGCGGCCGTCCTCGAGCTGCTTGCCGGCGAAGATCAAGCGCTGCTGGTCCGGGGGGATGCCCTCCTTGTCCTGGATCTTGGACTTTACATTGTCGATGGTGTCGCTCGACTCCACCTCGAGGGTGATAGTCTTGCCCGTGAGGGTCTTGACGAAGATCTGCATGATTGCCTGTTGTCCCAGATTATTAGGAATTCAGGCAGGAGAAAGCCGACAATGGCTTATGGATATAGGGGATGGTCGGCGTTAGGGGGGGGGGAGCTTACCTAGACAATATCGCTATTGCCGTCCTAAGCAATCTATGTGAAGATGTTTGGTGGAGGAAAAAAAGATTTAATAGGAAGGCTCGAAAAGTTCGGGCTTTAGTTAGTAGAGAATGTCGTTTAGTGGGATGTGTGCGTGCGTGTATGTGGGTGTGGCTGTGCAAATTAGTGGTGCTAGTGGGGGACTGCAGGGCTCGCAGAGCTGAGCACACACCACCTCGAGCTGCACATGCTAGGGTTTCTAGTGATGCTTGCCCTCACAATCGATACCGAAGCCCACTCAAATCGTGCCTTTCCGCTGAAAAGCTGGATGTCTGTTCTCTCATTGGTCCAACGTCCCCTAAGAGTGGGAGACCTTCCACCAGCTTTGTATTATGTATTTTCTACGTTACGCCCATACGAAACTTTCCTGAAATTCAACTCCCGCGCGAATTCAACTTTCTCGGCAACCCACCTTCACTAACCAGCAGGAAGCCCAGCAACACCGCAACCATGGTCAAGAAGAGAAAGAACAAGTACGATACCTCTGCGGTCCTGGGGAATTTCTTGGTTATTGGAGAAGTCTGTGTGCTGACTCTCGTCTTCTTTCTACAGCGGCCGTAACAAGAAGGGCCGTGGCCACGTCAAGCCCATCCGCTGCAGCAACTGCTCGCGATGCACCCCCAAGGACAAGGCCATCAAGCGCTTCACAATCCGCAACATGGTCGAGTCCGCCGCCATCCGTGATATCTCGGACGCCTCCGTCTTCGCCGAGTACACGGTTCCCAAGATGTACCTCAAGCTGCAGTACTGCGTCTCTTGCGCTATCCACGGCAAGATCGTCCGGTACGTTCGTCCCTCGGTCCTGAGGGTACGACTACGCGCTTTGTCCCCGGCTGCGTATGCGCTTGAGATGAGCCTTGGTCGAACCACTGAGAAAGACCGATCCTCCCCCTTCCTAGCTCCGGTGCGATTCCATCTTGCTGACAGTGCTCCCCTACAGTGTCCGATCCCGCGAGGGCCGCCGCAACCGTGCTCCCCCGCCGCGTGTGCGATACAACAAGGATGGCAAGAAGGTGACTCCCACCCAGACTGCCAAGGCTACTTAGACCTGGCGTCTTTCTGCAGTGGTGTCTTAGGGAAAGGGAAATCTGGGAATACTCCGGTCCAGTTGCGGAGATGGCTTCATTGGCACGAAAAGGGTTTTCGGCATGCTATCTCAGATAACGAAGTCCATGAATTGAGGCATATTTGCCACGTTACGCAAGTTTGCTGCATTTGCCGGCCACCTGCTTGTGTCTCACCACTCTTACTCTGTCGGCCTGCTCCTACAGGGTAGCTTCGGCTATCCTGTGGCTTCTATGACCACACAGTGTCAACTCTCGGAGCCCTCTTGTGGTGTCGATGCCATTGCACTACGGTTGTCCCTGGTACATATTACTCTCCTGCTTCACCTTGGCTGTGATGTTGTCTCTGGATACAAACGATAACGGGTTACGCATCGGTGGCCGCACTGTGCCTAACTGTTACGACCTGACGTCTCGGACGTCTCGGTAATTCAAAGATACGGTCGCAACGACGCCACAGGTGGCTGTAGGAGCCACGCCACGATCGGAATGGCTCTGGATGCCAAGATAGAGCGGGATTTAGTAAAACGGTATGGCCCTGGATGCTAAGGCATGGCCATGCAGTTATGCGGTATGGCCCTGGATGGTTATATAAAGCTATCCAAAGCACGATTTAAATATATGTAACGAACCTGTTATACATCTACCTGGAGGTATGAGCAGCATCCGAAATGGGGTTGTTGTTGTTGTTGTAGTATTTAACGCCGGGGGGACTGCCGCAACGCGGCTATCCCAGAGCCTCCCTTAGGGCATATTGGGCGTGCTAGGCTAGGTAATTTTACTCTATATACAGAAACCCATCTAGCAAATCTTGTCCTAGGACGTGTCGCCTTCGACAGGCGGTTCTAAATGTATCTCCCTCGCGGCCTATCGGAGGGCAGTGTCGTTATACTGGTTGAAAGTGATTTCACCCCTAACCTTCAGGCTAGTGTTCCAGGTTTCGAACCGAAACCGTAGTGATAGGGCCCGGTTGGGCCCTTAGTTCTCGTGCCTAAGCACGGTATTAGTAGTAATATAAGAAAATAGATCCCCTGTTCCTGCCCCTTCCCCTCTCCCCTTTTCTGCTGCCGTTAGATGCTGCCCTGCGTTATCGTGTACAGATGGTACTGTAGAATTCGGTAGCCCTGATGAACTCGCGGAAGACCGTAGGATTCCTCATCATCTTTCGTAGGTAGTTGCGCGCCCTTTGCCCGTATGGTCTTTTGGGCGGTGGTTCCGGCCAAATCCTGAACGCCCTGGTCTTTTTTCCACAATGTACTAGGTGCTCCGGATCTTTCTCACTGCCGCAAGAGCAGTTTAACTCCGCGTCGTCGTGCTTGAGCTTCCGGTGGTACCACGCAAAGTCGCCGTGCCCCGTTCGAATTGCCAGGAAGTGATGTAGCTCTGGTCTAGTCATTACTTCTAGCTCCTCCGGGCAACGTATGTGATAATCTAGCTTCCATTCGTTGTAACGTTTTGATAGTTTCGTTTTGGCGTTATCCCATCCGAAATGGGGTCTTGATTTGCAGGTAACAATAGCACGAAGAATGGGGTTTGTTCGTTAAAGAGATTTGCGTACTTTTCCCTTAACTAGAGAACGGTACAGTTGCCTTTGGTTGAAGATTTAGATTGATAATTAAGGAACGAAATTATTCAGAAGTTATCTATATAGGAGATTGTTTCATTATATATCCATCCTTAGTTCAGTAAGTATATTGTGGATTTGTTAGATTTGTTAGATTATATAAATTACTCGGATCTATGTAATTTATTAGATCGACTAGGTTACTCTTGATGTTACGTAACCTTGTCCTTCGGGGTTGGCCAGTTCCGAAAGTTAAGCCTCGAGCTTAGGTCCCATTAAAGGTCCGTAATATTATTTTCCTTTTTTCAGGATCTTTATCCCAAAGATAAAAAAGTAAGTAATTCCTTTTTTTAATTAAAACTTATTCTTCGTTAAGTGCCAACTTATCATAACGGGTCGTATAGAGAAATTAACACGAAAGCTTCGTGCTAATTAACGTTAATCCAGAGATAAGCGGTTAGCTTATATTGTTAAATTTGGTTTTGAGGTTTTGCCGTATTCTTGTTATTTAACTTTTGGAAAAGAACAATGTTTTATAACTGAGGACATTTTAAACTGTTATAACTGCTTTCGTTTTTAGCGTAATTGCGACGGTTAGGTTATTGCTATGTTTTTTTTAGAAAATATTAATTCCGAATGCGACCGTTTTTAAAAGGAACGTCGCGTTACCGAGGATAAGTTCGTAAAGCTTTAACGGAAGTTTCAAGAAGAAATGTTAAAAAAAAATAAACAAGCTGTAACGTTTACATTATTAGGAGGATATCCTGAAAAAAAAAGCCGTTGAGATTTTTAACGAAAAATCCAAATTAAACGAACTGGAAGAAAAAAAAAAATGGAAGAAAAGCGGCGTCGGATAAAGGCGGAGCAAGTACAGCTTGCTTTTAAAATGGACGCCATGACGGAGGTGTTTACTTTTTTCAATTGGAACGCCGTAAGGTTGGATCTGGGTGGGGAACTGTTATTGCCTGCAACCTTGGCTGTATTGGAGACGGTCGGTTAGGGTTTTGGCGATAGAACTTCTTAACCAGGTCCTTCATATTCGTTAAGTAATTAAGTAATTTCCATGTGTTTTTTTTATGTAAGTAGCCTTTTTATTTGATTAGGTATTAGATTTTATTTTTGATTATTCTGGAATTTAATATCCTTTCAACTTCGTATTTGTCGGTATTGTTTTTTAATTTTAGATCTTTTTCCAGCAAGGCGTTTTTAGGTGCTGGTTCGAACAGGGAAATGTGGAAGATAGGGTGTATTTTCATCGTTTTGAGTAATGATAATCAGTAGGTGGTTTTAGAAATAATTTCGTTAATTTTAAAAGGGTTAAGTTTTTTAAAATCGAGCTTGTTGCTGGGTTTTTTTGTTTTGATTTGTAAGATGTTTAAGGTTACGTTAGGCCTTTGCCGTAGCAAATAAACTTTGTTTCCTTTTGACAGGATTAGTTTTTTAATTTTTTTCTTGTTGTAATACTGGGTTATCCGTTGCTGGAGAAATTGCAATTCGGTCCGTAAACGAGCTTGTACTGTCTTGATTTTTGTCGTTATTATTTTTGCTTGCGATGTAATTGTGGTAATTGCTGGTGTTTTGCTTAGTGGTTGTTTTGAGCGTTAAGTTTTTGTTTCGTGTTTATATATCGTTATATAAGGGGATACGCCCATGTTTTTGTTAATGGAGGTGTTGTAAGTTATTTGAACAAGTAATAAAAGTTTTACCCAGTTATTTTGTTAGTAGTTAACATAACTTCGTAAGTACTATTCCAGTATTTGATTTAATCGTTTAGTTTGTTTATCCGTTTAAAGGTAATACGTTGTGGAAAATTTAAGTTTGGCGTTAATTTGTTTGAAAAAGCTGGTGCCGAATTTAAATGTAAACAGTTTGTTTCTATCGGAAATGATCTTTTTTGGCATTCCGTATTTGTCGAGGTAATGCCGTATAAAAGCGTAAGTTAACTGTTTTACCGTCGTGCTTTTTTTGAAAAATAAAAAGTACTTATATTTGGTAAGTCGGTTAACGATTACCCATATTCCGTCGTACTTAACTTCAGTAACTAGGTTTTTTGATAGGGGTAAACCGATAATAAAATCCCAAACGATGGTATTTTATATTTTGTCGGGAATATCTGTGGGTTGTAACAAGTTATAGGGTTTATGTCGGGCTGCTTTAACCTTATTGTAAATGTTGCAGTTTTTGACAATTTTTTTAATTACTTAACGTAGCCCTGGGAAGTTATTTTTTTTTTGTAGCCGTTTAGTAGTTTTGAAAATTCCTTGATGTTCGTACAATGGGTTTTCATGAAATTCCTTTACGAATGTTTTTTGTTAATTTTGGGGAATGTAGATTTTGCCGTGGTACAGTAGCTGGTTTTTTGGTTATTGTCATGTGTTGTTGTTGGGGAGGTCAGAGTGGCAAGGTAACCCATATATTGGCAACAGTCTAAAACCTGACCTTCCTCCCATTTCTGGGGAGAAACCACCCATACATATAGCCGACCCCCGCATCGAGCTGTGACGTAGCCCTGATGCGTACATCCTTGGGCTCATCGCCGACCCCCGCATCTGCTCCTGGGCTCTTGGCCCCATAACACCTGACAATTTTCTGTATTTCTGGGGTATTGTAATATTTTGTTCTGAGATTTGTACTTTTTTAATAACGTAGCAGATCCTTTAATTATTTTCCTTTAAAGCTTTTGTTTTGTTTTCCCAGGAAAATGTCCGTCTTTTCCAGTTAATACGTGGATTGCTGGTTTGGAGCCAGGGCATTTCTAAAATAACGCCATATCTTAAAATATCGGCTATATCAAGGATAATTTCCTCTAAATATCCTTATATCCGTATTAAAAGTTCTTTTGTTTCCTTAAAAACTCGGCCGTTTTTGTAAGTAAATAGGTTTCCGTTAACTGTACGTAATTTATAAAACTGTAATTTGTATTTCCAAGGGATCTGGTACTTTTCTGCCACAACGGGTAAAATAAAGTTGCTTTCCGCTTCTGAATTAATTATGGCATTAAATATCTTATTTCCGTAATGTAATGGAATCTCGATCTAGCTTTTAAGTCCTGTTTTAACCTCGTATAAGGTTTTGTATCGGTAAGCTTCTCGATACCTTAACGTCGAAAACCTCTGAAGTTTTTTAATTAGCTAAGCAGATTATGTTAAATACGTTTCCATTCGCGGGCCTTTCTAATTGCATGCTTGGTATAATAATCGTCTATGTACTTAAACCAAGTTCGCTTACCGAATTTGCATTAAGGTTTTGGGCTAGCATATCATTAGGTTATTTTTTCTTGAAAATATAATCCTACTACTAAAGCCTTATGTATTTCGCATAATATAAGTAAGTAACATATGCATCCTTAAGCAATAGCCCTTTAACTTTGCTCGGATTTTAGATACAGGTAGCAGGACCTAAGGTACTTTAGTTATCGTGGAATTTCCATGTATCTGCATTCTTTATCAGGTTTTGTAGCTAGTTCGTTATCCTATCCGGGCCAATAATCATTATCTTCCTTAGTTTGCAAGTAAGTCAGATATCTGTAGTTATAACAGGTAGAAAAGTTAAGGAGGTTATGGTTATTTTTAAGTTGCATCTTGGTAACATCGGGCCTTCGATATACCGTGCATTCGGGGAGCTTACAGAGCTTAAGGGATAACTATCCGTAACTACCAAAATCTAGTCGTAACTAACCATCTTTATCGTATATCTTGCATTCCTATGCGTTAAGGTAACAAGTACATCCTAACTTTATGGCTATCCTGGAGGCCACTTGTCCGGGATAATATTTGCAGGCTTTAACCGTAAAGTCTCGGCAAATATGGCAATTTTCGTATTTTGGATCGCAATCTTAAACCTTGCTTATCGTAGCAATAGTAAATTCTGGCTGGAAGGAGGCAGTATTAACTTCTTTCTTCTCCTCTTTGCTTTTATTATCTAATTTATGTTCTGCCATTCGTACTTTTTTTTAAAGCTAGGGAATTTCTTCCTTTTTGGTATTTCGTTTAACTGGAAAACGATACTTGCTTTTGTAATGGCCTTTTTTGCCATAATTAAAACACTTTACGTTGGACTTGTTTTTCTTGAAATTTCTCGAAACTATACTGGTTTTCTTCTGAAGTCTGTCCTTTTTTTTTCTAAATTCGGTTATTTAAATTCTTGTCGTCCTTTCGCTTATTAAATCCTTTTTTTCGAGGTACCTGTTAAAAGTGCGTCGATTGGCAATAATAACTTAATTTATGTATTTCTTGAAAATTCCTATCTTAGGTATTTTGTACATTTCGTCCTTAACTTAAAGCTTCAGGCCGTCGTAATATGGGTAAAACAATACGCTTACTGGTAACTACGAAATAACGGCCAAACGATTAAATTCGGTCGTATACTTTGCTGCTAACTTAAATTATCGTAACAAGTGTAATTATTTTACCGCATATTATTTTTTGTCGGTATTTCCGAATAAAGCTCGCATTTTATTTTCGAAATACTTATAATTACTAAAGATATAATTAATAACGTCCGATAAGCTTTTGGGGTAGTTTTTCAGATAATCCCTTAAAATTAGCTCGAACTATAAAAGGACTTTTTCTACAAATACTTAAAAAATAGCCAATACCTTTTAATAATTTTCTATTAAAAAGCTTTGGTAGAATTTAAGATAAATCCGGGCCTGGATCAGGAATCCTTTTACGTTTATAAATCCGTCGTAAGGCTTAAAAACGGCTGGCTTGTACCCTTTAATTTTAGGCATTCCATAATATCCGGAAGATGGAATGGTAAATTCGCGATATGGATTAAAGTCGAACAAAAATAATACAGAAGCTCTTTCTCTTTCTTTTTGGGCAAATCTAGCACTTTCCTTTTTTAAGGCTCGAAGTTCTGCTGCTAGGAAATTTATCTTTTTTTTTACCGTAAGTTCTTTTTTTTTGCCTTTAGGCTCTGGCCTTGCAGTTTCGGGCTTTTCTTTTTCATATTTTTCCTTACTTTCCGATTTGCCTCGTACCTTAATAATATCCTTAAAGGGAAGGGAGGACTGCTACTGGGCGGATAAAGGTTTGCCTTAAGCTTAAGTTATAGAAGATGCTATATTATCGATAAGTTGGAATATTTCTTTAATCGGGGGTAGATTATTTAATCTTATAATTAATCCTTTACTAACCTGTAATAAAAATCGGATATGTTATCTATTTTCTAAATGTCGTTTTGTAATATCGTTTTTATTAAATTTAAGGGAACTTATGCTTAACTAAACCTTAAATCATTTTTTAGCTATTAATTAAGGAATTATCAAAATGTAACGAACCTGTTATACATCTACCTGGAGGTATAAACAGTATCCGAAATAAAATCTTGATTTGCAGGTAATAATAACACGAAAAATAGGGTTTGTTCGTTAAAGAAATTTACGTACTTTTCCCTTAACTAAAGAACGGTACAGTTACCTTTAATTAAAAACTTAAATTAATAGCTAAGAAACGAAACTATTTAAAGGCTATCTATATAAAAGATTGTTTCATTATATATCCATCCTTAATTCAGTAAGTATGTCGTAAATCTGTTGGATCTGTCAGATTACATAAATCACTCGGATTTATGTGATCTATTAAATCGACTAAATCACTCTTAATATCACGTAACCTTATCCTTCGGGGTTGGCCAGTTCCGAAAGCCAAGCCTCGAGCCTAGGTCCCACTAGAGGTCCGTAACAATATATAACCACGATTGTTACCTATGTCCTAAATTTAAAAGCAACAACTTGTAATAATACTTAATTACGCAAAACGTACTTTATTATTATTAAACGTAACAAAAAAACCTTTACTGCTTAATATTTACAATTTATTTGTTAATATAAACCGTACGTATAAGGTTTAATAATTAAAAATTCCCTTAATCGTTATACGTTATAAACTTTTATTTAAAGAAATCGTTAAACCTTAAGCAATATTTCAAATATTATGTCAACTAGTAACTAAAACGATATTACATAGTAACTTTAGAATCGGATTAACCAGCTGAAACTTACGAATTAAAGTAAGCAAGCCTTAGTTATACAACGGGAAAGGAAATGTTCCGAGCTTTTTAACTTAGGTTCGAATGTATTTACATTTCTCGGAAATCGATAATCTAGTAAAAAGAATCCTTACCGTTATAGCTTTCCTTATAGAAAATACCCTTAATTAGTTTAAACCCGTAATAAGAAATTACTTAGAAAATACAAAAGCCGATAAAGCTATATTTATTAATTAGTTATTTGTTAGTTATGCCAATTTTGAAGATAAGTTTAAAGCAAATTTCGATAATTCCGATAAGGAATATATAGCAAGTTAACAAATCCTATATTTACGACAAACCGGACCAATATCTAAATATATAGTGGTATTTCGAAACCTTTGGGCCAAAATTGGTTAAGCGGACGATAACGATAATAATTTCATTAATATTGTTTATAACGGTTTAAAAAATATTAAAAACGAAATTATTAAGTTTAAATGATTTAATACTTTTAATAAATATATTACGGAAGTTATCAAAATCGATAACTAATAATATAAACGACGTTACGAAAAAAAATAGTTTACCTTATAAACAGGATAACATAAACCTAATTAAGAAAAATGACGCGAAATATCTTTTATATTTTATGGGATATAACTAGAATTTATAGAATTAAAAACGACTTAATAATGCGATTTAAGTTAGGTCCAATGTTATAATTATGGTAAGAAAAATATTTGATATGCAAATGTAAGGTATTAAAAAAACCTTAAGGAAAATAACGACAGTGGCAGCCAGTACCTAAAGGAACTCTATAAAGTAGCGGTTTAAGAAAGTTAATTTCCATAATTTGCTAACGGAAAAATTCCAACTTATGCGAAAAAATCTGATAGAAAATAAAGGCAGCTAAAACATTATCACAAATAGCGATTTAATAGCAGATCGTAGAATAAACGGGATAAAGGAACCTAATTAATATAAGTTTAGCAGTTTTTTAAAATTTAAAAAAGCGAAAAGCCTTGGGATAATGGATTTAAAACTATTAGGAATAGGTAAAAAACTTACTGCCAGGAAAGCCTAGATATTATAAGTTAATTTACCTAGTAAATTACATACGACGTAATTATATAGTACATGGGAACTAATAGCAATATATTTTATAGCGCATTAACAAAATATAAAAAAAAGGTTTCAACTTTTTAAAAATAAAAAGAAATAAATCCGATAAGTAATGGTACTTATATCTTCGCATATTTGCCTTACAAAATGAAATCAACATATTTGCAACTAAACATAATTAACTAAAAGGGAAATATTGTCTATCTAACGATTTTTTATGTTATTACTAATAATATAATTACTAAACTCCGGAAAAGTTGGTATATTATACGGTAATAAAAACAATGTAGCGAATTATAGACAATTTACAGTTTAACTTAACATTTACAACAAACTTTAAGAAATAATAAAAGCTTAAAAAAATCCAGAGATTAACAAAAAAATCAATCCAATACGACCTAAATTACCAAGCTAAACAGATAACACCCGGATAAAAGGCGGCTAGCTATAACTATAAAATACGAATTAAAAAAAGGAGGTACAAATCAAAATATAAAACAAATAGATTGCTTATTTATGGAAAACCAATTAATAACTAACAGCGCATATTAAGAAGTTTACAGGGATTATTAAGTATATCGATGACATATTAATCGGCTATAACGAAACTATAACATAAACCAAGTTTTTAAAAACGGAACACTACTTATAAAAAAGTCTTAAAATAGCAAAAGCCGGAAATAACAGCAAGAATTCCCTAAAAAAACTTTAAATATAACGATAAAAACAATATATAACCTTATTACGTTACGAATACGAATTAAAATGTATTATTATATCGTAATGGTGGACTGCGGAATATTACACGCCAATTATATCGTACCGGAATTAATAAACGCCCTTAAACTACCATGGAAAAATAAAAATAAAAAACCTTATATCGTTAAAAACGCAGAAAGCCAGGTATTCGCCTGCGATAATAAAAAAATCGTACGAAAAATTAATTACTTCCAAATTTTCGTTAAAGAAAAAATCTAGACCGTTAATTTAGACATAATCTAACTAGAGAACTACGACATAATATTTAGAAAACCATGGTTATATTAGTATAACCCCTTAATTAACTGGAATACTGGCCAGGTAAAGTTTCTTTTAACACTTTATTAACAAAATAAAAAAAAATAAAAAATCTCCATATTCGATCGAACTAAAAAAAACGAATATAAGCATAAAAATATAACAAAAACTATACCATTTAAAAAAACAAGATATAAAAAAGAAAAAAGGTATAATAAACGCATTCGACATATTATTATTATTATCCGAGTATAACTATACGATATAAACAAAATCTTAAAAAATCCGCCTGAAAAGTCAAAATAGGAAAATATAATTAATATTATTACAATATCGTAAATATAAACGATTATTTTAAAAAAGCTAAATACGAAGTTATTTAAACATAACAAATAAAACTACGAAATAGTTTAAAAAAACTACATTACCAAAGTGTTACCTTATTTATAATTTAAACGAAAAAAAATTACATACGTTACGAAAATACTTAAACGATAAACTTTAAAAAAAATACCAATCGACGTCCTCCACCGGATACCCCATGCTTTTTGTACTTAAGAAAAACGGGAAATTACGATTAATTATAAATTATCGATATTTAAATAACATTACTTTAAAAAATCGAATATTATTACTTTTAATTACAGAAATAAAAAATCGTTTACAAAAAGCTAAGAAATTTACCGTATTAAACTTACAAAACGGATATAACCTTATTCGTATCAAAAAAAAACGGTATTTAAAACGAAATACGGATTATACAAATACTTAATTACGTTTATAGAACTTATAAATATTCCAGCGATATTTTAACGAATAATTAACCATATACTATAAAAATACCTAGACATTTTTATCGTTTGTTACCTCGACGACATCTTAATCTTCTCAGAAACAAAAAAAATAATATACGGAACACGTTTATACAATCTTACAGGTTTTACAAAAAGCTAATTTGTTAGTTAACGGAAAAAAGAGCCAGTTTTATATATAAAACAATCGAATACCTTAAACATATTATCACCCCAGGTCATATCATAATAAATTTCAAAAAATTACGGCAGTTACAAAATGGAAAAGACTTAATATTATTAAGGAAATACAAACTTTTTTCAGATTTGCCAATTATTATAAAAAGTTTTTTAAAAACTTTAGCGGAATTACTATACTACTAACAAACCTTACCAAAAAAATAATTCAAGTAAACAAAAACAATAAAAAGAACTTTCTAGAAAATTAAGGAAGCTGTTATTAAATAACCAGTATTAATTATGTATAACCTATAACAACTTATCAAATTTAAAACCAACGCATCAAATTATATCTTAAAAACAGTTATCGGATATAAAGATAATAACAAAGTATTGCACCTTATTACATTCTATTTATACAAATTAAAAAAAAGCGAAATTAAACTATGCCATACCCGATAAAGAATTTATAGCTATAATATACGCATTTCGAAAATTCAAATATATATTACGAAGTAATATATACCAGATTAAGGTTTATATAGATTATAAAAATCTTATACGGTTTACGATAATTAAAAAACTAACAAAACGACAGTTACGTTATGCAAAAGATCTTGTTAGTTATAATTTCGTTATTATTTATTAGAAAGGCTTAAAAAACAGCAAAGCGGATATTTTAAATAAACAACCAGATTTGGAAAAAAAGCTTACTAAAATCTAATATACGATCTTTGATATTACGGTAGAAGGATATCTTAAAATGCGACAAATTATAAGGATTAAATAACAGTAATTTATTAACTTTTATGTAAAAATACGATAATATAATAAAAAGTTATTAACAGAATAATAATAAAAAAGTAACAAATATTAAAAAATATATTAACAAGAATTAATACGATATATATAACAAAGTTAAATTACGACGATATCGACTATACGGAAAATTACAGTTTTTACCAGTTATAAAGTAATTATAAAATTTAGTTATATTCGATTTTATTACGAAATTATTATTTTTAGAAAACCCTGTTACAGGAATACGTTATAACAGCATACTTGTAATTGTAAATCGATTTATAAAATTTTCTTATTTTTTTCTATATAACGAAAATACAAATACCGAATAAATGGCATATATCTTTTTTAGATATATCGTTAATATATATAGATTACTTATAAAAATTATTTTAAACAAAAATGTCACATTTATATTAAAGTTTTAACAAGATCTAATAATATAATTAAATTTAAATTATCAATTATTAAGTATTTTTAAACTTTAAATAAATAATTAAATAAAAAAACGAATCAAACATTGGAAATATATTTACGATATTATATTAATTATAAATAAAATAATTAAGTTAACAAATTACTTATTACGCAATTTTAATTATAATATAAGTTATTACGAAAACATTAAAATTATTTTAATAAATCTTAATTTCGGATTTATACCCGATATTTACAAAAACGCGCATAACGGACTAGTTAATATAAAAGTTATTTTTACGATAAAATTACTTAAATAATTACATTACGAAATAAAAACAAAGTTAAAATTCGTACTATAATAGATATAAAAATATTACAACCGAAAAAGGTTAAAATTATTAATTTTTTAAAAAGGAAAACTGGTTTATTTCGCCATGAAAATATCCAAACCAAACGATTAAATTAAAAGTTGGATTATAAGTATATTAATTTATATAAAATATTTATAAATGTTTTAAATAATAACTACGAATTAAAACTACCTCTTAAGGTTAAAATTTGCTCAGTTTTCCACGTTTCTCTATTTAAGTTAATAACGGATATTATTAAAGTTAATATAAAATTTGATAAGGAAATTTAAAAAAATATATTAGTTTACAAAACGGAAAAAAATATTGGATATACGAAAAAAAACCGGACTTACTTAATATTTCATTAAATGGAAAAACTACCCAAACTCGGAAAATATATGGAAACTTGTTAAATATTTTATAAACGCTTAACGGTTATTACGGAATTTTCACTAATAGCGCCGAAAATACTAATCAATAACCCTTAATTAAATTAATCGGTAAACGGCCAGTTAATATTTTCGATACCTAATTAATTTAAAATCGGAGTTAACGTTAAAATAAATACAAACGTATTTAATTCCATACGTTTTTGCTTTTACCCTTTTTATTTTTCCAGTTTGTTAAATAATTATAAGTTATAACGAATTATTTTAATATTTTATATACGAAATTACTTTTGTTAACATTTTAAACATTTAAAACGATTATTTACTTTTTTTATTTCCTGTTAAAAACGTAAAAGTTATTATTTAACCAAAGTTTTTTTTACGTTTTAAACGTTCGAACTTTCGAATAATATTACGTTAAAAAAAAACGGGTATACCGATTTTATTACAAATACGTTAAGAAAAAATATAATTTTTATAACGAATTAAATTTTCGGATATAATATATATCGTATAATTTCGAAGCTTAATTATTGAATATAAAAAGCACGTTTAATACGTTTTTTCTTACGATTACGTTTGCGAGACTTAACCGGACGCTTTTTTTATAATAATATAATTTAAAAAAATGAAATATATTTATTACAGAATTACGAATAATTTTCAAAAACGAAAATTTTAAAAAAGGGGAAATCGTATTACGATTTAACGTTTCGGACGTTTCGGTAATTTAAAAATACGTTCGTAATAATGTTATAGATAACCAAAAAAATTACGTTACGATCGGAATAACTTTAAATATTAAAATAAAGCGGGATTTAATAAAACGGTATGGTTTTAAATATTGAAATATAGCTATGCAGTTATACGGTATAACCTTAAATAATTATATAAAATTATTTAAAGCACGATTTAAATATATAACTACGATCGTTATCTATTTTTTAAACTTAAAAGTAATAATTTGTAATAATACTTAATTATACAAAATATACTTTGTTATTATTAAACGTAACAAAAAGACCCTTATTGCTTAGTATTTACGATTCATTTACCAACATAAACCGCACGTCTAAGGTTTAATAGTTAAAAACTCCCTTAATCGTTACACTAACGTTAAGAAAATATTCTCATTGTAAACATTAGGACGGCTCCCATACCAGCCCGAGGACTTAACTCCAAGATGCCTTTCGTAGCGGTTACAATTGCGTGTTAGCTAATTACAACAAATTCATATGATATTACAGGCCTTAATAGCCTTAATACGCGTTTCTTAACCAACAGCCAGACAGTCGCCAGCACAAACAACCCGAATTCTCTCTTGTTCTTAATGTGGCTCCCTTATGTTCCCACTGAATTATCTCTAAATTATCTGTGAATTGGTCGAGAAAGACGTGGCACTGATAAGTTCCATAGCAAGAAGGAACTGCGAACAGGGCATCGTCAATGAAACCGCCAAGATCGCCAATACCCTGAGGATAATTAGCGTTTGATTATCATAAGCCTTCGACGACTTCTATCAGGATCAATTGATATTCTTACGCCCTGGTCACGGGCATGTTGACACTTCACGGGGAAAAGGGCTGCAAGTAATCTACTTGTAGTCCTTTCGGCCAGATCTGATATAGTCGACGGGCCGCTCTGTATGACTATTATGCCTGGACTATTGCGGATCTCTGGACTTACCGATTGTGAGCTCGAACCCGCTCTCCCGGCCCGAACGGCGGCCACCCACCTTGTGGCCCTCTCGCAGATGCCAACCAAGCGTACCTAGGACCGATGGCGACGAAAATATCTCAGAGGTCAAGGTACAATTAAGAGCAACAAGAGGCCATTGCTGCTGCTTTGCTCATACCGGCTTTTGAACATCATATCAATACTTGTTTTTGCTTTTGTGCGCCAAGTTTCCACCATGGTACTCGAGCATCCGTGTACTTGCGCTTTTGCTCTGGTAACTCGATAGAGGTTGTGCAGCGTGTAGCCATTCTGTTTACGAGAGACCAGGGGGCTCCCGAGAACCAACTGCAGTTAAACGCTGCCCCTTTCTCGCCGAATGATTGGCCCTTTTGCATCGCCGCACAGACACGGTGCCAAGACGTTGCATTCAATCACAGGAACCCCTTGCGCATGCATATGGCATCTGCAGTTGGCTGGTGATTGCACCAATGATTCGCTGGCGACATAGGAAGGAGTAGAGCTGCCAGCATGGCCGTACAAATCTCGTAAAAGCAGCGTGAGGTCCTTACCAAAGCAAATGTCTTTCTTTTTTGTCAGACATCGCTCCTTACGCTTCTCTTCATTAATTTATTGTACAATACACAGTCAAGCGCTTCATCGCCACAGTGAACACGACCTGTTAACACGACTCCTTGCTTCGCAGACTCTGGGCACATACTCACGGGTGGAAGATGTCAGAGGGCCAACAATCCGATAATACTTGTACAGAACGGGATTACAAAGCAGTCTTTAAGGGACCATATGGTGGTGCGGTCTATCGCGCCGGCCGCGGTTTGCCGATCACATTGCGGCTGTATGACAACAACATTAGAAGGGAGGGCTCTTACATCTTTGATATTTCCCTACGGTCTCTTGGCGAAGAGTTTATAGATCACGCGCCGGTCGGTATCCTAGGTACGCCAAAAATATAATAGCAATTGACTTGCGCTACTATAGAGGTGGTCCTCGATCATCCACAGCTGGAACTAAGCAGAGCCTACAGTTGAAAACAGGATCTCGTTCAATTCTTCTTTTCCCAATGGGTACTTCATCGAGGCGGGTCCCTGTGAGACGTCATTGTACTTCCTGTGGACCATCCCCTCCGATTTTTATATGATCGACACCGATGTCAGGTTAACCGCCAATGGCGGCCTCCCCCGCAGTAGCACTTTGCCTTTGTTAGCACGAAGTTCCGTCTTTCGGATACTGGCGAACGATAATGCATCCTCTACCACCACGGAGCCAGAGAAGACTTCGGGCCCCTCAAATTCTACTACCGTGACTAGAAACACCGCGGTATCAACCGGCGCGAGCCCAACACCATCTGGGCTCTCGCCAGGGGTCACGGAATCCAAGCTTTCGACAGGCCCCAAGGCTGGGATAGGTGCCGGGGTCGGCGTTGCTGCTGTTCTTATAGCCCTCGGCCTATTCTATATCTGGAGGCGTCGGTCTAAACCTGCTAGATCGAGAGAAATACCCGAGGCGAGGCCATACGAGAAGGCTGAATTGGACGGGAATCCGCCGCAGAGGACGCCGGGTGAGATAGATGGCAATGAGAGACATGAAGCCGATGGGACAGAAATTCAGCCACCACAGCAGGAGCCGGTAGAACTTGAAGCTGAGAGGATGTAGGGCGGTCTGTTTAGTCTCCCATAAAAACTTACATCATGCATCTGGCGAGCCGACACTCGTTGTCACGGCCGTCGAGTTTCGGCTATTTCGACTTAATTACCAGTTACGGGTCACATGTGATTTACCCGTCTCAAGGCAACATCAATCTGTACAATATTGTGTTCAACGAACTAGGGCAAGTGCCCCCCATCTACCATGCTCATATCCGTGGTAACGATTGTTAGCAGCTCTGATAATAGGCTAGTCAAGACGAGTCAATACCATCCTCAACAAGTACACATCTTGAGGCTCTAAGCCAGAAGCATTGATTACCCTTGAAATGGGCGGCAGGAGTTTGGAATCCGATCTATCGATTAAGAAATCCAGCTGTTTTGATATGGGCTCCAAGGACTGCAGTGCCCTCCGCATGGGATAAGGGGCGGCATAATCCATTGTTGTGCACCTTCAAAAGCACGGCTTCGGTGACGTTAAAGGACAACCTAAACTTTATTCAGACATTGTCTCCAATTTTGCCTGAGGCTCTTACCACCTTTCCTATACCCAAGTACGCTAAACCAGACCATACCATAGTTACCGTGGTATTCCTCAACCTCGACCACCCCAGTTAGCAGGTAGGCAGCTTCTCGAGCTTCCCCTGAGCGCCAAGACAGTTCGCAGTCGTGCTAACCTTGGAGCTGCTCCCGTTGCCCTTGTTGACGCCCTTGTACTCCTGGCATACCTTCTTGGAGACGCCGCAGGAGCCGCTAATGGTGGCGGTGTCGCCGTAGTTGGAGTTGATGCCGACGAGGTCGGAGGTCATGCCCCTGGCCTTGACGTTCTCTACGACGACCTTGCGCGGGCCGCCGTTATTGGTGCAGTCGCCGCAGCTGCGGTACAGCTTCCCCGCGTTGACGACGGTGTAGTCGCGGATGGTGACGGTGCCGCGGCCGTTGTGCTGCACGACCTTGTCCTTCGCCTCCTGGGCGCCGCCGCCGCGGATCAGCACGTCGCCGGTGCCGAGCGCCGAGATGGCGTCCTCGCACACGTCGCGGAACCACACGTTGGTCAGCGTGCAGGACCCCAGGCAGTGCACGCCCTCGAGCTGGTTCTTGCCGATGATCACGTTCGAGATGCTCGCCCCGTTCTCCAAGATGAAAACCGCCGAGTCGCTGCCCGTGTCCGCGTCCGTGTCGCACGCCCGGCCCCTGTCGAACTCCTGGTTCTTGAAGTCCCGCGACCCGCTGATCCTCGACGGCTGCGCCAGCGAGACGATGCTGCCCGACCGTGTGGGGATGTTCAGCGTCTGGCCCAACGCCAAGGGCAGGATGGAGGAGGTGACTACCGTGGCAGTGAACTTCATTGTGGATGATAGGAGATCAGGATAGTGCAATGTTGGACCGGCGAAGTGCTCAGGCCGTTTGAATTAGAGCTGCTGGTCGATATGCTGATGACTAGGGATATCTTTCGACGTTGGTCATCGCCCGCTGATCATTACTTTATATCTACAAAACGCCTCTTATGACTATAGGCTGCAATCGTTCATCCATCTGATTGACGGACTATTTCTTGCCGACACTCGCACTTTGGCCGTAGTCATTCCCCGGATATTCTTCATACACCGAGGCCCTGTTGGCTATGAAGTGGTAACAATGGAAGCAAGGTTAGTCATCGTCAAGGTAAGACCGTCGTGTCAGGTTCCGCGACCTAACCCCCCTGAGTCCCCTGGTCGGCATATGATTGGTGGAAGTGGGGAAGCCGCCAGTATGGGGTAATCTTGGCTTGCTTGGCATGTAAGTTAAAATCCACGACTGGGTTCGAGCTGGAATCAACTTGAGGAGACATTGCTTCTTAGATTGTTATACCAAGTACCGTGGCGGAGCTATCTACTCAAATTATATACTACCTCTAAAAGGACAGGAGACTAGAAAACCACCTTCCCGCTTCATTACATGTACATCCTCCGTTACGTCGACGTATACAAGTTGGAGATGTCTTTCAAGCCTTAGTGCAAATATCGTAGTATAAGTGGCGACTTTGTCCATCATGCCTTCTCTACGTCGCTGTATGAATAGAAAGGGCAAAATACGGGCAACTTGATAGCTAGTGACATAGATGATGTTATTTAGCTGTATCATGTAAGGATACTATCTTGATAGCGAAGTCTGTGGGGAAATATTTCTAGCTCCCGAGACCTTAGACCATATCAACGTAGTATCGGGCTATGGCTGATTTTCATTATTAATCGGAGAGCTATAGTCCGTAGCACAAATCAGGCTTAGAACTGTCACCCTAGACGATTCCAATTGGACGAACACGTTGTATTAAGTTTAGATGCCCTTGATATTGTGTGTACTAGCTGGCAGGTTGGAACGTCTAGTGTAAGCGGGGCTTAAATAGCGAGGCATGGAAGAGGTTCTAAGTTGCTGAAGGGTGCAGTCCCACAATTGGGATCAAATGATGATATAATGGCATATAGTGCGAAATTGAACACCTATCTGACTAAAGCAGACCGCTCTGCTATTTATGCTAGGCGCCTTACGTTTAGTCTTCTAAACGGCGGTCATAATAATGATATTCAGGGGTATTGATAGCGTGCAAGTAGATTTTCCTTTTCCAAAGTAGACCTTCCTTTTCCAAACTAGAGACCTTCCTTTCCCAAGCAAGAGAAGAGAGTTTTCCGACGCCAATCAAATGCGCAACGAGAGTATCCGTGCCATCAATGCAGTTGCTTTAACCAGTTTGGCAGGGCGTCAAGTGCTGACAAGGGACCGACGTGTGCAGCGTAAGCATCTGGTCGGGCCAAGATATACGCCGCCTGTTTAAAACCGAACTCCCTGTGGAGTACGCCATCTACATCCACGTATCCGGATTCGCCATTCGGCTTCTGTCCAAGTACCGTGTGCACCTTGACTTCAACAGGACTCCTTTCCAAGAATTCCGCCTCGGCGCGTTGTAAGGTGCCCTCCGTGGCCGACTCGGAACCGACACCGGAGAATAGAAGCAGGTGATGCCTTGTGGGATCGAGCAAGTTGAGCAGGTACTTCTGACCCTCGGGTCCTTCAACCATGCCATCGAGCACCCTATCGCCTCCCTGGATCTTACACCCCTGAAGGCCGGGAGCCGTACCGACAATGTCGCTGCCTCGATACGTGATATCGAACTCGGCCATGCGATTGAAAAAAGCCTGCATCCGGTTCCGGTTCCCCATTACCCAGGGCATAATCCAGGGCAGGATGAGGTTGCGGAAGAAGACGAATATGGGGTTGATCGAGCTTACGAACGTGAAGGCCTTGTCCGAGGTCTTGAGGAGCTTCTGACCCACGGGGCGCCGCTCCGCGTTGTAGCTGTCGAGGAACGGCATCGAACGCTCTCCGCGCAACACCGCCGCGAGCTTCCATCCGAGATTGACGGAATCCTGGATCCCCGTGTTCATGCCCTGGCCGCCGACAGGACTGTGGACATGTGCCGCGTCGCCGGCGACGAAGAGCCTGCCGTTGTTGTACCGGTTGACTCCGCGGTGATGGAGGTAGAACCGGGCGAGCCAGGTCGCGTCGTGGAGCGTGCCGCCGCCGGGCACAAGCTGCGAGAAGGCTTTCTGGAAATCCTCGAGCAAGGGGTCGCCCTGCCTCTGGGTGACGGTGGCGCGAGACGCAACCACACGGACCATGTTGTCTTTTAGCGGCAACATGGCTAGCATCCCTCGACCAAAACAGAGGTAAGCCCTATTGTTTGGCTTGCCCCACTTCACGTGTGTGTCCGCGAGGATGAAGTCCTGCGGATAGGAGTCGCCCTCGAAGATAAGCCCGGCAGCATCGCGCACGATGCTGTGCTTTCCGTCGCAGCCGACGACGAACTTGACCCTCACTGTCTCCTCAGTGGTGTTGTCGCTCTTGCCGAGCTTCACCGTCACGCCGTCTGCGTCCTGGGTGATGGACTCGACTCTCACCTCCCACTCCACGCCGAAGCCGTACTTCGCCAGGGACTCGTCGAGGAATATCTCCGTGTCGTGCTGCGTGATGATCAACTGGGAGGGGAAGGCGGTGTTGGGAAGTCTCGCGACGTCCTCGAGCTCCATCCCGGCCACTTCCTTCCCGTTGACGCAGACGGTGACGCCGTCGGCGGTGTTGCCTCGCGCTTGCAGATCGCGGGCGATGCCGTGGCGGTTGAGGAGTTCGAGTGTGCGAGGCTGCACGACCAGGGCTCGGCTCTTGTCCGAGCGGCCGGCGGGTGCCTTGTCGATGATGCGGAATGGTATCTTTTGGGCTGCTAGTTCCAGGCCTAGCGCAACCCCAGTAGGGCCTCCACCTACTATTAGGACGTCGATGCTCTGCATCTAGCTTGATGTATTTGGAAAGTATGTGGATTAGATTGAATGTTCGAATATGTCTGAGAACTCATTTTACTCCTTCGTGTTACTGGATTTTTCGATTATTTATATTTAAATTTCCTCTTGTAACGATGCTCTTGGCTTGTCTCGAAGCCGGCTCGCTCCTTTGAGCGCCGCCGACGGCCCCGGCCCTTTGGCGACCCTCCATCGGGGTCGCGCTCTTGAACAACCGGGGGCCCACAATTACTGGGCGTGCGACCAGCATGCTCTCTAGACCTCATAGGGCTTAGCTTCCGCCTAGGCGAAATCAACTCCGTTCACGTGTTTTGTGATGCTTCCCCTTAAAGGATTCTCTCAATCCGCGAAATTCCGAGATATCGGCGGCTGGTATCTCTGCGCTTCCGGACCACATCACCTGGAAAGTACGAATACCGATACATGTGACTCATACTGCAGGAATTATTCGTCGTACCGATTCTGTAAGATACGTTCAGCTTTAGACTTAGCACATGCGTGCTCCTGATATCTGTTAGGGATAATATGGCAACAAGTTTGCCAAGGCCTAATTACGGCTTGGCAGTTCCATATGTATTTAGAGACAGCACAACGCATTCATACTTGAATTTACCATTTATATTCATTCATCTTTGACCCTCAACATCATCATTGATATGCCTGCTATTTCATTGTCTTCTCTGCGTCGTCCGCATATCAATGCCACTATCAGTCCCAGCTTACGTTCTATCTTCCTCCCCTTCCGCTTCTCTTTTCCTTTTATTCTTCTTCTCTCTTTTTCACGCCCTTTTCTTCTTCTCCTTCTCCTATATACTCTTATATGTCCTCTTTTGTTTCTGGTGGGTCTCTCCCCAGAGCTTGACTACTGCTCATGAGATATTCTTGCCGTTCACGAGCGCATCAACCGCTACAAAGTATCTTGTCAAGGACATACGCTCGATAGTGTGATCTGTATCTCTCTGTTGATTTAGCCGTCTATTCTTGCCCTTTTGCCTCATCATCCTATTCAATTCTTTCCTCTGTTTATAATGGAGTGAACGAGGAAGATTACTATGTGGCTCGGTTTCCTAGTCTTTATTCCCTTCTGTTCGGAACGCTCATGTGCCAGGCTCCGGCAGATTCCAGGGAAATATAGAGAACTGTCCTAGCAACATCCTCATGAACGAGATCTCTGGTTGCGATCAGAGTTCATATACTGAGCCTAAGACTCGACTAGGTGGTCTAGTTAGAGAGAATTAGATCCTCCCACGTCATCGGGCTTAAAAACTCGGGGGTTATTCTGTGCACAAAAGTATTTGATGTTCTAGTACAAGTCTCCCTCGTACCTTTCCTACCTACTTACACTTAGGTGTGAAGAACTCTGATTTCGTTTCGAAACAGAAGCTGACAAGAAGGAAAATAGGTGACCAGCTAATTTTCTACCAATTTTGGTCCCTACCTCTTCCTCCTCGGTCAGATGAAACGTGAAGTACGGAGCGAAAGAGAGGAAGCAGCCTAGCTGGTAATTCGTAGTACAGCTAGTAAATCGATGACAATCAATACCTACCACTCCACTATTGGGGACGAAGTTCTTATATTTACACAAACTAGACCCGCTGGTGGGGCACTGGGCCCTAGAAAGGGGTCACACCTTGGCACCTTATCTTTCTCCCTTCCGATTTTCCGGCCTTTCTCCATTCACTTGTCTTTACACCTTCAGATCTGAATTATCCCACACATTGTCACGTCCACGCAGAATCGTCTCTGTGGCCAAGTTGTGCGTGGTCCTTCGAACCTTGGGAGCTCAACTGTGCATTCAAGGTTGCCTGGCATAATTACATAGCCCCAGCCCACCACAATTGATCCGAGGCGCCAGTAAGTGATATACCGGATTCCAGTACTTTAATCTAGCAGCAAGACTATATAACTCGGGCTACTGACACGTGTCCCGAAGACTTAGATTAGCGCCATCCTACCGGCAACATGGAGGAGGTAGCGCATACAGCCTCAGCAACATACCGAAGCTTACTGCTGCCAAGCTTTCCCTGCTGCCTCACCAATACCTTGTGCAGAGCATCCTGATGCCCCGATGTCAAAAGGAATCGCTGAAGGTGCAATTGGCGAGCCGCTCCAACCAACTAGGGGATGCTGAGTCTGTCAGCACTCCAGCTCATGCCACCACTCAGGCTTGTACCGCTCAAGCCCCCACCTAGACTGACGCCAAGATTCGCAAGTCGGCATATGCCTTACCTAACTCAATGAGACGCGGCATCGATGGACAACTAAAGTTGACGCCTTCGTGCAGACTTGGCAAAACGTGCTGGTCATAGAGCGCCGGTGTTCCGAATGCTGCCGTCTTCTACCACATGTTTCGCCTGGACCCCTGCGGCAAGGCCTGGAAGCGGAGGAAACTGCGACTGGCGTATTCGACAGTCTAGCTGGCGGAATAGAGAAGAGCATACGCTGCAATGTCCTGCGTATCACTAGCGGGAACGAGACCCTGAAGTGGGACGAGGCAGGCAGCATGTTCGCGGCCAGCGAAACCTACGGACTTTGCCGTAAGTAGAGATGTAAAGGATGGCTCTGTAAACGGCCCATGTGTGCTGTCATTGTAATTGCCGAGATTTATTGGAGGGACAAGCTAGTGACTGCTGAGATGGCGACAATGTTACTAGAATCGGATGTGTTAACGATAAACCTTTTGTGGTAAATGGACCCATAGCTCATTACTCAGAGCCATACTAATAATACTAGCTCATTGTAGTGAGCTTATCTCTCCTAGGAATTCAGAGAGTTCCTCCGGAAAACGGGTCTACCCTTATTCGAGGTGGCAAAAGCTACGCGGTCTTCTATACCTTTCTGTGACGGCTGGGCTAGTTAACCAACTATTAAACCTAGTCGTACGGGTTTATGTTGGCAGTGGTACTGTGGGAAACTGAGCAATAAAGAGTAAACTAGTTACGTCTGGTAATAGCAGATAATTAAGGGTAATCTGGGTAACCAAGTTGTATTATAAGCTGGTGTTATCCAAGATTATGGGAAGTAATAAGCGTATATATCCTTTTTGTTAATTTGTAATAATTATTATTAATTATTTCGGATTACGATTAATTACCGTTATCGCGGTGATTATTAGTAATTAAACCGCTATGATTATTTTTAATTATTAGATTTACCGTAATTATAAGTTATATGATCCATTTAAGGTCGGAGTTTATTTTCCTGTAGTTTCCGACCGTTTGGAGAGGCTAAGCCTTGCTAGGCCATAATACGATTTTTTTCTTTTTAGGATTTTTGCCTTTAAAAATTAATTTGTTTGTTTGTGGTTTTTGGTAAGTAATTTCTTTTCTTTATTATTATTTTTTCTGGTAATTAATATGTTTAATCGAAAAGATAAGATTTGCCATAAGTTACGTTTTTCTACCGTTCGTTATATTAAACTTATGGAAGTTTTTGACAATTTTGGTTTCGAAGTTATGTTTTGTTTTTGGTATTTTTTAAAAGGATTGAAGTGTAAGATAATAGAAAATGTGTTGCGATATAAGGAATATGTTTTCCGAGGCCGTTTTTGTGATGGTACCGGCGTACCGGTATCGTCTCTGTAAAGTATTTGTCGTAAATATTAACGCTTTAAACGGGAGGAGACGTTTACGGAGGAACGTTTTTTGGAGTTTTAACGGCGTTATTTAAAAATATAACGGTAATATCAAAAAGAAATAAATAAGGCCCTAATTCGTTTAATTCGGTTGCGCAAATAAAAGGTTTTGGTGCGTTTAAAAGATGTTACTATGGTTTAACGTAATTTGTAATTATTGGACGAATTAAAAAAAAAGGAAAAACGGGAACAGGTAGGTTTAGAAGTTAGTGTTACTACGTTAATATAAGTTCCTGGTCCGGTAAATTGGTCGAGTATCGAAAATATTAATTGGTTTATTATTAATAATATCGATTGGGGTGTTATAACCGGTAACCCCGGTATTACTAGTAAAAATCCTTCAAAAGGCGTTAGACGTTTATAAGATTTTTAGCGGGTTTTTAGGTATTTTCGGAATCTGGGTGTTTTTTTTATTTAATAAGGTATTAGGTAAGTTTATCTTTTTTGCGCGTATCCAGGATTTTTTTTATTTCGTATATTAGTATATTTTTTTTTTACCTTATTTTCGTATCCTATGTTAATTTTAATAGTGTTTGCTGTTAACTTAAATAAGGAAATATAAAAAACTAAATAAAGTTTAATTTTTGAAACTAATTTTAATTAATAATTGTTTTTTAAAATTTTCTTAGCAACTTTATATAGGCCGATATATTTGAAGTCGAGTTTTTGATTTGGGCGTTTAGTTTTGATATTTTTGGTAGTTAGGTAAATTATGTTTTTTTCCGAAAAGGTTAATCTTTTTAATTTTTTCTGGTTATAATAATTTTTTATTTGGTTACGTATAAATTCGAATTTTGGTTTTATTTCTGCGTATAATTATTTAAACTGTTCTGATATTAAAATAGCTTTAATGTTAACTGGGCCGTTATTACGTATTTTCCTGTAAATTTTTGGTATAAAACTAAAATTAACGTTTGTTAATATTGTTTTGATATTTTCGTAATAATTCGTATTATAAGCTAACTGGGTTACTGGTAAATTTTTAACCTAATTGTTTTATTCGTAGTTAATATAGCATCGTAAGTAAGTTTCGAAAGTTTAATTTAACCGTTTTGTTTGTTTATTTATTTGGGGTTTAAATATATTAGATAATTTGTAATTTAGGCCGATTTGTACCATAAGATCTTGCTAAAATTTAAAGATAAACGTAGTACTTTTATTTAAAATAATTTCTGTCGGTAATTTATGTATATTAAAAATATGTCGGAAAAAATATATACCATCTATTTGGCGTTAATATCTTTATTATAAGGTAAGAAATAAGAAAATTTCGTAAATCAATTAACGATTACGAAGATACTGTCGTAATGTACTTTTATCGCTGGATTTTCGGATAAAGGAAATTTAATAATAAAGTCCATAATAATCGAATCCCATAGTTGCTATAAAACTGGAAATAGTTATAATTTTCCGTATAGTTTATACCATAAAGCCTTAACTTTAACGCAAATATCGCATTTTCGTTTAACTTTCTGTACTGCTGTTTTTATTTTAAAAAATAATAAATACATTATAACCGTTTTAAGGTTTTGTGGATCCCTGGATATTTATAAAGTGGATATTGATGTATATTTTATATCAAGTCCTGCTAACATTTTTCTGGTACCTGAATTTTGTTTATTTTCTGATCGTCGGGTAGGCTATCGTTATATTGTTGGATTTTCTGATATAGATTGGGGGGTACTGCCCTGATCGTTACAATTTGTCGTGATTTTAAGTATTTTTCTAAGGTAACATCGAAAATTCTGTAATTAACCTTAACTAATTTTTCTTCTAGGTTAAATTATCTGCTAAAAGTATTTATTCTGCCGTTTTTAAAACCTTTTTGGTAAATAATAACGAAGTTGTATTCCGCTAATTTTTTTACATAACGTAGCTGTCGTCCTGTAAGTTTTCGGGTAATAATAAAACGGGTAAAATTTTTATAATCAGTATAAACCTTGGTCCGGTAAAGGTTTCCTTTAAGTATATGCCTGAATTTTCGGAAAGCCTTAACGATAATCATAAACTTTTTGTCGGGAATAGCATAATTAAATTCTGCTTCTTTTAATTTGTAAAAATAAAAGGTAATCGGGTAAAGTATTTTTTTAATCATCTCGGTATCCGATTACCGCGCTTAATATATAATTCGAAAAGTCGGTTTTTAACTTAACTGGGCGTTTTAAATCGTATATAATTAATACTGGTTTACTAGTAATTGCATTTTTAATCTGTTAAAAAGCCTTTTTTATCTCCGTTATCTACTAGAACTCGTTTCCTTTCCTGATAAAATTAAATAAAAGTATCGCAATTTTATTAAAGTACTTAATGAATTTCCGGTAATAATTAGCGAATCCAATAAATGCCTGTATTTCTATAACGTTAATAAATATAGGCCATTCGGTAACTACTGCAATTTTCTTAAGATTTATCTTGATATACTTTGGGATAATAATATGTTCCAGATATTTCACTTTTTAAATATGGAACTGACTTTTTTTTGCATTAATTAACAAATTAACATTTTATAAAACTTAAAAAACTTAATAAACGTATTCTATATATATTTCTTTTAATTTTAAAAAAAATCAAAATATTATCTAAATAACATATAACGAAAATATCCAGGTACTTTCGAAATACGTAATTAATCATTTGTTAAAAGGTTACTGGTACGTTCGTAAATTTTATTGGCGTAACCAAATATTCGTATAATTCGTATTTCGTTTTAAAAGCCGTTTTCTATTCGTATCCTGACTTAATTCGAATTAGGTTATATCCATTTTTAAAGTTTAAAATAGTAAATTATTTAACTTTTTATAATCGATGCTTTATTTCGGTAATTAGTAATAAAAGTATTTTATTTTTAACAGTAATACTATTAAAATATCGATAATCCATTATTAATCGTAACTTGCTATTTTTTTTTAATACGAAAAATATGGGATATCCGGTTAAAGATATAGACCGTCGAATCCATCCTTTTTAAAATTTATTTTTTAGGTACGCGCGTAAAATATAAAGCTTTGCTTCGTTTAAATTATAAATGGGATAAAACTTAGGTAAGGTGCTTTTTTTAAGGATTATTTTATGGTTTTATTTATTATGTTTTAGTAAATTCGTATTAAGCTTTTTTTGAAAAAGTCGCTTATATTTACGATATTGTGGTAATACGTTAGTTATGTTTTTTTGGCTTCTCGGGCTGGTATTTTAGAATTTCGTTTATATCGCAAAGTTATATCCGGATTATGGCTATAATATATCGAATACGTTTATTATGCTCTTTTTTTTGTATCGTGTTCCTTTAGGTAATAAAGTGTTTATCGTATTTTTATACTTACATTCGTTATTTTTCTTATTATTAATCGAATATAAAGATTTCGTTTGTTTTTTTTTGCTTGTCGATAAGGTATAAAGTAAATTTTACCTGGCCAGTATTCCAATCGATTAAGGGGTTATATTAATATAATCATAGCCTTTTTAAAATTATGTTATAGTTTCCTAACGGAACAATATCGAAATTAATTATCTAGATTTGTTTTTAAATAAAAATCTCGAAGTAATTAATTTCGCGTGCGATTTTTCCGTTATCGTAGGCGAATACCTAACTTTCTGCGTTTTCGACGATATAAAGATTTTTTTTATCCTTACATAGTAATCTAAGTTGATTTATTAATTTCGGGATAATGTAATTAACGCTTAAAGCTTTATAGTCCATTATTACGGTATACCAATATGTTCCAATTCGTATTTTTAAGGTGATAAGGTTATTATTAGCTCCTGTTGTCGTATATAGAGCTTTTTTAAAAGGTTTATGTTAACTTTTTTGGCTTCCGTTATCCTATAACTTTTTTATAGGTAACGTTTATTTTTTAGGTATTTTAATTACTTAATCCTAGTTTACAGCGGCTTGATATATTTTTTTAACGCCGTAATGTTACTTTTAATTTTATAATACGTATATCGAATAATTTGTTGTATTATTTTAAGGTAATAATATTTCTTTCGATTTGTTTAATTATGTTTTTTTGGATATTTTGATTATATCGTTTAATTGTTAAAACCGTTAATCCATTAATACTAGGCATCGTAGCGGGTTATGTTTTCTTGCCGGGATTATATTTTTTTTTAAAACATTTACCGTTTATAAAAATTAATCGTAAATACCAGTTGAAATTATAAATCGTTAAGGGTTTCCCGTATTGCTTTCATAACTGTTTAATAAATCCATTTTTTTATGTTTTATAATTACATGTTTTAAAGTAACATATTAGATTTTTTTCTGGGTAACTTTATTCCTTAGGTTAATTTCCCCTTGCCGTAAGGATGTCGATAATATTTTGTAATGTTAATATGCGTAAATATTAATATTATCGTTAATTTTTAGGATTACTTTTTGTTTAGTTATAAAAGTTAAATCCTTAATATTATATACGCGTAATACGTCGTTATATGTAACTTTGCTATTTTTTATATTTTAAATAATGGGTTCGTTTGTAATAGATAACATGTAGTTTCTTATGTTAGTCGAGTATTCCTAATAACAAGACCTCGTCCCAACCATAGTACTTTTTAATTTATACGTTTAGCTCCAACTAATCGTACCGTTTCTGTCTTTTTTTTGGTAATCGCGAACGGGATTTAAGGGTAAATAATTCTTTTTATCCCTGATATTTTACTATTTATCCCGTTATGGCAGATCGCTATCGGTTAATTGCTACCTGCGATAAGGCTTTAGCCGCTTTTAGTTCCTGCTGAATTTTTTTTTTTTGCTTGTCGTCGTGGCGTATATGGATTATGTTAACTTGTCTGTACTGCGTTCCTGGCATAAGGATTAATTTACCGTTAAGTTTAATAAGTCGTTTTTTGGGTATTAAAATCTAACTTTCCTATCGTTATTGTTTAAGTATTTTACAGTTTCGAATTATATATCCCTTTTTGCTGTAATTATAATATTATACCTAACTTATATTTCGTCGTTAAGTAATACCAAGTTTTATAAGTCCTGGAATTATTTTAAAAGAAATAAAAAATATCTCGCATTTTTTCCTTAATTAACCTTAGAATGTTTTACCTGTAAAATAAAATATCCTTTTTTTTATCATTTCTCGAACTGCCGATTATCGATTTTTACTATTTTTATAATATATTTATCGAATATTATAAATTGCAGAAGTTTAATAATTTTATCTTTAACGATTTTTTTAAACCTTTATAAAACATATCGATTAAAATATCGTCTTTTTTATCCGTTTATCCTGCTTTTGCTATAAGGTTCTTAAATTCTACAGCATACTTGGAAGCTGGTCCCTTTTGGCGCAGTTAGAAAATCTGCTAGGCTGCAACTCGTTCCTTATCCGGATTTTCGAAATTACTCTTAAGCTTGTTTTCGAAATTAACATAACTGGAAAAGATCTTTTTGGTAGTTTTCTCTTGGTCGGACTTCCCCTTCTCCAGGAAGTCTCTTATGTTAGGTTCGAACCAATCGAAAACGTCTCCCTCCAAACAGGCTGCAATAGCAAGGATCTGATCCGCTAGATCGGTAAACCTTTCAAAACGAAAATAAACCCGAGCTTAAGTTAGGAAACTCTGGACGTTCCCTTTCCCGTTATAAGGTCCTAGTTTTTTGGGCTTCATCTTGCAAGTACCGACCGGTACAGCCACCACCTGGTTAATAAGCTGTTAAACGATAGCCTCGAACTCCTTAATCTTGTTTTGGAACTATTAAGCCGTAAGTTCCTGGATAGCTGTTGCTTAAGTATTAATCGACATAATAGCGATTCGAATATTGCTCAGAATTTAATTGTATCACTAAACAAAAGCTTGTAACGTATAACGGCTGGGTTAATTAACTAACTATTAAACCTAATCGTACGGGTTTATATTAACAGTAATACTATGGAAAACTAAGCAATAAAAAATAAACTAGTTACGTTTGGTAATAGTAAATAACTAAAGGTAATTTAAGTAATTAAATTATATTACAAACTGGTATTATCCAAAACTATAGAAAATAATAAGCGTATATATCCTTTCTGTTAATCTATAGTAATTATTATTAATCACTTCGGATTACGACTAATTACCGTCGTCGCGGTAATTACTAATAATCAAACCGCTGTGATCACTCCTGATCACTGGATCCACCGTGATCACAAGTCACGTGACCCGCTTAAGGTCGGAGCTTGTTCTCCTGCAGTCTCCGACCGTTTGGAGAGGCCAAGCCTTGCTGGGCCATAACACTTTCTATACGCTCCAATTATTCATCCGTTAATCAATAATGAAAATACCGAAATAGTGGATTAATAAATTGATAATTTGCTTAATATTCCAGTTATTCACGAATGTATATAGTCCTGCATTCCCTTAACTATTGCAGGAAGTCCATAGCTGAATATCCACACTTACAGCACGCCTTGAGATTTCCATAATTCTTGATTGAGCCTACCTTGTACGTTTTTACATACAAATTCTTTCAGGGTAGCTGCCTCACCTTCTGTCTCTAATTCCTAGAGCTCTTAGCATGGCTCCGAAGGCTCTGATATACATGTCCAAAAGTCCGCCCGTACAGCACGAAACCTCTGCCTCGAGAGACTCCACATCCCAAACAGAAACAGCCTCACTGCTCTCGAGACTTATTGCCTCTCTTGTTAGCCACTCCCTATGGTAGCCGTTCGCTACCTGCGCTTCTAACCCTGGAGCATATTCGACCTGAATATCTACGCGCCCTGCTGCATACAACTGGGACGCCTCGCAGACGGCAATGGATTTCGATACGACTGTCCATGGAATGAGTTCTGGACTGTTCTGAGTGACGCGGACCTCTCGGGAATGCCAAGGAAGTCGCATGATTCACACCAACCTCGTCCTCAGTCTCATCGATGATAGCGACGTCCCGTACTACTGGCTCATTATACGAAACGATGGGCCTGTTTTCACCTCCACTGGTTACCGCATTTCCGGTCGCGCCACTCTGATCGGTACCAATACGTTCTGGCGCCGCCGTGTTCTTACTCGAGGTCGTTGGTGTAGGCTCTTCGGTTGACACTGCCGACGCCGGTCCCCCCCAAAGCAATAACGAGAGTGTGCTTTCATTATGCTCGAGATGAATTGTCTTCTCTTTCCTCTTAAGTAGTTGTTGGATACTCTCCTTGACCCGGTTTTCCAAGCGGCGATTGAATTCCTTGGCAATGATATGCAAAGATGGTTCCGGGAGTAGAGGCGATCGTCATCCGGGATAGAGTTTCCCATGGCTTCTGGACGTGTACATCTTGCCATGAGCAAGGATGAATGCGTTACATAACCAACAGGCATCTTTGCTCGAGCGGATGACGCGAGGCCATAGCGCCATCGAAGAACAGTGCAGTTCGCAGTAATAAATAAGTTAAACTTCGGCGTGTATCTTGGCTTCTTCAAGTGACTTCCGGGACTGCTCGGCGAAAAGCTCCTGCGCTTCTTGCTCAGAAACGCCTAACAGACGACATATGTATCCGAGTTCCCCTGGGGCGTGGTTTGCCGCGATGGTCTGCTGGAACCTGGATGTGTACTGATCCGTTGGGATCTGTTGAATGCCTTCTCGGGTAGATCGACTGTGACAATTTGCATCTTGCGAGCCAGGGTGACCCTCCTGGCTATGCTGTAGAGGAATGTAGCCGTTTCACGGTATCTCGACACCTTTCCAAGTGTATTGATGAGGTTATCCCTTGGGCTCGGATCTAGCACCTGGCATGGTATCCTAGCTAGCAAGGCAGGAACGTCTCCTAATATCCAGAGGTTGTGAATGCCTTCCACTAGATGGAAGCTTCCAACCTTGAAGTAGTCTGATGATTACTCCACGCATCTACTAGCTTCATAACCTCTCTACCTGCCCCAACCAGGGATGGTACAAGGGAAGTTGACTCTGAGTCACTAGACTCCCCCTGGTGAATGTCCCGAAAGTGGCTCATCGCTTTCATTAAGACCTCTTTAATCGGTTGCTTGTTCACGTTCCTGTAGTTTTGAGCAAGGCGCAGACGACAGAGTATACGTCTGGAACACATGGAAACGATCGCCGTAAAAACCTGTGATTCGGTCACTATCGAGTTATCTGGTCTACCATATTAGATACCCCTAAGAGAAAAGTAGGTTATGTTTCCAGCTGTATTTACCATCGTTCGTCCGAGCGAGCAGCGCGAATATTCTGCTAAATCCTTCTTTCAGGCTCGCTAGAACTTGCTTCCCACTCTCCGGACGCGCCTTATTCACAGCGAGCAGGACGTTCAACCGTGCCGCTGGTTCGGGTACCTCTTCGATGCAGACTGCCGGGATGTAGTTCTGATTGTCCGTGGTGCGGGCCAGGAATGCTAGAGCACTGGCCAGACTTCGCTCTCTGTCAAAGGACAGAGGATGTCCCGTCCGTCTACTCTGGTGGTCGATGACTGGGTTCGAAGATGGCTGCTCGGGCACCGAATGCAGAAGATGCAGTATCGCGATGCTCTCCGCGCAGGCAATGACCGCTGCTTGCTGGGTATTGGGTGCCATCGCGATGTGGGCTTCTGGTCTTGTCGCCTTGCCGTCCGCGGCGGGATTTCTGACATTCTCGTAGCATCCCGGGGTCTGATGTTCCAGAGGATTCAGGGAAATGATATAGGAGCTCGCGATCTCGTTGAATCAAGTGCTGGGAGGAAACGCGTGCTGCGGGGTTTCGTCGTCGGCCTCCCGCGTCGCCCACGTAGCTCGAGCGTCCCGGCCGTCGCAAATGATTGGCTCTCAAGCACTACCCACTTTTGGGTCTCTAAATTAGGTCGGAAGGCCTCACATCCTCGCGATGATGCGGCGTGTGAAGGCTGCCGCTCTGTTACTGCCGCAAACCCCCCTAAAGGATAAATTGAAAGAAGGCTCTCTTTCGGCGTGAGGCTTTGATATTGGGCTGCTAGATGGTCTGCCGGACGATAGCCCATCTATTTTCCATACGGACGATATCCTAGGATTAGTATTACATCTATTTGTATTTGGTCACATTAGAACAACTCATGCGGCGGCGATGCACCTAACCGAAATGTGGGTCCTATAGTTCCCCCTATTTGACCCAATCCAACATGAGCGTATGTCGGAATTCGAAGCTTCCGGCTAATCAAAAACCGTACCGGCAGATTAGGCACCTTATAAAACACCTTCTTAAATATCCTTATTATTCACCCTGGAATAATAATGGATATGGTGGATTAATAAGTGAACAATCAGTTTAATCATACGGTTATTCATGAATATATATAGCCCTGCTTTTCCCTAGCTGTTGCAGGAAGTCCATAGCTTTGATATAGCCAAATTGACACGCTTGAAACATACCTTGAGATTTCTCCTATTCTTGATTGAGGCTTCCTACATGTACTTCTGCTGGCAAAAGTCTCCCCGCGTTCTCCGGGGTAGCCTCATCTTTAGTCGCCATCCTGTCGTCAAATTCTTACAGCGTGACCAGAAGATGATGGTCTATTTCCATCATCTGGGCTTGTCGCCCGTTAGCACCGGAAACGCGAGGTTTCTCACATGAAGCACCCTTCCTGTTTGCCGCCCGTCAGCACATTTGCCACAAGTCAAGGGACAATGCACAAGAGCTAGTGATAAGAAAACTCGGATTTGGTATATGTGCAAGCATCCTATAATTATCCCTGGACTGCTAGCGACTAATGATACGGTTCCTTTGAAGTAAATCTGCTTCAGCTCAGGTATGATCCGTTTTAGATCGCTGACCGGCCAAGCCTAGGAAGTGCTCCCTCCTGTCTCTGCTGGCCTCAATGCATTCGCGAATACAAAGTTTGATGCAGTCGGCATAGCAACAGACATACGGTGTCCGCAGTTTCTCTACTACAATGAACCAAAGCAATGAGCTGACCAGAAAGGTATGACTCAATGTCAGAGAACCAAGTCGTCAACTTACTCCTTCGTTATGTCGCCAATATCGAGCTTCCCAATCTCCTCACCATCTGAAGTAGTCGCGATCATGTTAACCGAACTGCCGCTGACGTTGATCTTCCAGGTCCACTCGAAGTAGGGAAACGACTCGTCGTTGTTGTTAGACATCTTCGGTAGGTCTTGGACGTTTACAGGCGTCGTAAGCTCAATGTTACCCAGGAACACGACACCGGGCGCAGCATCTTCACCGATGGCGACGTTACGCTTGGCATCGACCCTTTTTGGAGGCTCTCTAAGAGCCGACTTGTAAAATCGTGCCTTGTGCGTCTGGATTCCTTTCTCGTCGGGCAGGAATGTTTTATCATACGCTCCTCCATTCGCAGAATGTTGTACGCGATCACCCCTTTTGATAGGCCAGTGTACCTGATTACGTGCCATCCACACCGACCGGCCATCGTCGTAGTATCTGTCCTCGATAAGGTGATGGTCAGGGTCGAATGGCTCGTCTGTGCTCCAGCCATAGCTGTATCTTGCGACTCGAGATTCTGGCTGGACAGCACGCGTAAGCACGGCACCTTGAGCGACAGCGGACCAACTAATGTGATGAAAGTATTAGCAGACAATCAATTTGATGAGGATGAGGTCATTATAGGTACTTACGAGGAGCTGTCTCTAGCCTGGATGAGTTCGATATTATGCTTGCGGCAGAGTTTATCGTGAAGTACCTTGTAGATGTAAGGGGATCGACCGAAGCCGCCAACCAAGCAGACCAACTAGACACGTATCAGGGATCCCTTGTTCGATGATTTTGACATGTAAGTAAGTAGGAACATACCTCGGGCGGAGTGCTGCTCTCGCTTGCAGCCTTTGCTTGCTGAATCTGCCCCCTTACAAGCTTCACGATACCCGAGGTTACCGTATTGTCGAAACACTCGGCTACCTGCTCGCTGTTGAGTTGGCATGTCCCGGCATTGTACGTGTTGACATGCCATAGCTGGTCGGAGTTATCAAAGCTGGGCTTGATGCTGTACTGCCAGCTCTCCCTGATGATCATGTCGTGGAATTTGAAGCACTCTTTCCATCTCTGACGGCCGATCTCCAGCTTCAGTGCCTCCTTGAATTCGTGATCTGGAAAGTTCCCGCCATACAATCCGCCTGCAACAGTTAGCATGTATGTTAAAGCCTGAAGTCATAAAGTTTTCGTATAATTCGGTGCAAACGTACCAGCCCCTTCGACGCATTCTCGGAATCTGGGAACCGGATCAATTTCTTCAATGGTATAAGTAATTACATCCTGTACCAGAAGTCCCGACGATTAGCCCCTGTTGGTCGAGATAGTGAGTTGGTGCGACATGATGGCCAGTGAAGTAGCTACGTCCTCTACTTACCGCTGTTCCGCCTACCTCATGTTAGCATTGGCTTGCCCCTAGTGAGAGTGGACCCAAAAGCATGGTTGCGACGGCACTCACCCCCTAAATCTGCGACCACAATCCTTGCACCAGGCTCCAAATCGTGACGTTTGTGAAGTTCCCGGAAGAAGACGGCGGTAGCAGCAGCCTGGGGCTCATCAACCAACTCGATTCGTGTCTTACCACAAGCTCGATCATCGCAGATTCCAGCCTGCTTCGCGACATGTAACATGCTCTGGCGGGCAACTTCCGACCAAATCGCAGGAACTGTCAGGATTACGTGGAACGGCAGTGTCTCCAATTTTTGGCCGATACTGGCCTTGATTTGCTCCAATGAGTATTTCCATAGCTCACGTACTACACAGTAAGTTAATCGGATTAGTATGGTCATAAGCTCAAGAGAATCGAGATCATCAGTAAGGGTTAAAAGGCTTTTTAATGAAGTCCACTCACGGTAATCCTGAATGACGGACATTGCGGTCTTCCCCAGGGATGTTATCATACCCCTGGATCTCTCAATGACGGTAGCGTCTTGACCCCGAAGATACATCTCGAGTTCATTCTTTGGAAGAAGGAGCAGTTTGATCAACTCGATTGGCTTTTTGCCGTCTGGAATTTCGTATCCCCAAGTGATTTGGCCATCGTCGCTGTAGAAGACCTTCGTGGGGACTTTCACAAGGTCGTATGTGGATGAACCAGATCCCCGCCATTGTGAAATGACACTGACATCCCTGATATTAGGGAGTGAGTCGCCCTTGACCTCGGAGAAGGCGACTCCTGAGAAACTACGGATTGTAAGCACTCAATATGAAGCCAAGACCATGATTAGGAATGGGGGGGAGGCGCTTCTCGGGTAGCCATCCTTCCGCGACATGTTATACATGATCATGTAACTTGCCTTGTTCCGAAGTCAAGGCCAATGACCAGCCTGGTGGATGAATCTGAGGTCATAATGAAGCCAACTGTAGATGTGACCCTCTATATGGAGGAGAAATTTCTTCTGGCAGGTAGTCAGTGTCGCGCGTTAGCAAGTAAATATTGGAACTTCCGAGCTGAGGGTGGGGTAAAGAGATCAAGGGGAGTATGGTAGCCAACAAGGTACCTTGATGAAATGTCGTCGTCAAAGGAATGAGTTAATGGGAGTTGGAATTTGATACAAGTTTTAGGAGAGGGAACGCAAGATGAAGGTGAGAACCAGGAAGGGTGCCCTTCTGATTTCTAAGCATTTGTGAGTATGTGAACAAGAATCAGAATCACTACGTATCCTCAACAAAGACTTTTCCATCTCACTTTCCACTTCATCCTCACACGTCACATTCCCCGTCTCTTGAGGCGGTATCTGCTACGGACCTTTCTGTTCACTCGACCCCTTCGGAATCACCCACTCTAAGGGGCGCAGCCGACTGGTAACTAGAGGACTCTTACAACGTCCCCACTCCCCCCTCCTGTCTCGTAATCCTGGTCTTGGAAATTCGGGACTGGCGCACAGTTTAGGGAAGTTGCGTGACATGATATTACGTCTTACAGCCACTACATCTTGTCACAGTTCAGGCATCGCGAAGATCTCGTCGCTGATCCCAAAATCCCTATTGCATTTCCTGCTCACGGCAGCAACGATGCATTGAATACCACTATACCTGCCTTCTAGCATCTCTCGTATCGTCATTTGCCACTAGGTATGTTAATATTTTCTCTTACTAATATCTACTGAGTTTCTATTTCTGACTTAACTCACACCCCACAGACAACACAATAGATTGCAATGGACTCTGCTCCTGAGGAGGGCTCGAGCGCTAGCTCGTGCGATCAGACTCGAGCTCAAAAGCTAAGTCAGAAGAGAGGAAACAATGAAGCTATTTCGCCACCATCGCCCGGTTGCTCTGAGTCCGGCCGCAAGCGTATCAAAGTCGAACTCAAACACGACGGCCAGGGCGTAGTGGTGGCAGAAGGAGGAAATCACGAACCTCAGGCTCAGCGGCCAGCTGCTAACAATGATGCCGGCACTTCCAATGAAGCGGCCAGGGTGATCACAAGATATGCCTCTGACGCTCATAACGCCGAAAATGAACCCGGTCAACAAGATCCCTTCAACATCTCCCTGCAGGACTACTTACCTAAACCGCCGGTGGAGGCGACCACAGACGTACTAGGGTTCACCGATGTTCAAAAAGCACTCGATTTAGCTAGCTCAATCGCCAAGAGGCAACTAAGAAGCATGCAGGAACGGATCGAGACATTGAAGGAGCGGATCGATACGCTGGAGAAGGAGAACAGCAGCCTAAGATCAAAGACGTCCCAGGAGCATGCCCCCGACAGCATCCAGAAAGATATAGAGTGCGACAACTGTCCAAAATTACGGGCTCAACTTGAGGACGCAGCGAAGAACCTAGGAATTCCCCGATCCGTAGTGTCTCAACCCCCGATTGATGAAGGATCCATCACGCGTGAATGGAAAACACTCATGTATGCAATCCGGAACCTTGCTATGCATCAATTCGACGGCCGTCCCTTCGCAAAGCCAAATACAACCAAGGATAGGGAGTTATTCGCACGTGTCACACCCAATTATAACCTGTACATAGCGTCTGAGGAGTACAAAGTCCGTTTCTTTGAAGCAGCAATATGGCGAGCGATGCTGGATGAGTTCCTGGGCTGGCCAATCCTCGTTTACGATACCGCAGTCGGCCAAGCTGCCCGTAGAATCCAGGTGCTGGTATTCGGTAAGTGTCAGCATACGCTATCCAATTTTCTTTTCGGCTTTCTAACGCGTTAGGAATAGGCTCCGAGGAAATGGACGCTCGAGCAAAAGAAGATTACCTCTTATGGCGAGCACAGGCAGGTCGTATTTTGGACCGCATTTACGACAATCGGAGCATGTACGAATCTCAGGAAGGCGAAAGAAAACCCGAGTTGCTGGATAAGATGATCCAGCGGTTTTCTCGGTACGCAACATCCCAAAAGCCAGAATCATTGCAGCTCCCATTCAAGAGTATTATTGAGAAGGCGGTCGCTTTGGCGAAGTCGATGGCATGCAGCGGACCTCACTACATGTTCCATTCAAAGCATAACCTTGCGGACACTAGACTCTCCGGCTTCCCATTGGACGAGAATCTGATGGATGTCGTCCTGGAGCTATCCCCTGGGGCGAACGCAGAAAATACTGTAGACTTCGTGATTTTCCCCGCATTGTTGAAGGTCTTCACATCTCCTGGTGACGGTCGACTAACATGCAGGGTGATCGCCAAGGCTCGCGTCTGCATCTTTGGAGAGAAATAGCTTTTGCAAGACTCCTCCAAGTCGCGCATACGCATATGGGCACTCTGGGCGCGACGACCGGTTCACGACCCAGCTATTGGATGAGTCCAAGGAAATAGTTTGATGCTGCTACTGTCCCAAGCATGGAACATTTATAGTAATATTAGCTCTGAAGAGTTTGCAAACGGCTTTATCTGGCTTATGGCAAGCGTTTGATGAGGGATTCCTGTCCGTGAAGCGCGAGAGCGTGCTGCAAATAACGAGCATATCTCCTAGCTGATACGACAGGTAAATTTGACGTAAGCTGCGAGTCAGGGCGGGCACCCTGGCTCAGACCTTTTATTCTACATAGCTAGGGCCCTGTTGAACCTAGGACTGCTCCTATCCAGCTCCATCAATATGGCCATCCCTTTAGGAGAGAACACGGTCGGAATTATCAGTGAACCTCGTTTCAAATAGACTTGCGGCGTATCACTTATTTTATAACCTCTGTACCTCTGGATATTGGCCCGTGCCTCGCCTGGTTTTACTGATCTCTCCGTCATATGGTTTATCTTAGGGTCATATTACCACCGAATGAGCGCCTCAATACACATCCTAGCACTTTCTTCCACCTATTGCCCTCTCCGCCAAGCTCCTCCCAAGCTTCTGGTTACGGAACGAACCCCCTGGAACATATGTCTATTATCAGTCTCTCAGCCACGGCAGGGTACTATATGCTGATCGCCAGTTGTGGGCATGCTGTGGGTTATACTGTATGCTGTTGCGTGCCCGCTGCTGCCCTATCTGCTATGGGCACCGTCTCGCTCGCGTGACTACGGGACAACACACCAAGGTGGAATGAGGATTACAATAGGTATCAGCCGACCATACCTGTGCGTATTTATAGTGTAGTATAATCCCCAAAGCCTCATGGCCGGTCACAGTATGGAATCTAACCGGCAGCCAATCCGTCTTCACCAGCCCGGCTACGGGAAACAGTATCTGTGACGGGCGTATATTTACCCCGGATATTGACGCGGTTTTGTATGCTTTCGTACATATTGCCGGTAATGTTAGCTTGTAATGATTTTGATGCTGTGATTGCCCAGGCGTCGCGTCTACCCTCTGTCGACTCGGCAAGCCCACACGCCTGCTGAGTCAAATGTTGATGTCGATCCCGCTTCGTGCCTATCCAATCACGGCGGTCCTCGTGAACTTAGTGTTTGCGTGCTCCACAGCCTTTGCAAGCTCAGCGCCATACCTTATCCTCATGTTCCCTTCTTCCCAGGCGCGCGTGCCATTCCCATGTAATTGTTATCCTTGGAATCGAAGAACCCTGTATCCTCCTCTCAGATCCTTGGCTGCGCCTAGTCCTCCCCTCCCACCTTCTCCCTCACTTCGTCACCAGTCCGCAGGCACCGCGGGAGGATTATTACGCGCGGCTAACATCTTAGCACCCGATGACCGGCCGACTACCATCACATTCGCTGGCCTTCAGTCAAAGTGTCTCTTTTCTCCACGGCCTCTCCTGCCGTCAACGGCGCCGAGATGCGACTGTGGAGCCCTCCAACCGTTACCGCCTCAGACAAACCCGACATTTGCCACCGCTCCCAAGCCGAAGCACCTCGCATGCATGGTATGCCGCAAGAGAAAACTAAAGTGCGAAGGCGTCAAGCCCAGCTGCAGCACATGCGCGAGTCTGGGCCCCTCATGCGCATATGTTGAAGTCAGGAGGAAGAGCAGTCCAAAGTGCGGATACGTGAAGGCATTACATGAACGCCTCAATGAGCTCCACCTGCTATCGGGGCTGCTCCAGCAGCATATTTCGTCTCCAGTTGACAAAGCTAATGTCGTGTTCCCCGCAGAACAAGTCGAAACGCGGCTTAACACAACTGTCCCAGAATAGGGGTAGTTGCTTAGTCATCTACACTGAAGACACCCCGCAATAACGCTGTTCCGGGGGTCCCACACTATATATAGAGCTTTCTAGCCACGGCTCTCTAGGGTCCATGATCATGCTTCGCAACATACGCTTTTCACACCTTATGCACCCTTTCCTCGCGATCAGCCTAACTGTGCACAACTTCTTTACATGAGGCACTGGCACGGTTAATCAGGATATGGTGGACAGCTTAGCAGGGCTTTCGATTCTTTAGTGGTTTTCTCGGCGTTATTCAATATAAGAAACAATATATCTTTCTACTGCACGTTTGTTAACGGACGCGAATTCTCTCATATAATTAATACGCTATTGAGATATTCACTCCTAGGTTCGCGCTGCGGTTGTCTACATTCAATATATGATAGTATTTTTCCTAAGTGTAATTGCAAAGCATCGTTTAAGTACTCTATGGGGTCCATATAGAGATTTTAGCAGATGGCGTCGAATCATCTCAAATGGACGATGGCCACAGCCCGTAGCTTCTTAGGCTCTGGTCGATAACCTTTTTAAGGCTCGAATAAGGGGCCTAATGGCCTAATGACACTGCCACGTCCGCGTTGTGATGCAGTTCGGTTAACTTCACCATAAGCTGGTGATGGTGAAGATACTTAAGTTTTCCGATAATGTACTTTGGAGCTTGTACCCCGGGTATCTTTATTTTTCATGGTTGGTCCATCCCCATTCTTTTCGGTGATGCACCCAATTAAATTTAATAATATTGTTAAGTTTGGTGAACGTACGGACATAAACTTTCAACAACGAAATCGGTAGTGAATGGATTGTGGGTCGATGGTGGACTTATTTTGATTTGTCGAAATGCATGACCTTTGCAGAACAATGTCAATCACCAAGCCATGGTGAAGTTAACTGAACTGCTCCTGAAGAATAGTCGCTCTGATACAGTAAATCCTATCCGTTGCCCCCGGGAAAAAATGGGTAGACGTGCGATTTAGCTTTTTGGTAGATCGCCGCCAAGGTTTGGTTATTTGCTTTAAAAAGACAAATAGTGGATCGATGACCAATACATTGGACGAATTAAGGACGTTTCCGAAGCGACTGTAATAAACAGTCGCCCAAGTTATTGACCAGCTATCGATGGCCCGTGCAAAGTAGGATGGCAATAAGCCATGAGGCCATTAAGAAGTTGTCTATCAGAGCCTAAATTAGCACGTACACGCCTCACTCCGGCTCTATGCAGTACCCTACATTTCACAAGCATTGCGGGAAGAAAATGAGGAGGTCTGGAATATGAACCAACGTCAGAGTGACGTAATATCGACGTTCGGAGGTTGGATTTGGAAGCTTGTTTCATTCAGTGTTCATGGCGTTGACGGTTCCGGAGTTCGACCATACATGTATCCACCTTGCCAAACTTCCTTGTCAACACCAGGAAGTTCAGTTCATCTTGCGTTCCAGCAACATCGCGGCTAGCTGAATAGTAGAGTTTGAACTCGGTAGAAAAAGTGGGAACATGGCAAACCAAAAGAAAAGCGCCGCAAAGCGCTTCAGAGAAGCCTTACAGAGTGGTGAGCGTGATGAACCCCTTGTCTGGTACTTCAAACCCGACCCCTGATCCGGCTTTAGGAAAGTGCCTTATTGGACCCGGCGTCTTTGACGGCATCTCAACACGCGTTGCCTCCTCCGTCGGCTTTGACTTCCTTTACCTGGCAGGTAGTGGTGCCACGGGCTCATACGTCGGCCAGCCGGATTTATCAGTCATGACCCAGAGCGAGTTTGCCAATGTCGGCCAGATGATGGTGCAGAACACCGACATCCCAATCATTGCAGATGCCGATACTGGTTTCGGCGGTCCCCTTAATGTCCGCCGTACAATCCAACTGTACGAACATGCAGGGCTAGCGGGCTGCCACATCGAGGATCAAGTCTTTCCCAAGCGTTGTGGGCAACTGAAGGGAAAGGACGTGGTTGACTTGCAGGTATACCTGGAGAGGATCCGGAGTGCCGTGGAAGCAAGGACTGATCCAGACTTTGTCATCATCGCCAGAACCGACGCGAGACAAGCTACCGCTTTCGGAGGCGATGAGGCTGGTCATGAGGCTTTCGAAGAGGGCCTGAAACGCCTGAAGGCTGCTTTGGAGGCTGGGGCGGACATGGCATTCATGGAGTCTCCAAGGACCCAAGATGAGTGTGCGACGCTTGTCAAGGAACTGGCACCGCATCCGGTTCTTATCAACGTCCTTCCGCATGTGAGTGCTTCGGTACCGAGAGATTGGAAAGACCCTCGACTAATGGTTTTAGGGGCTGACTCGAGATCTCACAACTAATGACTGCCAGCGCCTTGGATTTGCGGCAGCAATTTATCCCTGCACGGGTTTCATCCCAGCCATGTTGGCAATGCAGCGATCGTATCGTGGTCTCAAGGAGGAGGGCTCCGACCTGAAATATGCCGAAGACCACACTATTGTGCAATTCTTCGAGCAGCTTGGCTTGAAGGAGGCATGGGAATTTGACCAGGAAGTTGAGAAGTTCTCACAGAACATTACTAAGGAGAGGAGTGGGCAGGTGGAGAGTTGAGGCAAAAAAGAAATGGAGGGCTTTTTGCTTTGTACCAATCAACTACCTCATCTGTCTCGATATAGCAAATAGGTATTCCCGCCTATGGTGCATCCGAGATATCTTTACCGTGAAGACCTCGACGTCCTAAATTGACCAGCTCAGTCTGATGTGGTGCTCCCGCCATGTCAAAGCCAACCCGCAGATTCGTTGTGCCAATGACTTGATAGCACATCACACCCGACTTGCAGGTTCTTGGCAAGGTTGGGCATTCCCAACAACAAGTATTTGCCGGTCCTGCCGACATCTGATTTGAAAAGCATTTCGAGTGGGTGATCTTTGCTTCATGAGACCATGCGTTATACGAGGTGGTGCAACTTGAGGCATGACGGGATAATGACATCAGATCAACATCAAGTGCATCCCGCCTCCCGATGTCGATCGCCGGATTCCCAGTCAGCCTATGCGGCCAGATATAACCGGCTTTTGCTTTCTGTTTGTCTTTGGTGCCCCAAACAGTAACGCAGAAATTCTTCGATTGGGGCATCATTCACACGAAATGCAGGCAGCTCTTTCCAAAGTCGTCGGACCGAAGGAGGTCCACCCTGAAAACCTCACAGGCCGCACCGCCATTGTTATCGGAGGGGCTCATGGAATCGGATATGAAATCAGCCGGGCCCTCGCCCATGCGGGAGCCAAGGTGATCATGGTTGGCCGCAAGGAAGAGCAGGCGGACGACGCCATCTCCCATATCAGGGAGGAATCCCCAGATGCTGAGGTTCAGTGGAAGGAATGTGACATCGGGAACCTGAAAGAGGTTCAAAGCCGATTCTCTCAGCTCCGCGACGGCCTCGACCGTTTGGACTTCCTGGTCCTAAGCGCTGGCATTAACGCACAGCCGTTCGGCCTCGATGCCGACGGAATCGACCGGCACTTTGGGGTCAACTACCTCGGCCATTACTACGCCACGAACCAGCTTTGGCCCCTCATCCGCAAGACGAGCAACATGCCGGGCGCCACTCCACCCAGAATTGTCTCCCTGTCGAGCGAGCTGCACAAGATTGCGTCTTCAAACTTGAAGTTTGCGAGCCTGGACGAGATCAACAACGAGAAGACCGACCCGACACACCTCTACGGCAGGACTAAATTGGCCCTCCTCCTGTTCACTAAGTATGGCCTTGTGGACAGAGTCATCAAGCCCAATAGCGATGCCATCTATGCCCTTGCGGTGCACCCAGGAACGGTAAGCTCAGTCCTAACTTAACCATTGGGCGATACGACTTTCTGAAATCCTTGAATAGGTCAACACGAACATGCAGGAGCAGTGGAAGGATGCGTATCCGGGCCTTACAGGCCATCTGATCTCCTGGGCACTCAAGTCTGCAGGGAGGACCCCTGAGCAAGGGTCCTTCTCTGCCCTGTGGGCTTTGACTGCCCCTGAGATCACCGAGAAGGACCAGAATGGCTACTACTTCTCCGATCCCGGAACCGAGGGCACTGTGAGTTCACAGGCGAAGGATCCGGAGCTCGGGAAGGCCTTATGGGAGTTGTCTGAGAAGATCGTGAAGGACAAGCTGGGAGACGACGCCCTCGTTGACTGGAATGCTCGATAGACTTATCCGTTTAGCTGCCGAATAGCCATTGTGATTATGTGCGTCTGCCGGCGGAAAGCTTGAAATGCAGGGCATAATTACAAACACTTCCAAGATCCTTATAATTTGCACTACGAATGCTAAGCTTGCAACCAACGCCCTGTCCGACCCCTGATCATATGGTGTCAAACTGCCATCACAACCCCCTGTTCGATCTGTCCGCTGTTCGATCACCCCCTCATACTAAGACGCAACTTGACCTCAAAGTTATTCAACGTCCCGGGAAGCGCCTCAACATCCAACTGGGGGTGCACCAACTCAATCTTCCTCTCCTTTACCAACCCACACATAACCAAACTCGCCACCATGGGCACAAGATTATGCGCCGGACACATCGCCGGCCCCGCACTAAACGGCACCAGTCCCTTCTCCAGGATCGCCTCCTTATCCGCCCACTGCTCCGGCGCCAGCTTATCCGCAAAGCCCAACGTCTCATTGTCACGATGGAAGAAAGGAGCAAAGATTGCGACTCCCGTCCCCTTCTCCACCTTCCTACCACCAATCTCCGCATCCTCCGTCGCCTCCCTCAAAATCGCCGGCGTAGTCGGCCAAAGCCTCAAACTCTCAAGCAACACCCCCCGTGTAAACGGCTTTTCCTCCCCACTCCCTCTCGCCTCCCCAAAAACCCTCTCCTGCTCCTGCGGATGCGCCCCCAGAAGCGCCAGCGCGCGAAACGTCGCCATAGCCGCGGCGTCAAACGCAAACAGCCACTGCGCGACTTGACTTGCAAGATCGACATTGCCCCCGGGGAGGCGAGAGACTAGACTTCCCTCCTCGCGCTTGCTGATGTATTTGTTCACCTTGGCCTGGTAGCTTTCGAGTCTGGACTTGTCGGTGAAGGCCATGAAGCCCCAGTTTGCCTTTTGGCGGATGTAGTCGAGGTCGTCGATGAGGTCATTGTCGTCGCGGGCGGAGTCGCCGAGGGCGATGCGCAGGGTTATTTTGGACCAGGCGGTTGAGAAGGCGGTCCAATCGAGGGTCTCGGAGGAGAAGAGGGGGGAGAGTTCGGAGGGGATGATATGCGAGAAGCGGGAGGCGAAGGGGTGGATCCTGCTGTTGGTGGCGAGGGCGTGTTCGTGGATTGGCCGGAGTTGGGAGCGTTGTTCGGGGTCCGCGATGAGGATGTTGCTGGGTTCGAAGTGGCGGAGGGCGGAGCGCTTTTCTTTGGAGGCAGAGCCAAAGGGGATTGGGGTCAAGGAGAGTACTTGGGCGACGTGTTTGGGGTCGAGGATGAGGACTTGGGAGCGTAAGAGGACGTTCAGTTGGAGAGGGTCGCTGCCGTATTTTCGTCGGAGGTCCTGGAGGAGTTGTAGGGCTTTTGTGTCGAGACCGTGATGCTGGGCGAGTGCCTCTACCGACGGGCGACGTTTGATGACGCCCTTTGCGACGGTGGGCGCCACAACCGACGTGAGCACTCTTAGGGTGTCCAAGAGACTCGTTTCGTTGATCTGGCTTGACTCTTCGTTGGAGGACATGTTGACCTACAGTACCGTGGTGACTCAGGGATGAATCGAAAGCTGATATTTTCGCTGATACTGCCTCATTCTACGACAAGTCCACTCGTGAAGTTATCTGGGACATATAAAGACCACCGAATGCTTGGCAACTGGCCGTAATAACGAGGAAAGCGGCTGTTGTGAATCGGGCGGGAATCGGATAAAATGATGTCTTCGTGACGCCACGGACCCCAAGGGGAATTGTTGGTAAACCTGTCTTCAAATTGACAACAGAACTGTTGGACGATCCCCACTCCATACGGTATCCTCGATGCGTGAACAGAGCTGATCTTCCCTGGTCAAAAAACAAGGCACTCCAAACTCTCAGCGACTTGGCATGCGAATAGTGAGGTCAGACATGAAAGGGAAACCTCAAGACAAGCCATACAAGCGGCTATGAGTGTACATCTTGAACATCTATGCCTATACGCCATTGCCAATGCCGCAAGTTGTAGATAGTTCGCGGAGATATGTGCGCATCAAGCCGGGATTTGGGAGTGCCCCCCGTCCCGGCTTTGGCGTTGGTCGTGCTTGGACTGTCCGCTCCGGAGAAGTATCGCTGGCAGAGTTTGACAAGCTCGGGTTGTTATAGAGTCATAGTCTTTAGGGCAATCAGTAATACAAAGATGAAATGCTCGAACTCTTCCGGCTTCCTTCCCAAAATCTCCTCTATCCGCGACGTCATGTTGGATCTGTAGTGCGGAAAAATGCGAGGCCCCACACTATGGCGGGACACTAAGATCTCATACTGTATTGTACGTCACCGCTGCCGCCTACCTTAGCGCAGGTTCAGCCTACTACGTCGTATGGGTAAGTTAAACATCCCATTTAGGTATTTGTAATTAATTAACTTTAATTAAATAAAGAAAAATCTCATTTTCCCGCTTTAAAAAATTAAGCGAGTTAATACGTAAACCTCCATAGAGAATTGTGTAAAAACATAAATGAATTAAAACTTCAATATAGCAATAATGCTAGCCCGGACGCTAGAGAATACCTGACAAGGACGTTTTTGTTCCGCCAGAGGCCTGAATTCCGGGTTCTTTAGCCTCGGCTCAGCACCAGCTCTGGAAACGGAAATGGATTTTGCTAAGCTTGAGTTTCGTGTCCGAGTATCTGGGGAACCATGTTACGGAATTATTGCGCTAACCGGATTTGTGAGAAGGTGGGTAAGGGTCTGGAGGTAATCAAAATCCCGAACTCTCGCTGGAAGTCCATGAACCCAAGTCAAGCTCTTGGGCTGGTTAGAAATAAATAATGGCTGGGCTAGGACTACGACATCTAGTTTGACGGGTGCCCCCCTTCTCTCTTCTTTTTCTTCTTCGGTTTTTCTTTTCCTTTCAGTCTTGAGCTCCCCCATTTGACGATGAGAGGTTAGGGCTCAGTTGAATTTCCATTGACCTCACCTGACGACGAGTCCAATTGCCTTATGGCCCGTGCATGTCCATGAATCTGGCTGGCCCGCATTCGTGGCGTTCCTTCCACCAGAGACATGCTGGTTGCTAAGAGTGCCTGAAGAGACCGGATATCAAGCCTATTGAAGTCAGCATGGAGAAGTGTGACCAGTACCTTACCCGGGGTTCCCTCACACGCACTCCATTGAAAGCCATGATAGGGAAGTCATGTTATTACATATCTCTGCTCCTCACAATCAAGGCAGTGTCCTCATGGTGTTGAGTTGAATCTTGTAAACGGAACAAAGTCGCGGCAGTAGTCTACCGATGTCACAAAACGCCGCAGCACTACGTAAGGCTTACCCTACATGCGAATTCCTAGTCTGGAAACTACGCGTTAGTCAAAGATGCAAGGCCTATAGCCTGGCCTTAACTATAACATCGCTCTGAAGTCTGTGCCTCGGCCAATTGGATACATTAGCTGAAACTCCCCTTGCGAACTCGTTCCTTATTCGAGTGCTACGTGTTGAAATACTACTTAAGTGACCCCAAGGAAATCGTCCAGGACAAGGCTTCATAGATCTGAATCGCAAGGTGGGCAATTTGTCCTGTGGTCCATCTGACTGGCGAATACGAGGATGCGGCCCAGTCAATTTACGAAAGACTCCTCTGCCCTAAAACAGGGGCCTAAGGGGCTCATACGCGCCAAGCTGAGTGCTGAACTAAAAACTGGGGCATATCGCTGGGAATCGCTATTAGTGTCGTCCAAATTCTGCGACGCCTTTGACACAAAATGTGATGTTGCGTGGAGTGCTAATAGTTGGAAAGTGAGACGAAACCCCCGAGTCTCGAGGCTGTAATCCCGCTAAGCCTGCATTTTAGGAGGAGAGCACGGAAGTTAAATGCCTCTTAAAATCATGTCCACGCGCAGCTATAAAGCCTCGTCCGATTCCGCCAGACATTGACGTCCCGGCATCCAGAATCATTTTCACTTCTTGCTGTAATCTTCACTTCTCGCTGTAATCTTTACTTTTGCTTATCTGCTGTGCGGATTTCCACTTATTTTCCATCGCATAAAAAATGAAGGTCCATTTCGCCCTGTCTCTCTTCACCGCCGGTGTCTTGGCACAGAACGGGTGAGCAATTCTTTCTAGGCCACGGCTGAGTGAGCCGCATCAAAAAATCGGACTAACTAATAGATCCACAGCTGTGGCTTCCCCGACGGCCCAGACTGTCTCTCTCTTGGAGAAGGCCCCAATGGGCTAGAGCAGTTTGCTGATGACGGTTGCTGTCTGCTCCCCTTGCGCTGTGGCAACGGAGATGGCGGCGAGAGGTGTGAACGTGTGAGTGTTGGTAGCAACAACAACAACAACAACAACAACAACAACAACGACAATGCCGAGGAGGGCGTAGGAGCCGACGCTGTAAATGACCGAAGAGGCACCGATCCCAACTGCGGCTTTCCCAACGGCCCCGATTGTGCCTCTTTGGGCCGGGGGGCCAACGGACTAGAGCAATTCGCTGACGATGGGTGCTGCGTTTTCCCCGGGCGTTGCGGCAATGGCGACGGCGGCCAGGAGTGCGAGCTCGTGGCTGCTGGTAGCAACAACAACGGCGGCGGCGGCGGCAATAATAACAATGGCGGAAACGACAACGGCGGCGGCGGCAACAACAACAATGGCGGAAACAACAACGACAATGGCGGAAACAACAACGACGACAATACCGAGGAGGACGCAGGAGCCGACGCTGGAGATAGGCGAGGCAGCGATCCCAACTGCGGCTTTCCCAACGGCCCCGATTGTGTCTCTCTGGGCGATGGGGCCAATGGACTAGAGCAATTCGCTGACGATGGGTGCTGCGTTTTCCCCGGGCGTTGCGGCAATGGCGACGGCGGCCAGAAATGCGAGCTCGTGGCTGCTGGGAACAACAACAAGGCCCGCCTCCGCAGTGTGCCAAGAGGGCTTCGCTTCAGTCGGGTGAAGAACTGATGTGTTGATGGGCCGATGATACGAGTCGGAGGATGCCGCAGGAGATTCCTTAGCGGCATGAATACCCTCGCGGCATGCCTACCAGTCATGTCGACTATCTCGACGCGAGGGACAAGAAGGCTAGGCCCCGGCCGTTCAATTAATCACCAGAGACGTATAGCCTACCGTTGACTTCTAGCCCTAGCTAAGGATCTAAAATACGTCTACCTGAACCAAACACTCGCGAAAGTGAAAATCGTCTGGAAGTTTCAGCATGGAAAGATGTGAATTTTACCCGCAGCCTGCGAGGACATTGAGTGCAAGTTGACTTGTCACATCACTTTATGCAGAGCATACGAACGCTATATAGCTCCTTATAGCTCCTTATCAAACCTCGAGCAGTGCCACCAGTGATCTTTTGTGATGTCCGAACTGTGGCCGAAAGTGACTGGGGCTCGTCCGTCGACGACTGCGTTGAGGAGTCAATAAAATTCAGGCACAATTCCGCTTACCAAGTGGTGCTGGCCAAGCAACTGGATTACGGATGAAGTTACTATCTTCGCGGTCTGGGACTCTGAGCGGCCGATGACTAAAACTGTGAGACGAAAGTGGCCCCCCCCCCTTTTTCCCCCCGGGCCCTTGCTCTCACCCTTGCGGGAGTCTCTGAACAGTCTAACCCGCAAGTTTGTTCCAGCTGCCGTGGCGCACAACAGCTTCAAACTGCTGGAGAACTTATGGGTAAGATTACTCACCAGAGTATCGAGATGAGAGTGATGCTATGGACTGTGCCTCTGAGGATCATGGAGGAGCGGGAACAGTCACACTAAAATATCGACCCCCCTCGGGCACAGACCGAGGAAAGAAATATCCGTTCATGGCTAACGTGATTTCAAAACGGAGGTTTTTTAGATTTAGAGTTGGATTTAGTGTGGTAGAGAAACCGACAGACCTAGATCGGAAGCTCCCCAGGCGCGCAAAGAGCAATATCAGCCTCCTGGTCGGTCACTTCGAAATGCTATTATTAGAACTGGCTGTTATTAGCAGCATGGACCTAGGAAAGCAATAGCTTTGAATGCGCAGAAGCGCGAGTTGCATGACTGGCCTGGACTGTTTGGCCAGGCGGATTCACGGTTCCGGTATGTGGGAACCCGTCGGCCTGCGGACACAATAAGATGGATCATGGAAGCAAAATGGCAAAGATAAGAGGTGGTATTCCGTAAGATTTTGCCGGACCTAGCTAAGGGAAAGATGGTAATGATGTCTTTTAAGTTGTAGGAGTACATATATAGCCATATGCCGCTTGAACTAATACAGTTCGAGCGCTTGATCTTTATCACAATCCATAGAATGGCACTCACACGTATAGTTAATGTACCCGGGCTTATTCCGGGCCCTGGACGGCAACATCAAAACGGGGATCGCTAGAAGCAGGAAGTGGGTATACCGCGATAATCGAGGCCCAGTCCTGTATTTGATATTCTCCGTTGACATGCAAGTTAGACCATTGCAACATGGTTCATGGCTTTCTACCTAAGGATTGACTGCTCGGATGGTCAGTAGAAGACGGATGGGGGCCCTTTGTGCAAGTTCTTAGACATGCCAGTTTCTAAAAGACCCCTTTCCGCATGTCAATGCAGCAGCGGGATCGCCCGACCAGGAGTCCAAGTAGCTAAGAGGTTACTATTCGGTGTCGCGAAGGGCGTGGTATTCTTGGGGGCTATCATGGTAGTGGTAGGAACTATTGCGTCCAAGCTCTTTTAAGTTCTTGTATTGGACGTTGGATTGGCTGCACAATCAGAGTTTATCATTGCGACGGGGTGGATGATATAACGTGGCTGGAAACGAAGAAAGTAATAGAACCAGAGTCATATAAGCATGAACTATTGAACTCAAGCCGTGCATTATCTTCCATCATGATCTCACCACAGCTCACTACTTAGATGAGTACAGCATAAAGGGTATTAGGGCCAGACTCAGTGATACGTTCAGAACTATGGTCATAGTTTAATTATTCTACGGAACTTTTACTTCCAAGCGCGGCCGTAGAACAATTAGCTTGTTCTAATAGGAACCGGGCTGTGGCGTAATAACCTCGGAAGACGCATAGCTATATGTAGAACGCATGCATAACAACCAACAACCAACATCTTAAGCCCAGCGCCAGCCGTACCAGGATTCAAATTTTTGCCTCCCTCTCAACCTCCGCGAGTCTCTCCAATTGGATTATCGTCATTGCACACCTTAGGAGGATATTATCTAACCCAAGTTAGCTCACGCTCACACACACACACACAAGCGCGCGCACACGCGCACACATATACTATCTCCGCTTGATACCCAAATATTATTTCTCTTTCCAAATACACATCATCATGGAAAATCATGATGAGCCGAAAGTGGCCGAAGAGTCCACCCTCCCTTTTAAAGAATGGGACGCTTCCTCCACTTAGAGAATGGCAAAAGTCATACCGCGAGCAACAGAGGAACTATTACTGAAGGAGAACGAGCGGATGGCCGCCGAATTCGCAGGCTTCCCGCCGCTCCCGCCTAGAGTACCGCCTGACAACAGCTCGAGGAAGACCATCAATGTCGAAATCCGCGGCTTCTACCACGCCTGCGCAGGGGGTGATCTGGAGGCGGTTAAACAATACGTCGGACAGCACCAGCCAAGCGTCGGGTATCTTCAGTACGGCGTCAACGAGGGCGCGAGACATGCCCACGTGGACGTTGTGCGCTCCCTCTTTCACGCGGGAGCGGAGTTCACGAGCGATGTGCCTGTATGAATTCAAGTCTGAGCCTTTTCAAGTGCCTCGTCGAGGAGAAGTCCTGGCACCCAAACCAGGCGATGCATTCGTCTGGCAAGGTGGCGCTCCCGTAGGTCAAGCTAACATCACCATCATTTCCATCTACTTCTATCAAAAAGGCATTGCATCATTTTTATTGCTCTGCGGTATGTGGACTAACCATCACTACCTTTCTATGAGACCCTGTTATCCCACACTGAAGCATATATGGCTGAAGAAGAGGATATTATCAGGTTGACCTTCCAAGAGGCCCTGTCTAGAAAGAGAGGTTATGAAGCCTCATTAGATACACGTAAAACAACTGTATCTGAGAGGAAGTGATACCGGAGCTTCGAACAACGCATCCAACAACGCATCCACTAGTTGCAAAGCTAGCTAAGCCATTGCGCAGCTAACAGCCCTAGCCTTCAGCAGGGTCTGACAGTTCCTTACAGCTTGATGGCATAGTGAGTTAATGTAATGAAACGCAAGGAGTAAAAATCCGCTTAAGCACTGAAACGGCTAACATACGTGGTGATAAGAGCCATCGTGTTCGAAGATACTGGGTATAGTATCTATCGTGGAAATTTTATCGTGGAATCATTTTCTGTATATTGGCTCAGCCTGGCAACTAAGGCATGGACCTGACTTTTACCTTGCAAAATTCGGCAAAAGTGGAGTTACCAGGAATTCTGGCTAGCCTCCTATTTCAACACGTGGCGTATGGCGTATCGGGAAAAACCCTATATACGCCACGGGATCATGTATTGGCGCATAGGGCTGGTGCTGTTCAATATGTTTGACACCATCTTTGCATGCTAACAGGCTTTCATGCAATTAAAACAGACAGTAGTATAAGGTACTTACGTAAACCTTCCGGGCTACCGGGACTGGATAATCTTACATTAATCGGTAAGGAGTGTTTCTAATATTTCGGATTATGTAAATAGTAGCGATAAGATAGCTGAAAACAGATTTTGTCCTCTTAGCTGCTCTGTGGCTGTCTTGCCCCCTGAATTTGTTTGAGGGGTGGTTGGGAGTAGTGGAAAAGTGGGGCGTTAAGCGCCAGCTAACCATCTTCGCCCAGCCCCCTAAATTTCTGTATGATAGGCATGAGCAGGACATAAGACGCAGGTGTCCACACTCGTCACTAGCAAAGATCTTCCCAGGACTTTCATTCTTTAATGATCATTAGATTTCAAATTCCTCCGCTGATCTTCGCGGCCTAATTCCATCGTCGTGCATCATAATGAACGTGGCAGCCCGCGTGCACCAGTATCCCGGGGCTATGAATTCGCCCAACAACAAAGCGGTCCGGCCGCCTCAGCCCCTCAACGACTATGACTTCGATGAGCGGGCGTTGCACTTCACAAAGCCAAGCTCTCAGTTCTCGAGCCATGATGATTTCTATGCTTTCCTAGAGAACAACAGGTCGGATCTGAACATCCATGGTATCCACAGTCCCCTCAATCCCAACACCAACACGCCACCCCAGCAGTCACAGATGCAACCGCAACAGAAACGCCAGCCGGGGCCTGGCATGTCGCCAAATCACTACCAGGGTCACGCGAGGCCGCCGGTATCCAACAGGCAGCGGGCGCCCTCGTACTCGGCACAAGGAAGCCAGTCCGAGGAAATGCTCGTCGCCAAAACCGAGGTAGCCCAGAAGGCCGTGCGCCACAATGCCCGCCGGCCAGTAAAACCTCCACCGGCATCATCGTCATCATCGCCGTCATCCGGACCGCAGCAGTCGCGCCCAAGCAGCAGCAACAGACCGGGCGGGGCGCCGGATTCCCCAGCAGCACAGCAGCAACAGCAACAGCAACAGCATAGCCCCAAGGGCCGGCCCAACCCGTCATCGTCAGAGGCTCTAGCTCCTCCCGCCTCGGATGCCGTCGGCGCGTCCATCGCGCGGCTTCAGACGCCCAGCCTCATGGACTCGGTGCTGAAGCCGCTGGAGCAGAAGGTGCGCGAGTACTCGGAGCTCATGCGGCAGGAGCACGACCAGATGACGCGGCTGGACGAGGAGCTGCGCGCCCTGCAGGAGCGCCGCGCCGACGCCGAGTCGCGCTTCCTCGAGGCCAAGTCCAAGCACGACGACTTTCGCCGGCGGCACGACGACGTGGAGAGGGCGATGCGCGGCGAGCCGCCCCTCCCGAGGGAGCCGCAACAGCCGCAACAGCTGCCGCAACAGCTGCCGCCCCAGCAGCAGCAGCAGCTACCGATGAGGGAGGGGGGCCACCCGTCATCGGGGCCCCCGCCGCCCCAGCAAAGGTACCCCGAGAGGCCTAGGAGCTTCCATCACGAGGACGATGAGTCCGACGTGTCCGAGGATGATGTGAGGCCTGCCAGCAGGCGCGTTCAGTCCCAGCAGTCGTTCGGAAGGCCGCCGCAGCAGAAGGCGAGAGCGAGGGATCGGTTTCGCCTAAGCCTCTTCGGGGATCGGTAATCCACGCATTCTTTGGCGGATAATCTCATGGGAACATGGATCAATGAGGATATGACGACGTTTTAGGACGTATTACTTTATGTATAATGGGGGAAGGCACTCTCTTTACTAATGAACGGACATACCTAAGAGGGGTCTAAAAAATCAGGGGCTTATGGTTAACGATGTTCTTTCTCTCTCTTCGGGTGTGTGTCAGGTTGCCAGCCATTTCTTTGGATTGATTCTATCTTAAGCAAGCGAGGTAAATCTAATCCATACCTTGAGTCTACTCTTCCTGCGTAAGGTTATTATCCCGTTCATCCAAGCGTTCAGAAAGGTTCTTCCATGTTGAGTCGAGCTGGCTGCCGTAACCGCGTGAGTCATTCGGTGGGCGTATTCAGTGAGTCCTTCCTCCTTCGCCAATACGTAGTTCGATACCACCGACGGCCTATTCGCGATCATCGGTTAACCAGATCGTCGATGAAAACTTAGGTGAATACAGCATTAATACGCGACTCCTTCCCCCACACTTGCTGGGTATGCCTGCTATAATTACATGCACAGCCACCCGACCGGCGGCACTACTTACTTCCATTGGCTTTACCCAGGCTGTTAAAAGTGTGGCACATATATATATACCATGTACCCCACACCGGCCCCATATAGCTCCGATGCCCATACATCACGCCGTGTATAAACACCTCAGGCATCCCCCCATTTCCGTATATAATTACCTGACAACAGTACTTCGAGCTCTAAGGACGTATATCAATCAATATTGTAACGACTACATATCCAGCAGCACGATACCCATTGTTTGCGACCATGAGTGAAAAGGGGTTGCTGTCCCTCCCAAGGGACGTTCTGGTTCTGCTGCCGAACTTCCTACACAACATCGAGGACTATATGAACTTATCCTCGACATGCAGGACGTCGCGCCAATGCATGTCCGTCGCGACCCCTAACACCATACTGCGACTGGCAGCGGCGCAGTCGAGGGTCTTCTTCCGCCCGTCCCCGCACTTCCTGGTAGCCGCGACGGCGCGGGAGCTGGGCAACTGGGCGCGGGAGTGCGACGCCAACGAGCGGGAGCTCTGCCGCAAGTTACAGGACGGCTGGGACGGGCTGCTCGAGCTCGCGGTGTCGCAGGCGCGCTGCGGGCTGACCATGGAGCGCATCCGCGAGCTGCACCTCATGCGCTTCTCCGTCATCAACCCGGTGACCGACGTCCTCGACAAGTGCGTGGGGACGCAGTGGTACTCGACGCCCAACTTCTGGAACGGTGGCGTCGACGACGCGTACACGATTCACTCGGATCCGCCGACGGCCGTCTTCCATCTCGCCACTTACGGGGAGCTTTTCGCGCCCGATCTGGAGGCCGTCCTCCGGCAGGATGACGACGCGCGCAAGCTGAGCGTCGACACGCGGTTGGAGTACATCAAGTACTGCGTGCCCGACTGGGCGACCGACATGGACCCGACCTGGGCCGGGCAACAACTGGACCCGAGACGCGCGATCAAGCGCACCGGCCCTTACGCGGAGGGAGCCCCCGGGGTTGGCAACAACAACCTAGCGCTTACCTGGGTCATAAACAGTAGCCGGTGGAAGCCTCACTGGAAAGAGATCCGTGCGAAGGCCGGTCCGGACTTCATGGAGGAGGAGTTGGACGACGGTTGGTGGTACAATCCGAACCTTTATGGGGGCGGTAACCCGTACTGGAGGCAGAGGCTCTGGCAGAACACCATGATTTGTCAAGGTCTCGAAGGGCTGGGCATGATTCGGCCCGGCCTGCAGGACCGATGGATTCCCAAAATCAAGGAATGGCGGGAGAAGATCGCCGAGTTGGAGAAGGAACCGCCCGTGATTATGGTTGGGAGGCAGGCTACGCTCGATTATCCCTACTTGCTCGGAGATCTGAGAATTTGCGTCAGCGGGTACGTCCCGGGAACATATTAGACGGCCACAAGATTACATGTCCATATCATGGCCTGGATGTAAAAGAGTAGCGTAAGCCAGATAAACGCTAACTATATTTTATTTACATGGTGCCTTTGCGGGAAGGTAGCCGCAAAAAAGATGCAGACACGAAAATAGTTGCGGACTAGAGAATGCGTCATCAGGGACAATATGGTACATTCAATATGCCTCGATGGGACCCAGCATTGTAGCTTCCAATGTATAGCATCACGCCAAAACGCCAGGAAATCTCAAGCACATTAAGCTACCTCAAGGGACACTGTCCTAGAACTGCATTACTGGCTCGAAAAGGGGTTGATCATTAAGCGGGTTGATTCTGCAAGGGGACGCACCAGAGTATAGGCTCTTCTGAATACAACAACCATGTTTGACTTGTAAGAAGCTCTAAGCATAAGCAAAGGTATCTTAAGGCGTTGTGGATGTACATTGCTCTCTCGGGGCTCACCAGTTATCCCCGATTGTACCAGTCATACCAGTCAGTCTCCAATTCATCCACCGGGGCGGGCGCCTTCCGGATGTAAAGGCTGGCTCCGCCTAGAGGCGTCATCTCATCTTCGTCCTCCAGCGCCTGGATATTCAGGACCTTCGTGTACTCCTTGGCCAAGATCCCGTACGCTGTTACCCTAGGCCCGTCCACGAGGTGCAGCAGGCCGTCGTGCCTGAAGTCCGTCATGAGGATGGCGGCGGGCGCCGAGCACTCGAGGACCATCTGCTCGAAGCGGGCGCGGTCGGCGGCGTCGACGGACATGACAAGGGCGCCACGGTCGGCGAGGACGTAGCCCTCGTGCAGGTAGGGGTTGACCGCCTGGATGCCGACGCGCCTCAGGACAGCTATATCGGTCCTGTTGAAGTTCGGGTCCTGGGCGTAGATGGGGATCCCGTCACGGCCGGTGAGGTAGGCAATCATCTGGCCGATGATCATTGCGGCGGCGTACCGGGCCGCGAAGCGCACGTGGACGGTCTTGTACCCGCCCATGGCGAAGCTGCCGAGGCCGAAGCACACGATCTTGTCGATCTGACGACAGGGAAGCTTGTCATCCTCGTGCAGCCGCGTGAACAGGTCCCTCAGTTCCTGCGCCTCCGCCTCGTTGCTGAACACCTCGCCCCAGCGCAGGAACTGCTCGTGTGCCGCGTCGTCGGTTCCCGCGTGCGGCAGCCTGTGCGGGTCGCCCGTCTCGAGCCACTTGAGGATCTGGTCGGGGCTTAGCGGGATCTGGTCGTGGCTTTGCTGCCTCGGGAATTGCACGATGGCGTTTCCGCGCTGTTGGATTATGTCTCTGCGCGTCAAGTCGTCTGCGCCACGGCTCAGGCAGAACTGGCGGTCGGGCGGAGGGTCCAGCTTCCGAGGGTTAATCCAAGAGTTGCGGTTGACAGCCATTTCTAGGGCGGTTTTGTTTTGCAAGTATGAACGGTATGGTAATCTCTCGAGCGTCCTCGCAACGGTGCTGCAGTTCGAGGTGAACAGGTTCTGGAAGTTGGAAACCACATGCCTTTTATACGAGTGTTGGCCTCCTAGGCGTCTTGGGTATCTATATCTCGAGTCCTATATTGCTACGCTCAGACTGCTTTTTGAGCAACCCATTTGTCCTACGGTATAGGACAAGGGAACCTTTCCGCATCGTTGAACCTGTTCATCTCAATTAGACACCCGGGCATTGACGTGGCTAAACAATGAAACGTTGCCAACAAAGCGCCCTATTCCCAGACTTTATCCCGATGGCCGCAGCGATCCGTCACCTCCGACTGAAAGGCTGATCATAACTTTGCCTGGGAGATCCACTTAAAGAAGAGTTTGATCAGAGAAGTTGACTTACCGGGATCCGTAACTTTGCTTGCTGTGTTTTGGATAGCAGATCCGGTAGCAGAATGATGTGTCTCCTTTTGGTGAAACCTGCAGGGCTTTGACCCTCCACGAGTTCCTGATTGTAAACTAGTAGGAATAAGGAATGCCGGAATTCGAGCCAATTAATTGTGTTGGAATCACACATAAGGAGCGATTGGGGGCTTCACAGCCGTATCTCTTGCCATATCCATGGGCGCTCAAACCATTCCTTCTTGAACAAGCAATCGATGCTCTTTAACACCTTGTCATCGTATGGGAGCGCAATTTCCATACCTGCCCATGAGCTGTCCAATGGATTTGGTTTTCGGGGTCTCCCTCTACTTCCTGCCCGCGTTACGCCATGGTACGGCATCTGTGGGGGTTTGAGTCAAGGTGTGTATCGATTCTAGGGCCCTGATCGAATGGAAATAGAAATAAACTATTTTTATTATCCTTATTAAAGTGTCGATACCATTGGTGGGTGTGTCCCTATCGTCCGGCAGACGAAGAGTTAGCGTAGAGGTTGATCACAACGAGCCACACACATAGTTATTTTCTTCATCCTGAGGAAACGCTAGCTGATCCTTTCCTAATACAACCATCATTCCCCATTGAACCCTCGCATCTTCTGCTAGGAACCCCAGGTGCTTTTCGAGTCTGGCGAGGTTCGCACTGAAAAGTAAATGTTAGCGCGTCATAATGTCTAATCGGTACTTTACTATTGTGTAACCTAGCAGCTGCCTAATTAGCCCAATTACAGTAGGTTAGATGAAGAGCCTCCTGCCCAAGCCCATGAGTCATGTGACTCTCAATTGAAATCTTGCTTTTCCATTCCACCCCTCACCTGGTCTCAGCCGCGGCTAGGCCTGCAATCCCAGTTTCGCCAAACCACCCCTCGGGCTCGCGGCATCGTATTCAGGCACCAAATGTCCAGAGAACTTACACCGAATGTAACATATGCAAGATCTGCAGCATATACAACTGCTTGATTTCGATCCACCTACGACCATCTTGAATCCCAACTGCCGTCTAGTGTCAGACCCAGCTGAAGGCTAAGTCTGTTAGCTAAGCCTTGACCTAGTTAGGTGCAGTTCGGTAACTTTCAGAACCACCTACTTGTGGGGATTCAGAATCAGTTTCAGCAAACCGTTCGGGTCGTTCAGAACCAGCCATCTCCATATATATATATATGCTTCAATGCGTGATGCCAGGGTCTCGTATCTAGGAAGTCATGTCTACTTGCATTCTCTGTAAGAACCTGAAGAATAACAAGGAAGATTCTCGGCTAGCATTCGAGTTCGTGCCGAGCGAGCTTATAAAGACTGTGAAGGCAACGAAATGCGTGGCTTGCAAGATGCTTCTAGATGGGATTCTATGTTTCGAAGAGGAATCATGGAACTTTTCTAGAGATGTCAAACTATGTTATGCATATGGTCTCACAAAGGAGCACGGAGACACCTTGTCCGTCGAAATATATTTTAAGAACGATCGACCGAGACTTGTATTGGAATTCTACAACAAGCAAGGGAAAGACCCTTCAAGTAAGTATCCAGATTTTAATTGACCACCTTTTGGTGAAAGTCCACTGATAGACTAGGCGATGAGCGCATAAATTGGCAAGCTATCAGATCAAGAACTTCCGTTTCTGGGCACGCCTTGTCTCCTGCGGCAATGGATTGGGTGATGACGAGACTCAAAATCTGCGAAAGGAAACACTCATGCCACTCTCATTCAGCGACCACACTTCCAAAGCGGACATTGTCCTTTCAGAAGACGTTGGATGGCGGGATAGATGTCAGACTAGTCGAGAGCCATTTGCAGAAAGCTCGTTATATTACCTTGAGCCATTGTTGGGGATCAACGCAGCATTGTATCTTGACCTCTGATTCTCTACCTGACCGCAAATCTTCGATTCCGTGGCATACGCTACCAGAGACCTTCCAAGATGCGATAGTCTTTTCCACGAAGCTTGGCGTGCATCATATCTGGATCGACGCCCTCTGCATCATCCAAGACGATCCCGCCGATTGGGAAATCGAGTCCGCGAAAATGGCGGACATCTACCAATACTCGTACCTCACTCTTGCTGCAACAGGCTCAAACAATGACATGGGGGGATGTTTCCCAGAAGGAGAATATGTTGCTGCGACTGCGGCCGAGTTTGAGTTGTGCGTACAGGAATCTATACTTCATTCGCATCACGTCAGGGTCCGCAAGAGAATCAAGCATTGGCCACGGACGCTATCGAATGCTTCGGCCAATGATCACCCGCTGCTATCCCGTGGTTGGGCATTTCAGGAACGTATATTGTCACCGAGAGTCCTGCATTTCTGCAAAGAAGAGCTGGTTTGGGAATGCAGGAGGGAGATTCTATGTGAATGTGGGAGCCTTTCAGAGTTGTCCCAGATGAAGAAAGACTTCGTTGTGGCCACCGCCACCACTTCAGTCCTCCGAACGGGCAACGCTGCGGAAAGGAATGGTAGCCTCGGCGGGGCCCTCGGCAGAGCCCTCGGCAGAGGCCTCGGCCGGGCCGTAACCACTTCTCCAATTGACAGCCCTGCTATTGAAGTAATAACGTCACCCAAGGAGAAGATCGCACGGCGCAAGAGGTGGGGACGTGTTTTCAGAACTAACAGGTTCAAAAAGGTCCATGATACTGAAGAACCGGGGCTCAATGTTTTCCCACTGGCCGAGGGCCTCGAGCAAAGTCGATTGACGGAAAAAGAACGGATTCGAGATGCTGCCGAAAATTGGCACAGAATTGTCGAGCAATATTCAGCCCTGAAATTGACGAAACAGACCGATCGACTTCCAGCTTTATCCGGTCTGGCAGTCCGATCATCTCCAGCACTTGGTAAATATCTCGCCGGGCTCTGGAAGAAGGCCCTTGTATCAGATCTTATGTGGAGGGTCAACCTGCTAGAAGTCGGCATTGGTAGGGCAAGCGAGTACATCAGCCCTTCTTGGTCATGGGCTTCTATCTCCGGCCCGGTCACTTATTGGACGGAAGCCGAAAACCAGGTTCCAAAACCCCTATTCAACAGATATAAGGCGCACGTGCGTGAAAACCTTCTAGAACGAGTAAAACAGAGCTCGTTCTCTGGAAAAGTTGAGGTTAGCGGCACGAACCCATATGGCAGAATTCGCTCAGGGACTCTCATTGTCGATGGGTTTTTGAAGCCAGCGCGGCTTCTATGGGTGTCCACCCGAACGGGCGGTATTATCGGGGTTTCCGCTGCGAAGGTAGAGCCGGTACCGCTCAAGTACGACCTTGCCATCAATTGGCTAGATCCTGCACCAGATGATGCTGCTTCTGATCTTGTAACCGGGGGCGAACGCGGGGATGGGTATTCCGACGGCTGTCCCTACCTGGAGCTACCGTTCTTTGCAGACTACATTCTACGAGAAGACGGACCACATCAGATACCCGACTTCGGATTGCTGACCCTACTTTTGATCCATCCTTCTATTTGTTTGGTTCTCAGGACTGTTGAATACCAGCCCATGACTTTTCGTAGGGTAGGAATTGTGAGGCAGCCTTGGGGACAAGTTTCAATGTACGGTGTCGATTGGATGCTGGGCTCTGAGTTTAAGAAAGGAATACGGATTGTCTAGAAGGGAGTAGGATTTTGTTCTTCTGTTATTCGCGTTGGATAAATGACAAGCCCATGATGTTTAATATTAGCGAGTGGTTAACGGAATAAGCAGCAACTTCCCTTCTGAAAACCATCCGTATGCTTGGAGCTGTTAGTTTTGAAGCGTACATCATGCCTTATACCTTAATACTTAGCAAAATACCAGGTTAAATCCCGCGATAATTGCTCCGTTTTTACGGGCAATGGTACTTCATTATAATAATGGAGACCTTAAAATAAGGTACCCGCAGCTTTCAACGAAAGAGCTTAATATATAAGATCCTAAGCTTACTCTTTTTATATTTAATTTTTGACGATATAAATTGAAAGTTCGTAATCCTGAACCTTTTTATTATTACTTGTCAGCAGTCACAGTGATCAAATGCAGTAAGCTGGCGAGTTCTGTGTGCGATGGTTCTCTATCTGCTCTGATGGACAAATCTAGTCCGTGGGCAATCGCCTTAAGTACATGATTGGGCGGTCAAAGGGGAAGCGGTGGACAAGGCATGTCGCAGGCTGCATCCTGCAGCCCTACACCGACAAAGCCTTCCAGCCTGCAACACCTGAAAGCACCAAATGCCGACATTACTAACCATATTTAATAGTCTGACTTATTATAACTATAAGATCATGAATTAATTCGGCAATTGGTGCTTTTAGGTGCAGTCCGCTGGTGGGCTTTATGGCAGGCTTTGTGGGCGCAGGCAGCATGCAGCCTGCGACACCCTTGTCCCCTGATCATCCTTTGACCACCCAATGATGTATGTAGGGGCGATTGCCCACGGACTAGGTTTCTCCTTTCCTAAGAACACTTAGAACCAACACACACAGATTACGCCAGATTCCTGCATTTCATCACTGTGACTGCTGACATTAATATTACAATAGCCGTAATTTCGTGTTATTTAAACGAACTAAGATATTAAATATCATTAAGAAAACGTCTCTTGGAAGTGCCTTGTCGCACTTGCCTTGTCTCATTCTCATGAGCCACTTATGGCGTTGCTATACTGGCGCTGGATACTTAGTCTAACGTCTCCCTCTGGGAACCCAAGTCTCTTAATAAATCATCTTTGACTCAGAAACTCACCTTACAGCTCGTAGCATCCTAAGAATTGATGTTTAAAGAGTACCAATCGTGGAGCGATTGGCGGACAATCTCGCCTCGGATCGTGAACTCGCTATTATCCACGAGCAGGAGATTGGGGAGCTCGTCTCGAATCGAATCTCGTAGAAACGAGCAGACGGAATGCGAAAAAGTTTCTAGGTATAGGATGACAACGCAGCGGCGTTGCTTCTGGTCTGCGGATCCTGAGAAGATGCTTAAACATTAACATTAACTAGACTTGCTCTCCGCGCGACAGGCGCTCGCCGTCACCCTCCTTACCGCAGGCCGACTGGGCGGCAGCTCACAATCGTAGCCATAGCCTCCAAATTCTCCGTCCCCCCTCCCAGGATGAACGCGTAAACACGCTGCCACGCCGGTACAGGCGTCCCCGCTGGTGCGCCAGCCCGTCCATCCAGACATCATGCCCTAGAAGTTCCCGCGCGGGACGGTGCCGTTGCCCCTGGTGCTGTTGCTGTTATGGAACCCGGGCCGCAGATCCTGCACCTCGAAGGCGAGCTTTTCCGTCTCGTGCACGTGGCCCGGCGGCTTCTTGGCTGCCGTGTAGAGGTTGTCTATGGAGTGTTGGTGGAAGGTGGCTTGCTGGGTGCATTGCAAGACATGGTCCAACCCAGGAGGGTTCGTGAGGCGGAAGATGCCATACCTGGGAGCTCAGTTAGAATATCATAGACCAGTTAACAGCACCCGCAAGTTTATCGAGCGCTGCAATGGGGGATGGGATATTCAGACTTACGATGGCTCGAACCTGGGGGCACAGACGATAGCGATGCTCTCCTTCAGCATGACCTGGTATGAGGCCTGGGTGTGGAGGTCCCGAGAACTCATGAAGCAGGTCTGGGTGGGGTGGGTGTGGATCCAGCCGAGGATCAGCAGGTCGTTCTCGATGCAGTAGTCCAGAAGGGAGGTCTCGTTCTCCGTCTCGCATGTGTCCGAGGTGCAGATCTGCTCAGGGATGACCAGTTTGCTGATGAACAGAGCGTTATTAACTGCCGTGCCACACAGGATCCCGCACATCTCAAGGCCGCGTCGCGTGTTATCCGCTGCAATCTTCAGGAATTGCTGCCGCAAGGTTGCTGGTAAGAATACAGATCGTAGCGGCTCGCCGTTCTCTAGGTATGCCGCGGGCTTGAAGGTCACGCGTTGTTGTTTCTCCTTGGCTGGCGCCGAGGGGCTCTCACGGACTTTAGGGGGGAGCTTGGGGAGATCACGTGAAGGTTCTGGGGTCAAAGACGCTCTGTCGGGCCAAATCTGTTCCTTCGCCGGGAGCTCCGGGGGTAATGGCGTATGGTGACGGCTAGATTTGGCTTCGTACGGCTCGTGTAGAAAATCCTTTGGTGGCCGCGGTGGGTACGATGACGGGTCTCCCCGCTCTCTTGGCTTTTGAGGATCGTACCGTACTGGCTGAGACTTCGATATTGAAGGGTAGTGATAGCTTCGACTCCTGCCATCTATAGGCGCCGTAGAGGGCCTATGTTCCTCTCTGACATGGGCTTCATTCGGTGGGTAGTCATCGCCGTGGTCGAGTCTCCTCCTTGTCGACTCCATCTGCCTTCGAAAAGTCTCCTCATCTTCTGCTTGTGTTTCTGCCAGGTCCGCTGTCCAGTCATCCCAGAAACCTGCAATGCGCCGCGTCTGTTCTTCCTCCGACGATATCCCGGCTTGTCTTGTAGCTCTCTTGTCTGCATCCCTCCGGCGTATTTCTTTCTGGGCAAGTTCGACAGCAAGTTCCTGGTTTTCACTGGCATCGAGAAGAGCGGTTCTAGAAACGAGGGCGGGATCTCTGGATGCGTGCTGCTCGTACGGGGGTAGAGGTCTCGGGTCGGTCCCTTCGGTAGATCGCTGTCCTCGCGGTCCTTTTCTCCTCTCCTCATCCACCTCCCATTTTCTGTAGTCCCGCTCTATGAAGGGCTTGATCTTCTCAAGGTTGGACAGGACGGCTTGCAGGTTCTGAAGAGGGACCTTGGCAGCTTTCCTACCTTCCGGGGTCTTGAATTCCGGGTGCTTTCGGAGGCGTTCTGCTAGCAACACAGAGTACCGGAAGTATAGCAGATAGGCCTGGGCGAAATTACGCTCGCGCAGGTAGATATCGCCCTGGATTTGGAATATGTTGAGTATAGGGGACACGACCCCGCGATGAGCAGGAAAGACTTACCTCATTATTTAATGTATGGGCTGTCCGCAGCCAGGCCTTGAGGGGTATATTGGTGTTTAATTCGAAGGCCTGAGCTCGTTCGGATATCTCCTTAACAGTCAGAGGGCGGCTGGGGAAGCCTGCGGTGGAATCCATCTCTCTCTGCCCCTGTACCTGTACCTATGAACCAATGCGACAAGCGACGAAATTTCCCGGATGGTCAGGGAATGCTCATCATCTCCGTAGATTTGCATATCACTACTTGTGGGAGGTAGCTATTTCGAAGTTGCGCCTTTCTTTGTGTGAAAGAAAGCTTGCGTGGTCACTGGATATAGAAGAATAAGACGGCGAAGGAGACGATGATGGTAGAATGTAAGTGAAATGCCGCCGCCTAGAATAATTACGACTGAGGTAATTGGGCGTAACACTGGTCTTCCCATCAAAGCCGTAAGCTAAGCCCGGGTGCTTTGTACTGTGCACTACCAAGGTTCGGGGGTCATTGCCCCGCCCAAGCCACATGGCGGGGTATGTAACTAAGTGCTGTCTGTATTTATTGTACCAACGTCATCTGTGGCTTTGCACATCCTGATACTTACTATCGCTGCACGCTTTTTGCGTCCTTTCAAGTTGGCAAATCCTAGCTCCGAATCCCTAAAACCACCAGTTTATCCAGGTGCGGTAGAATGTCAACGACTCTATGGACATTTCATGCTGTTGCGTGGTCACCACCGTTGTAACGTACGTACTATCGACTTCGTAAAGCCTATCTCCAGCATTCTCGTCATTGCCTTGATTGTTCTTCATGAAACAATTTAGTGCTACATTAACCCTTTGCAGCCACCTGTCCTGGAACTCCACCGACTGCTGCTTGTAACGCGGCTTGTGCCTGAATGATATCGCCCTTCTTTTTCTCAATATTGTCTTGCATTTCCTTGATCTGCTTCTCCGTCCTCTCGCTTTTGACCAGGGTAGACATGTTAGTTGGTGTTATGTCAGTTAGCCAAGCGTATGAAAGGGAGTTGCCTTACATCTCCTTGCCGATGAACTCCAGTCGCCCATTCACCGTGCCCTCCGCCTCCACCTTCTCCTGCTTCAGGAGTACCGGGCCGACCAGCTTGTATATGTTCTCCCCATCCTTCATCCGCTTGAACTCCTGCTCCGTATCAGTATTGAGACCTGGTAGAGCATGGATAGTTGGTGCCTATTCATAACAACAGACTTTTTGCACCCCCAGGTTCTCCTGTCTCTGTGCCTCGAGCTTTTGTCGTGACTGGACGGCAGCTTGGACCTCTTGCTGTAGCTTCTGGTACTCTTCCGAAAGAGCCTGAAGCTTCGCCTGGATGTCCGCCATGACCGGCCGCCTTCTCACCAGCGATTTCTGAGTAAATACGTGCTCCGCTGTAGAGCGATGCGATGACTCTGGGGTCTGGGGTATCTTGATCACAGTGGCAAGGTTTACTCAGGTGACAGCTACGCTATTCTCATCAGGAAATGGTTTCTGTGGCTGAAGCGAGTTAAGATGTACGGCTGGTGTGAAAGGTAGCCAGCCGCCAGTTACTTACATACCCATGTACAAGTACCTTTATCGTAGAGACGCTAGTTAATCGATAATGCAATAAGTACCCTGCTAACGATAAGATGTTTACGAGCGCTTATCCCCTAAAAAGGTCCCTTGTCTTGTCTTTAAAGATATGCAGTAAATTGATTGGCATCCCATTACCAAGGCGACCAACTCATCGGGGGGCCAAGACTTTCCCTTGGCCTTGAACCCATCATCAACATCATAACCTTCACTTTTCCTTTTCCTTGTTGATTCACCCTCGTCCTTCCACGCACTGCCACGCCTAGAGCCCTCCACCATCCTCTGTTCTCGATTCCCATTAAAACCAGATTGTCAGCGCATTTATGTCGCCGTGATTGAGAATACATTGTTTTGATCGAACCTCCCACTCGCCCAGAGTTCTCGAGACAGACGGACTGGAAACCCGAACATAAATACCAAGACTCGAACCGAAACCGAACCGAAACGGCCACGATGGATCGGGAGGACGATTTCTTGCAACGGGCCATCAAGCAGGTGCGCGAGGCCATTGACGCCGACAACGCCAACCAGTACGAGAAGGCGTACCAGCTGTACTACCAGGCGCTGGAGCTATTCATGCTGGCCATCAAGTGGCAGAAGAACGAGCAGCACAAGCAGCTGATCCGCCAGAAGACGGCCGAGTACATGGACCGCGCCGAGAAGCTCAAGGCCCACCTCACCGACGCCGACGCCAAGCGGAAGAAGCCCGGCATGGTCGGCGCTAACGGCACCTCCACCGGCGGCACCGCTAAGGGCAAGCAGAGCGGGGAGGACGGCGAGGTCGACGAGGATAGCAAGAAACTGCGGAGCGCCCTCGCCGGCGCCATCCTGCAGGACCGTCCCAACGTGAAGTGGGACGACGTCGCCGGCCTTGAGGGCGCCAAGGAGGCCTTGAAGGAGGCCGTGCTGCTGCCTATCAAGTTCCCCCACCTCTTCCAGGGGAAGCGCCAGCCGTGGAAGGGAATCCTGATGTACGGCCCTCCCGGTACGGGTAAGAGTTATCTGGCGAAAGCGGTGGCTACCGAGGCAAAGAGCACGTTCTTCAGCGTGAGCAGTAGTGACTTGGTCAGCAAATGGATGGGTGAGAGTGAGAGGTAAGTCTTCTCTACCTGCCGCGTGGGTCGGGCTGTAGGCTAACATTAAAAACCAAACAAACAGATTAGTAAAACAATTATTCGCCATGGCGCGCGAGAATAAGCCCTCCATCATCTTCATCGACGAGGTAGACGCCTTATGCGGTCCCCGAGGCGAAGGCGAGTCGGAGGCCTCACGAAGAATCAAGACTGAAATGCTGATACAAATGGACGGTGTGGGCAAGGATTCCACCGGCGTGCTGGTGTTGGGCGCGACGAATATCCCCTGGCAACTGGACACAGCTATTCGACGACGTTTTCAAAGGAGAGTGCACATCAGTCTACCTGACTTCGCCGCACGGACGACCATGTTCAAGATCGCCATAGGGGAGACCCCGACAACGTTAAAACCTGAAGATTATCGCGAACTCGCCAAGTTGTCGGAGGGATACTCGGGAAGTGATATCAGCATCGTCGTGCAGGACGCTCTGATGCAGCCCGTACGGAAGATTCAACAGGCCACACATTTCAAAGAGGTACGGTATCACATTCCTTCTACCATACTTGCTGCTAATTCTTCGTCTTTCAGGTGGTGGTAGATGGGAAAACGAAGCTCACCCCCTGCTCCCCGGGAGACCCCGGAGCCAAGGAGATGACATGGGACGACATCGACGGAGAGGCGCTCCTCGAGCCCCTCGTCGACTTCAAGGACTTCGTCAAGGCCATCAAGTCCTCGAGGCCTACGGTGTCGGAAGTGGATCTGAAGCGGAACGCCGAGTGGACCAAGGAGTTCGGTAGCGAGGGTAATTAGGACATTTTTGCGGACGATCTCGAGGGCGGCTCTGCTTTTTATTTTATGAGACGAGGACGAGACGAGACGAAAATGGCATAAGTGTGGCGTTTGGGCAGCGTACCGTTTGCTGTAAATAATGGATTGGAACTGGTTAACGGATGGCAGTGTGAATTGTGATGCTTATTCTGGCCTTGTTCAGGGGTGGCCTTGAGATCCGGCGTTCTGAACATGGATCACATTCCTCCTTCAATTTCTCACTGGTCAGGTAGTGGGAACCGTGACTCCTTACATAGTAATTTTGGCATGCAGGGGTTCAAATACACCCTTATGCTTTATGGTACTCCTGCTATTGTATATCCTTCTGCCAAGTCATCCTCCGTTGTGCGATTCTCCTATGCGGTCTTGGTTGTGACGTCCTGAGCGCTACCCTTCCTACCCTCGTTCCCGGCGCCACCAGCACCATCACCGCCATGATCGCCACCGGCGTGTTTCCACCAGTACGATGACCTCGTAGAAGACGGACTCGGGGGGAAGGGGGGACAACGTTCGTGCTGCGGAGCGCGAGTTTCTCCGGGAAGGAATAGCTCAGCACGCATGCACCGGGAAGGTAGATTATGGACGCGGGATATAGCCGGACTCCTGCTCGACACAGGCTGCCGGGACCGCACTACGCACCGGGGCGATCACGACGATGGAAGCCCGCCCGGAAGACAAGACTTCGCGGGTGCGGTTCTCGGTATCGACGTGAGTAGCCTAACTGTAAAGTTCGGACTAGGTGCATTAGGATCAGGTAAGAGAGAGAAAGATTGTTAGAGACATGCCCCGTCAGGTAGTTCTAACGGTCCGGCGCCGACCGTCTCCTCATAAATCTCGCACAAGCTGTCGAGAGCGGTCTTCACCTTGTTGCGTATAGTCTGTGTTGTCGGGTTCTGGAAGTAGGGTTTGAGGTTCTCCACATGTAACCGTCGTAGATGTTGATGAGTAGTTGGGTCCGTCACCACCACCGAAACCAGCTGGATAGTTAATGATTAGATGGAAGCAAAAGGTCAGAACGGGTACGTAGCGGAAACGGATATCAGCAATTCAAAGTATATCAGTCTTTGCGTAAGAAACTTAGGCTTCGCTTAATACAGAATTGTACATAATCAGCCATACATAAGCCATCGTAGTTGTTGCTGCTCTAAGAGTTGTGATATATCCACTCTCTTTTAAATTCGCAAATCTCAATCCCGTCTCTTTCGGCTTAATGAACGGCTTAAATAATCGACTACACCAGCTTATACCTTAATTATGTTATAATATGGCCCCTATGCATTAAACCCACACACACATATATATATATAAGTCTGCTTGTTGGTGGTGGCTTTGCTGACCGCACCAGCTATACTGACATGTAAAGTAAAGCCTTGCTGGTATATGCTGGTTCCGTTAGTGTGGGAATATGATTTCATTCCTTTCTGGGTATATTATCTGAGTGAAGCTCTTATATTCATATATTACTGCCTAATCCAAAGTGTAGGCGCCCCCGCGGGTTAGTGGAGAACCGAGCTGATAGACCATACTACCGCATAGCGGGGGTGTGCTATACCAGTTCACTCCCCTGGTCTAGCCCCCCAGGGCACCCGTATCACCGCCATAACCGGTTATGAGTGGAAACAACCCATCACTCACCTTCTGATTCCACAGAAGAAATTCTGATTCGAGCGGGGCCGTAGATGGAGTAGTCTCAGCTTCATCTTGTAGGAAATTGGCGACAGGATGGCGACTAAAGATGAGGCTACCCTGAAGAGTGTAAGGAGACTTTTGCCAGCAAAAGTGAATGTAGGAAGGGCTCAATCAAGAATAGGGGAAATCTCAAGGTGTGTCTGAAGAATGTCAATTCAGCTATATCAAAGCTATGGACTTCCTCCAACAGCTAGGGAAAATCAGGGCTATATATATTGGTGAATAACCGTATGCTTAGGCAGATTATTCACTTATTAGTCCACGATATCCACTTATTATTCAGGAAGTGAATAATAGGGGTTGTTTTATGAGGTGTTTCATCTGCCAGTACGGTTTCTGGTCAGCCGGAGCCGTCGAATTCCGACATGTCTTTTGCAGTTGGATCAGCACCATACGCCAACAAGACCCTCGCCACGCCCACCGCACCGTGTTCAGCTGCCCAATGGAGCGCAGCCAGGTCACGTTTGAGAGTGCCGGTTTTCTCAGCAACACGTTGAAAGGTCTTCGTGAAGACGAAAGCCCCAGGGAGTGTTACCAGAGAGCTCAGACTGGACAGCAGGACCCGCCCTAGATCTGAAATCTCGGGTTAACACCGTGACTCGGGCTTCCACGTCAGAGCCCCTCGAGATCAACTCCCTGGCTAGTTGAGCCGCCTCCCTGTCTTCGTAAGCGTTAAACAGGCGCCCAGGCAATGTAATGGCGCCCAGCACTCGGCGGTGGCAATGCGAGGGTTGGTACTACGAGAAAGAAGGAGTCGAGCAGCTTTCCAAGCGTCCGTTTCTCCCTTCCGTGACGCAAAGCCCATAGGACCTATGTTCGCAGGCGAGAGCGCATAGTAGGGGAGTCCACGCAGTAGCATTAACGGCGTTAATGTCCAGCCTGCGGGAAAGGATATCCTCGATGACATCTGCCCTCCCTCCGGCAGCAACATAACGGAGTAGAGTTTCGCCGTATAGGTTTTTCAACCCTAGTATCGGTCCCTTATCTTGATTCGGACAGGAGGATAAGTATAACTGAAAGACACGGAGGTATGTTCCAAAGGCAGATAGGTGAAGGGGCGTCTCCCCTGATCCGCCCTGCAAGGTAACGAAGCCCCCTTATTCAAGCAGCAGCCGAATTCCCAACTCGTACAGCCGAGTCGCTCTGCTTTGTTGGCGTATTGGGATTGGCCAGCTAATATCATGCAGCACGGACTACCCCCTGCGGTTCTTCGTGTTGGGACTGCCCCTTAACGCCTTTAGCCCCTCCCCGAGGTCACTCGCGTGCGAAGCTCGTTGCATGGGAGAAAGGTTACGTAGGAGGCCATTCGGGTCTGTTACAGCATCAACCAGACTCGCGATCAGGCATTGGTGGTCGAGGTCACCAACCCCGTCAAGTCGATCTCCATATCTCCCCTTTTCGTACAACATGAACTTGAAATCAACCTCTTTATGTAATGCTTCGAGAAGGACTTGCCGAGGAAATGTGAGCCGCTCTAGGAGCAAGTCTGTTTCGCGGACTTACCGTCTTCCCGCAGCACAGAGCAGTGCCTGTTCTCGCACCTGGGTAAAACACGCATGCTACCAGTCTAAGAGACCTTCAGGAGGGTAACATTGCCGTACGTGGAGACCCTTACTAGGTAAGATTCAAACGGGCCCAGAGAAATCTAATAATATCCATATGGTCATGCTTCGCAGCCAGCGTAAAAAGGCGAGAAGGACTCGTCGTCCTCGGCTCGAGGTGAGGGTCAGCACAGGCGTCGAGAAGAGCGTCTACCGCTACTAGGTTCTTGCACCATATAGCGACGTGCAAAGGTGCGCCCCAACCGGGGTTTTGATATGCGAGATCAGCCGCATCAGAGGTTGTTAAAGATGTTGCAGGTTTCCAAGGTCGTTGTCGCGAAATACAGGAACGGAGAATCACGCGAGGGGAGTCGAATGATCCCCGCATTCGTCATTTGATCCAGTTTGCCATATCTTCGATCAGTAGATTGGAGGTTCTCACAGTCAGAATGGGGGTCTATTGGGCTCCAATCAGACCCCTGAGGACTCCCCTGGAGAGCCCGCGTAATGGCTCCACCAGGGCTTATATAAACGAATCGATCAGCCCGAGTGGCTTGACGAGATTCTTACCTCCCTTAGAATCAGACCGCTCAATACAGCCTCAGTTTTCTGTCATAGAGGTAAAAGTCACGCTAGGATAGCAGAGTAGTATCGCGATGACGAGGGGAATCCGCTTGCGTACGGTTCCCAGGAGGACTCTTAATCCGACAACCTCCAAGTTGCCAAGGCGCAGAACCCTCAGATTGCACTGTTTCCTAGACTGCTAATTAGACCATAGTAATACTTACAAGTCGTATATAACTTGTGCAACCACTGGAAAACTGAGTCGGTTCAATGCATGAAGCAACTCCCAAAACCCTGATATGATGTATCGTATGAGATGTGGAACATCAGATCTGACTATGATTTTCATGGATCGGTTGAAATCCAAAGAAGCGGTCGATATGATAGGGGGTGGCTTATGCGGGCCAAGCCTTGCACTAGCCACGTCACTCACCCCTGATAGGGCGCCATCGCTGCCCAAAAAAGGATGGCAACTGACGTCATCCTCTTCTTTGTTTACTTACGTACTGTTGCCACACAAAGAACCAAGAGAGGGGAAGCATATCAATCGGATGGGAAGCTATTGAGTCTCACGCTTATGAAACTGGGCTAGTAACACAGTCGGACACCGCATGGATTGATCTCCGCTACATTCAGAGAGGGCTCCAATGATAAACTGGATAAACTGAAGTGCGGAAGAGCCGCAGCATTGCCACACCATAGCCGCCTTAGCCACGGTACGCAACCTGAACCAACCAGACGTGCAACGTCAGTGATTCAAGGAATAAATGACACAAGCTGAGAGTGAGGCGGGGGACGCGCAAGACACGTAGCAAGCAACGCCAACTCAGGCTATAAGACGCGCTCGTAATACATCAACTTTGTCAATTCAGTTTCCGCATATGCCCTCCGTAAGAACCATCCTTCTTTACCTCATCTCGCTTACGGTGTTCCTAGCCACCTTCTTCTCCATCACCAACAACTACTACCCCGCATTACGCTCGTCGCTCTTCTCCCCAACCACTTCCAGTACTGGTAACACTGACACCAACCCCGCCACTACCATATCCATACCAACCAACACCACCAATACCACCACCATGGGCGGCGGACCCGAGCACGACGTATCCGCGCAGGCCGGACCCAAGCAGGGCTACCGCACGGTAGCCTACTTCGTCAACTGGGCCATCTACGGACGCAAGCACCGACCGCAGGACCTGCCGGTGGAGAAGCTGACGCACGTGCTGTACGCCTTCGCCAACGTGCGGCCCGACTCGGGCGAGGTGCACCTGACGGACACGTGGGCCGACACGGACATCCACTGGGCGGACAGCGGGGACAGCTGGAACGACTCCGGCACGAACCTCTACGGCTGCCTCAAGCAGCTCAACCTGCTCAAGCGCCGCAACCGCAACCTCAAGGTGCTGCTGTCGGTCGGCGGCTGGACCTACAGCTCCAACTTCCGCCAGCCGGCGTCGACGCCGCAGGGGCGGGCGAACTTCGCGCGCAGCTGCGTCGACCTCATCAAGAACCTCGGCTTCGATGGCATCGACGTCGACTGGGAGTACCCGCAGAACGCGCAGGAGGCGGCCGACTGGGTGGCGCTGCTGCGGGCGGTGCGCGAGGCTATGGACGAATATTCCCGGACCCTCCCACAGCCGTACCGTTTCGAGCTCAGCGTCGCGTGCCCGGCCGGTGCGAAGAACTACAACCAGCTCGACATCGCCGGCATGGACCGCGTCCTCGACTTCTGGAACCTCATGGCGTACGACTACGCGGGGTCCTGGGACGCCGTGGCGGGCCACCAGGCGAACCTGCACCCGAGCGGCGACAACCCGGCCTCGACGCCCTTCAACACCGCGGCGGCCCTTGATTTCTACCTCTCCCGGGGCGTGCGCCCGAACAAGCTAGTCCTCGGCATGCCGCTCTACGGGCGCGCCTTCCTGGGCACCGACGGGCCCGGGACGCCCTACACGGGCGGCGTCGGCGAGGGCACCTGGGAGAACGGCGTCCACGACTACAAGCGGCTCCCGCTGCCGGGCGCCCAGGAGCGCCTCGACGGCCGCGTCGGCGCCAGCTGGTGCTATAACCCGGCCACCCGCACCATGGTCAGCTACGACACCGTCGAGATGGCGCGCACCAAGGCGCGGTTCGTGCGCGACCGCGGGCTCGGCGGCGCCATGTGGTGGGAGAGCAGCGCCGATCGCGAGGAGGGCAGCGGAGGTAGTCTGATCGCCAACGTCGTCAATGTCCTAGGTGGGCGGCGCGCGCTGGATCAGAAGCAGAATTGCCTGAATTATCCGCAGACCAAGTACGACAATCTGCGGGCTGGATTCCCGGGACAGTAGTTTCTGGTCAGAGAGCAGGAGATGGCAGGCGGAGGCTGAATTAGAATTGACTAGCGCCAGCCTCAAGAGAAGGGGAAGCCTTGAGAACCTGATGGGAATATATCACCCCGGATTTTGCGCTTAGTGAGGTGGCTTAATGCCCTAGAATACAACTGCATGTCTGGCATCGAGGGTTCGATGCCACAACGAATTTTATGATACCGGGATCGGATAGCTCCCGTCAATTAAGAACGTATGATGGCAAACGCTTTTCATATTTCGTGGATCATACATGCATTCATGGGATTTCTGTAGCCCCTGGTAACTGCATGGTACCTAGGACAGGGACATCCCGATACTAGCGAAGTGCAAAGGCCGGGTCCTCAGAAAATGACATTAACCAGTTCGTCCATATTTGCAAGAAAGTAAAAGTGGAGCGATATTCATGACATCAACGCCGTATGGCCTCTTGTGAGAACATGAAAAGTTCTCTGTGATGGTTGCTGGATTTCTTACTCATCCTACACCACCGCATCGCGGTTAGGTGCCTCGTACATATGATTAAAATACGACGCTTTAGTCAAGCCAATCTTACAAAGCTGATATTTCGTACTTTACCGTTACTCGTGAACCACCAGCGGTCGAGGCCAGTTTTGCGGACGAAACATCCGTAAGCCGGAATACTCAAGATCCATGAACTGTGAAGTAATACATGACCCCATCGAGTGGTCCCGTCTGGCTTTCGAGCTTAAAATAAGGTTGGCTCCGGTACTCACACATTAGATTCCCCTCTCAGGCTTTAGGGGTTTCATTAAGTAAATGCACGCTGCAGCATCTGTCTACGCACTGGTCCTAATCCTGAGAACGGTCAGTTCAGTCCTAGCGGACTTAGGACGCAAATAACACCAATATTGATTAATTCCTTCCAGATGCTGGCCCGGTGGGGGTCTTAGGGTAAGATACCTAACTAAGAACGGATATCTCATTCACATACTGACAGAACTTAATACCAGCAAGGGCGAGAGGTGAGGCCATCACCAACAAACAGACTTTGACCAATCATACGCACCCAGAGCGTACGCCGGTAGCTACACCGCCCCATCGCCCCACCCTCCGAGAGCAGCCAACGCGCAGGACGCTAGCGTCGCCCGACGTCGAAATAGGCGTAACATTCCTCCGGCGCCCGAGGACCCCTGTATGACCATGTAATGGCCCGTGCGTCTGTGGACGTATTCCTTTCGCGCCGGTGAATTTTGTGAAGAAAATATTCATGGAAGGCGTCCGCGTCGTTCCGAAGCGAACCACCCAGCCTAGTAACGCTGGTGCTGGCAGCGAAACCAAGATGGCAAAGTGCCGAGGCCTTCTAAGGGTAGTATGGTAGGTAGCCGAGAACCCTCTTCTGATTCGTACATAATGGCCACTCTCATCTGTCTGTCAGCCCGCCCGCCCGGCTCGCTGCCTGCCTGCCTGCCTGATGCATACAGAGGTAGGTCCGGCTTTCGATTTCGCTGGTTCGGTGACCGAATGTCACCGCATACTTCCATAATCATATAGAACTTCACGCACCGGATTTTAAATTGGGCTTTTCCGACACCTTTTCCAATGTCATCTGGCTCTCATTCCATCCGGAGATTGACAAAAGCCTCTCCTCTTCCGGAGCGGGGGGACTGCCCTGAGATTCTCTGGATGCTGTGATGGGCCCCCATGGGACCCCTCTGTGCAACATCTTGTATTTTGAGGGCTTACATTTATTGTTGAGCTGCATTCATTGTGGCAATAACTGCATGCGGAATTACTAAAAGGACCATGTGACCGTTCAGAGGCACATCTAACAAATGTCACGTAAAATTGCAACAGAGACGAACGTAGACAGGTGAAAGGGAAAATGGTGGCTTTGTCAGCCACCATACATTGCTCAGGGTACTATCTAACCCACTAGCCCTGCTGCTCCTCCGCAAAGGAGCATGACTAGTCAGGGAGTCATCCAGCCCACCCAGCGCCCCCCTCAAAAAGGTATTTTTTGTGTTTTCTGATATTCTGGTTTTCTGGTTTTTCATGTCAGGCATGACGTTTGACCGTTGCATCCTTCCAGAGTGGTTTGTTTCAGGATGCGTGGCTGTCCATATCCGTGGTACAAAGCTGTCATGTCATCGTAAAGAGTTGAAAGGTGTGACAACCGGGTTGTCCATGTAACGTCATACACAGCTGCTCCTGCAGTCGTATCGATGCAGTGCGTTGTGCATACGTCGTAAGGCAATGGGGGCGATGCCGATTACATATCTGCCCACGCAAGAGTTCCCCCTAGGGCTCCAGCTAGATAGATCTCGAGGTCGATCCTCGGGATCAATATCATGCCAATGACTCGAAGTAATCAGTGGCTACCTCCGTTCCCTTCCACCGTACCATCAGGTAAACTCCGGACGAAAGCAGACCTCCCAATGTAGGCAGCGCCGACCGGTTTCACCTCATGATGATCACGCCTCCCTATAAGTAAAAACTCCCAACGCCAATTTTTGACCGTTCCGATGTCATCCAGCCATAACGGACCTAGTCCCATGTCTTCAAATGCCGAGTCCTCTCATGATTGTCTCGAGAAGCGGTTCGAAAACCAAAGAACAAGAGAAAACGTCGTGATGGGTATGTTACAAATCAGCAGACGAAATCCAGAGGATAGAATATGTACAATGCAGAATAGGACAAGAACCACCCCAATGCATATGCGCTAGAGAGAGGGAGCATACGAATGGCGGCTAGTTTGGTTCTTTTCATGTGGGATTAGGCTTGCTGGGCAGTCTGGCTCTGCCCACGACCCCCGCGTCCACCATAATTGTTGTAACCCCGTCCTCGCCCGCGGCCACCTCGGGCTCCGCCACGGTTGCCCGGGTACTGGCGAGGTTGAGAATCATTATACTGACCTCCGCGGCCTTGTCCGCGGAAGTTGTTCTGGCTTGTCGGTTGCGTAGCCCCGGGTATGGGCTGCTGTTGGCCATGCAGCTGCTGAGGTTGCTGTTGTTGTTGGGATTGCTCGTTTTGCTGTTGATTCTTTGGCGGCGCAGCCAGAGGCTTTGGCCCGTACGTGTTGACGGGCCGGGGGATGCTCTCGGGGTTCTCGTAGACGTACAAGGCCTTGTCAATCGTAGCCGGGATAGGCTGGATCTCGGTGCCAAGATCCTTTTCGATGTTGTACAGGTTGAACCGGTCGTCCCAGTTGATCAGGTTAATAGCCAGACCAAGATGGCCGTATCGACCGGATCGGCCAATGCGATGCAGATACGTCTCAGCATTCTTGGGGAAGTCAAAGTTGATGACAACGTTTACAGCCTGAATGTCGATACCGCGAGTGAGGAGGTCAGAGCAGACCAGGTTACGGCAGACACCGTTGCGGAAATCGTGAAAGACGCGGTTTCGTGCGTGCTGCGCCATCTTGGCATGGCTGTAGAAACACGAGTATCCAAGCTCCGTGATTTTTTTGGCCAGCAGCTCGACGCGGTTGGTGGAATTGCAGAAGATGATGGATTGGTTGATCTGCAACTTGGAGAAGAGGGTGTTCAAGCAGTGTACCTTTTGCTTCTCCTCGACGAAAGCGTAGTACTGCGTGATACCGCGAAGGGTAAGCTCGTCCATCAGGTTGATCTCGTAGGGCTTGACCATGTTCTTATCGGAAAAGTCCTTGACAGACAAGGGGAATGTGGCGGAGAACAACATGACTTGTCGATCCTTGGGATGGAATTGCAGCAACTGCTCGATGACGGGGGTGAACTCGATCGACAGGAGCTTGTCCGCTTCATCCATGATGAATATGGGACATTCGCTGAGATCGGCGACGTTCTTGCCAGCCAGATCGAGGATACGTCCCGGGGTGCCCACCACTATGTGGACCGGATCCTGCAGACGGACAATATCGTCTCGAAGACCAGTGCCTCCTGTCGTGACCATGACGTTGACGCCGAGGTGCTTCCCGAGGATCTTGCAGACTTGCGACGTCTGCATCGCTAACTCTCGCGTGGGGACCAGTATCAGTGCTTGAATCTTGTTAATTTTCGGGTTGATGCGCTCGAGGGTGGGGACAACGAAAGCTGCCGTCTTGCCGGTGCCGTTCTTTGCCCTCGCCAGGATATCGCGGCCAGTCAGGGCAACGGGGATGGCTTCTTCTTGAATGGGAGAGGGCTTCTCATAACCGGCTTCGAAAATACCCATCAGCAAATCTCGCTTGATAGAGAAATCCTCCCATTCTAAACCTTTAGTGTTTGTGACATCCTACGAAACGTTATGTCAGTCCACTGCGGAGGAAGGTGACAGAGAGGCCTCGTCGGAAGATGGAAGGATGGCATACTTCTGTTTGGTGCCTGGAATCACGGGCGGGGAGCTTCAGGTTCTTCTTCCAGTCCTCATTTTGGGCGCCATCGTCGAGTGTTGAGGCCCGTAATTGCGCCGCCAAAGCATCCGTCATGTTGTTCAAGGAAGTAGTCTATCGACTTGTCGAGTCAGATTCTGGGAGTGGCTTTCAAGGTCGCAGGATAGGATAGGCCTCGTGCGAGGATCGTGGTAACAAGTGCAGCTGTCTTTTTCTAGTGAACTGAGAATCAAGGCAGAATCGTTTCGCGTATTGCCACAGCTCGCTGGTGATGTCTCGAAGAGGAGGAGCGGGCAAGCGGCTCGGGATATGGGGATCTTTCGTAAATCGGGGGCGAAAGTCAGGCGAGCGCACTGTTCTAAGCCGAATCGTCAGTGTCAAAACAACCAACCGAGTTCACCAAGCCTGAGATATTCCTCGACGAAGCAGGGGCGACTATGCTGGAAAGACGAGTCCAACTTGACAAACCACATGCGCGTCCGAGTGGTCCCCATAAGCAGGAGCGGTAAGGACCTCGATGTCGACAGCAGTATGTTTCGTCTCATACCATGGCAAGGATAAGGGGGCACGGAAGGCATGGAGAGAAGCAGAAATCTATGCTATCTGAAATACATGCCTCTCGTTCGGGTACGGTTAATCTCGACGAGATCAAGGAAGAATAATGATCAGAGCCTTGAAAGGGACTTCTCGAGGTCAGTGAGACAAGCAGTCGACGAGGACTCTGTAGCCCGAGTGGGTAGGGTGAGTGTGGAGTAACAGTGAAGTGCTTGAGGTGTCAATGCAGACCGAGGGGTAAGTTGGCCAGAAGGGGAGGGGAGGGAGTGAAGGCAGGAGAACGTGGGAGGGGAGTCGTGATGTTACCTACAACAAAAATTGCGTCCCGGTTTAATGCGGATCGGAGGGGGGGGAAGGGGGGTTCGGTCAAGGCGTGTGCGTGTTCTTCCGATAGGATGATGCAGAAGATGGATATTGGGTCTCGCGAGAATGTAGTATTGGTGCGAATAGCAGTGTTGGATATGGTCCAGGTCTAATATAGAATAGATTCCGGCTCATGAGATTCAGGAGAGGGCGGAGGAGGGTGAGGAAGAAGAGAGACAAGATGGGTTGTGTTGTTCTTGTTCTAGTTCGGGCGGTGTCGTGGTCGGTGTTTCAATGCGGTGGGTTTGATGCGATGGTGGAGAGAAAAGTCCCTTTGACGTTGGAGTTCTATGCAACCAAGGAAAGACGTTCGCCAAGCTCGATAAGGGTACTGTAGTCCAAGTATTACGGCTTTTCCACCTTGAGGCTTGACCCGCCACGAACCCCCAGCGATGTTGTTATCTTTTATCGCCTTTTTCTGTGGGCACGGACCACCTCCCTTCGTTCAATCTGCGTCATATTGAGCCCGGCACCCGGTTATTTTCGCATCGGGAGGAAAATTTGTCTCCCTTCTAACCTCAGTACCACCTGCAACTTACGTGGGAAATGTGAGAACACTGATGACATTAGAAATAAATTCCTGCGGGTTTTAGGCTTTTGGGCGGAGGAGGTTGCTAGAGTACATTTAGAAACAGCGACCCACGCTTCCGTGAACCGGGAAGGAGCCTCAAATGAATGCCTAAGTTAAACGTTAGGTAGATACATACTTAACGTTAGTGCTTGTACAGTAAGTGGATTGCTAACCTTGCCGCCACGGAAAACCCCTGAAGGGAACTGCGGGGCTGCGGGGCGCGGCAAGGGACGGGGATTATGACGGTTAAGCTCCGATAGCGATTGATTGATCAATCGATGATGAGCATCTTTATACCCTTGATAAACCGCCACAGCTAGACTTCCTCTTTAACCTATCCCCATCCCTCAAACCGACCGCATCACCATGACGCCTTCACCGAGGGCTTCGCGGGCATTGGAAAGATGATTCTAAAGCTGTTACCCGTTGCCGTGTGTTCGCCACCCAGTCTTCCTGCGTTGATTTCGTATGTACCGGCTTGGGTAACGTCACCATCTAGCTCGGCCTTGCAACGACCCCTTGGCAGCGAGATAAGTTGCAACTCCAGGCGCCAAAAGTTACCATCCGGCTCCGGATGCTATCACGGCCTGCGGGGTCGCCGTCCTTATGCTACTGTCTCTGACACCTCCAGCGAAGACCACCAAGGTTCCGGGCGCCACGACTATCACTGGCCCTCGTCGCCACATCCTACACCGTATGAGATCTTTGATCAGAAGAAAGGGACCCCTTACAGCAAGACAAAATTCTACCACCTTGTTAAGATATATCATCCGGATAGACATCGTCACGCTCCAGGGGACAAGCTATCTCATGCCGTACGGCTCGAGCGGTACCGCTTAATTGTCGCGGCCAATGACATACTGTGCGACCCCGCCAAACGGCGCGCCTACGATCTCTATGGTGCCGGCTGGGCCGGTAAACTCGGAATGGAGAATAACATGCGTGAAGCTGACAGGGCCTGGCGCAGACAGCCGGGAAACGCTAGCATGAACGCGACTTGGGAGGACTGGGAACGCTGGTACGAGGAGAGGAATGGCGAGAAGAAGAAACAGAGCCCTCTGTACATGTCTAACGAGCTTTTCGTTGCTGTGCTGTGTGCCATCGCCATCTTCGGAAGCATGGGACAGGCTCGGCGCGCCAGCACCCAATCCATGAACCTCGTCGAGATGCGTGACCAGAAGCATGAAGCCATCACCCATAGCATGCGTCAGCGCCAGGGCGAGCTCGCCAGTCTAGACAGGCAAGAAAGAGTCGAAAACTTCCTGCGCCAAAGAGAAGGCTGGGCTCTCGCCTCATCGATGAGTAACCAGACCGAGCTATCCCATCACAACGGATAGAGGGGGGATGGCCACACAGGATATCTCTGCGTCTGTTCCGAGTCCCTCATTCTCATCTGGAAGGTTTGGAAATGTTGGCCATAAGGCCGAAAACTTGTCCACGTGGACCGACACCAGATGGGACAAGTCTGCTGCCTTGCCACTTCTGGCCCGTGTCACCAAAACATCCCCCTCGCTGTGTGATAGGCCCGAGGCGCGGGCTGTACACCGACGTTTGCATATTTGAAACACGTGGTACGATGGCTTAGACGACCAGGGGGCAAACCCAATCTGATGCGTTCTGTTGCTTTTTCGGTATACAGTCATGCGTCTCCCGTATATTCTGAATCATCTATCGAAAACAGACTTTCGCCAACCGCCTGGGGTGCATTGCGCCGTCAAACTTTAAACCCCAACGGGCACCTTTATGCACCTACAGTCCCTTTCACATGTCCGACTGGTTCAAACTATCTGACCCTTCTTCAACATTCCAAGGGGAAAACATTAAACTTCCCGCTATGCCTTATCGCGCGTGATATGTGAACTGGCCGTCTCAACATTTCGGGGTCACCAGCGCGGTACTGGGTCTATCCGCCTCCTGCCGTTTCCCTCTCCTTGCCCACATCCTCCCAACCGCGAAGGGCGCCTGCAACTCATGTATCCGCACGAGAACATCCACATCCACCCCGCGTCCCATCCTACCATACATGGATCTGAAGTTGTATTGCATACGGCCTCACCAACGCTATCGCCATACGCATACGGTAATCTTTCTGCACGGTCGCGACTCGACGGCGATAAAGCTCAGCGAGGATCTGCTCGACGGCCAGAATTCGCAGGGTCGTCACCTCCAAGATATATTCCCCAGCATCCGATGGGTCTTCGCCCAGTCGGAGGACCGCTACTCGGCCGAACTCGAACGAGAGATAACTCAATGGTTCGACGTCTGCGACCTCCGGAGACCGGCTGAACGGCAAGACCTGCAGGTCGAAGGTCTGAGGCAAAGCGCGGCCAAATTGATCCAACTCATCAGGAGCGAGGCGGCTACAGTTGGAGGCTTGCGCCAAGTCATACTGGCGGGATTCTGTCAAGGATTCGCAACGGCCGTCCACGCGTTACTCAACCTCCAGGAGTCGAACGACCAATCGATGGGAACCCAAAGTCGGCTGGGTGCGCTAGTCGGTCTGTCGAGCTGGATGGCCCTCCCCGCAGCCTCGGTCTCCGCATGTCGTGACAACTTGGCGCTGCAGCCCGGAGGCACCTCCACGAGCGTGGGCGTATACCGCAACACGCCCGTTTTCCTAAGCCACGCCGCTAACGACGAGGTGGTTCCCGTAGAGCAGGGGCGGAAGCTGAGGGATACGCTCAGGGGCTATGGGATGGACGTCGCCTGGAAGGAGTTCGAGATAGGCGGCCATTGGATATACGGCCGTCAGGAGGTGGATGACATCGTTGAGTTTCTCAAGAGTCAGGGGCTGCCGGAACACCCGCCTGTCGAGGAATAGACGCTTTCGGGTACAAGGGAACGAAGCTTCCTCTGTTATGGGGTAGCCTGTAGGACTTCCTCAATTTCGTGCTCCAGCGCATGCTGCCGGCTGTTCAGGTTCCATGCGATACCGGAAATCCCATAACAAATAGCATACACAGGATGTGTGTAGCAGGATACCCTCCTAGAATAAGAGATTGCTAGGACGAGGACGTGGTAATATCTAATCACAGCAGCTACTCTATTCCATCAAGTGTCCAACCCGCAACGAGTTTCGCAGGTTACTTATGCTTACACGGGACATACAGCCATATCCATCACGGCGAACAAATTAAGTGAGAGGTAAACGCAGCTCCCGCTTCATGGTCGTAACGAGATTTCATCGCCAACGTAATTACCAGGTCCATCTGGTGGTCGACCGCAGCTACCTACCGAGTTGTCTTGCCACGAGCTCCTCTCCAGCGTAGCTCCAATCACGCGAACCACACGTAAAAAGATACATAGCTGCTATATAACCCCCGCGCATACGCAACTCCTTCCCCGGGACACCCGCGTCTAAATCGTCTGAACCGTCCCCAGGTAGTTACGTATGATAAAAGCCGGGTCTAGACCTTTCTGATCCCCGGCCGCTAACCCAAACCCAGAACCCGGGGACACTTCGGTTATCTCGGTTGCAGCGGCGCCTTGTTTCAGGACCGTTGCACGGCCTGTGGGATGGCTGCACGACTGCAGGACACGGGTATGCGGTAATGCAGCGAAGCAGGGATGCGACCAGGACAGAAAAGAGAAGTGAAGAGAGGAGCAGCGCTGGTCTAGACCGGTCTGCGGCCCCCAGACCGCCTCTGGTGACTGAGTGACCGGTCACAGGGTGCAGGGGAGCGTCGAGCGGGAGATCCGCGGATGTGTTCTGAATCTCCGCGGGCCGGTGAGCTGTCACGGATGTTGTGCGTGTAACGTAGGAGTGACATGGCACCTTGGGGGGCTGGGAGAGGTGACGGCGGGGGTTAGATGGGTAGTGATATGGGGGGCTGGAAAAGTTCAGGGCTACTATATGAAATCGATATGAAGAGCTTTATGCCTCTGCAAGTTAGGTTCGTGTCTAACACAAGTACCTTTGTATGTTGTCGAGTCTTATTTTCGACTAGAAAAGACCCGGGTACGGGGGCGGTAGAACACGACAGACAGTTGGACTCCGAGGTAAGGCGAGTGATGAGAATGAGCCTCTCATTACCAAAGACTTCATAGACGCGGCGTGATATTCCGTGGGGCGTACGTATCGTCGACTATACGTGCAGCATGCATGGATCCGGTCACGGCAACTGCCATACGCTAACCATTGGCTAAGTTAGTTGCTTCGTGTCACCAGCCAGTGATGGTCGGATTCTCCATAATGGTGGACTGATTCCCACGGAGACAAAGCCTAGATCGACATAACGGGATCGCGTCCTTGGCTAACGGTTGGGCTTATCTACCATGACTCGTCAATTCTCCGGCACCATCAAATTCGCAGCCAGCCGAACGCCAAGCCGTGAGACGCAGTATTGGATTATGGCAAAAGATCGGGCGCTCACTTCAAGCGTTATAAGGTTATTGTGATCAGAAGCGTAGCAATTCTTCAGTCGGGGGTCCTGATGTGATGGGGGAGTAGTCTGGGACTAGCCAGGTAAGGGGGTTTCTCCTTTGGCTGATATAGCCTAGACCCTTTTGTTCCTGCAAGCCCAGGGGCCACAGCATTCATCAAACCACCAAGATATATGTATTCCTCCATGCAGCGAATCAGGTCGAGGGTACAATTATGCCGGCTGTTAAAACTAAGGCTTAGTAGCTGAATCGTAGCCAGGTCTTGGCTCAATATAAATTAACCCCTAGCCGGGACTATCACGCTCAGTGTCTGCGCCATAACGAAGGAGAAGCTTTGTAATCTCCAGATCTCCCAATCTCGCGGCTTCGACTAGTGGAGTACCATATTCCCTACTTCCCCCCCACTTCTCACGGGCATTCCATCCATATTCCCATGACCCGCCTGGTGCATTGACTTCCGCGCCATAGTTGAGAAGAAGCTCAACCATTTTAATGTTGCGTGTGAAGACAGCCACTGGCAAGAGACTTCGGTCATCTTTTATCTTTATCGACGATGGCGCTGACTCGAGCATCAACCTCGCTGCCCCTTTATAGCCCAGGTGAACTGCGGTCCCATTGCCAAAGGGTCCGCTCCTAGCTTGAGGAGGAAGTCTATCATAGAGTTTCGATCGGCTGTGGTCTCAAAAATCCCCGTTATGTATAAGGTCCTCTCAGGCGCTGTCAAGACATTAACTAAGCAATATCGAACATGCGGCACGACGGTGTCTGCTGACTCATGCCGGCCGTGCACCGGCCCACCTTCCTCTCCCGGTTCTGCCAGCCCCGACCGAGGAAGACCCGCAGATACCGTTCATAATTAAGGACTTTTGGCAATACACGGGACGGGGAAAAGAAGGCGAGTTATTGAGAGGCGACTAATAAAGGCGTGATTAACGTAGGCTCGGTACTACTACCACGAGACTATGTTTGTCCGTGGTAAAGTCGACGAAATCCGAAGTCGTCCTTCCTTACCACTTTGTTCTTATCATTCTTAAACGACTTGGGCGTTTCAAGCACGGCGGCTTCATCGAGCAAGTCGAATTATCAGGAGAGGCAATGTTGGACGATGAGACCTTGGCGTAGAACTTAGCTCCGGTAAGGTAGTGGGATCTTTTTAAGGCGATCGGTGAGACGATAGGAAAGACGTTCGCGGCAAGAGAGGTGGCAAACGAGTCCATCGCGGCTGCTGGGTTTGTAAATGCTCGTAAACACAGATTTAAGTTCCTATAGGTCCATGGTTAAAAGATAAGACATTTAAGGAACGGGGAGCATGGGATAGTCTTTGCCTCTTAAAACGGAAAGCCGGCTTTGCCGTTCGACGTCCCAGAACAGGATGTATGCCGACTATTTATTGGACTAAGTACTTTCCGTATCCCTCGAGTTTGGCTCTTTACCCCTATTTGCCATATTGATTCCCATGTAAGCGCTTTGCGAAAACAAGCATCTGCTTCTGGGAAACGCTTAATGGTTGGCATTAAGGGTCTCAAACCTACCGTGAAGGACTTGTAGTTAGTAGACATTATTAAAGGGTACCTTTGAGGCACGGGACTGAGGTGTGCAATCTATCCTAACCGTCAAAAACCATTGGATGAGTCATCGTGTTCGAAGATACTGGGTATAGTATCTGTCGTGGAATTAATCGTGTAATGATTTCTGTGTATTGGCTCAGCCTTATTTTCCAGGCTTGGACCTATTATCTACCTTGCATTAAAGGGTACCTTAAGTGCCAACATGGCCGCCTTATAGGGCAGCAAAAAAATAAATCGTTAACGTTTGGGGATACATACGAATCCAGGCCACCATACAGAAGCCTTACCACCGACAATGTGCAACCGTTTCCTTGGCGAGTAAGGTTTTCCTATCCCTGGTTGACCCAGGGAACCTGGAATTCCTTGCAAATAAACCTAAGACCAGTCGTATATGCATTGTCTAGGCTATCGAAACATGGCGCCAGGTCGGCCTGTATAACCCGCCTCAGCAACACAACACCCTATAATTCCAGTTACAATGTCCGCTTCTGTGCCACAAGTCCTGTGCTTCATCGGAAGCTGCATTCCGGTGCTAACTGCCTGGCTAACTGGGGCTATTTCGATTGGATGACACTTAACATCCCTCCCGACTTCTGTGGTTAGCTTAATCTTTTCCCAAAACGAACACAGGTCGCGGTTACGGCCCACTATCACGTTACGAAACAATTAAGAACAACTGAAGGCCGCTTCGTACTGTGTCGAGTCTGCGCTTGGCGAGACTCCTCCCAAGTTGTCAGCCGTGGTCAAGTGCTCTCAAAGCACGTGACTCCATATAATTCTCTAATCTTCATTAGATATAACGATTGCCCAGATTGGTTCGATCAGGCTTGGTATTACCTCCATGTCTTGGCGTAGATTACCCCGCTTGTCTCCATCAACAGAAAATATCCTTTTGAGGTTCTGCATTATTCTACACGGTCGCTCAGCAAGATCGAAGCGCCCACGCCCTTGACAAGATGGGGACCCTGCCAGGACCATCTGAAAATGCGTGTCCGTCCTTAAGCGATAAGCTATTCCAAGTATGTTTTCTCGTATCACAGTATCTGGACATAGTATCTAAGCTGACGAAAATAACGTAGAATGTATGAGATACGTTACAGTGCTTACACTTAACGATTATTTAACTAAGCCTTTAAAACAGGAAGTAAGTTGTTTATATTTATAAGGCAAAGCTTATGTTAACTTACGTATGTTTGATGGGAATAGGGCGTAAGTAATTATCTGCCCACCCCGAGATGTGAGATATGGATTAACGTGGGCGTATGTAATAGAAATATGACGTAAGTAATTATCTGCCCGTTTTGACATATGAGATATGGACTAATATAGGCGTATGATGATGGGAACAGTGGGTAAGTATTTATCTGCCCGCCCCGAGATGTGAGATATGGACTAACGTAGATATATATGATGGGAATAGCGCGTAAGTAATTATTTACCCGCCTCGAAATATGAGATATAAACTAACGTAGGCCTGTCTAATGGGAATAGCGGGTAAGTGATTATCTACCCGCCCCGAGATATAATATATGGACTAACGTAGGCGAATGTAATTGGAATAGCACGTAAGTAATTATCTGCCCGTTCCGAAATGTGAGATATGGACTAACGAGGCATATGTGATGGGAATAGGACGTAAGTAATTACCTACCCATTCTGAAATATGAGATGTGGATTAACGTAGGCATATATAATGGAAGTAGTACGTAAGTAAATATCTGCCCGCCCCGAAATATGAAATGTAGGCTAACGTAAACTTATATATTGGGAATAGCGGGTAAGTATTTATTTACCCGTCCCGAAATGCAAGATATGGAGTAATATATATATATATATAATGGGAATAGATTGTAAGTAATTATTTGCCCGCTTCGAAATATAAGATATAAACTAACGCAAACATATATAATGGGAATAGCGCGTAAGTAATTATTTACCTGCTCCGAAATATAGAATATATATTAACATAAACGTTTATAACTGAAACAGATAGTAAGTAATTATTTGCCCGTGTTGAAATATAAAATACAAACTAACGTAAGCCTATATAATGGAAATAGCGCGTAAGTAATTATTTACCCGTTCCGAGATATAAGATATATACTAACGTAGGCATATATAATGGAAATAGATCGTAAGTGATTATTGCCTGCCTTGAAATGTAAGATATGGACTGACTTAGGCGTATGTAATGGGAATAGCGCGTAAGTAATTATTGTCCGCCTTGAGATGCGAGATATAAACTGACGTAAGCGTATATGATGGGAGTAGGATAAGCCTTGGGGTTACCACTTCGATGATAATTTCTGTCTCAGACTTACAGATACCATTTCGCCGGCACAAGGTCCTCCTATGGTCATGCCATGCTCTAACTGCCAGTCAATTCTATCCCCTGGTGGATCAGTCGGACTATCAAGCCTGAGCGACGCCACACATGCATGCTCCTTCTGCGCTTTCATCCTTGACCAGTTTAGAAAGATCAACAAAGCCAACGCGTCAGACGTATCCATTAAGAACACAGACTCATTGATAGCCGTGCACACTAGTCGATCGTCTAAAGTCAAACCCATCCTTCGATTCTATCCTGGTAAGGCCGTCTACCATTCCTTTTGCACTTTCGTCTCATTTTAATAGTTACTGAGTTCACCACACAGGCTCACAAAGATCTTCTAACGCTCCCGCCACTGTTCCCAGAATTTCACCTGTTCAATTGCTGCGCGCTTGGCTTGAAAAATGCGATCAGAGCCATATATGTAGGCATATCGAAAGAGCTCCCAGCAAATATACATTCCCAACCCGCCTTCTTAACGTTCATCCATCTACTAACCCTGACGACCTACGTCTCGACGTTCCCAGTTGGAAACTCCTTTTCAAGGGCATCGCAGACAGAGTTTTAAAAGGGGACGATAGGGCCCATCGATACGTTGCTTTGTCTCATTGTTGGGGCCAGACTAATCCTGATACGCTTCCCCCGCATTGTACGATTCAAGGCAACGTCAACCAACGTCAAAAAGGATTCAAACTAAGCGAACTCCCAAAGACCTTCCAGGACGCTATTAATGTCACGCGTGAGCTTGGCGTACAATACCTTTGGATCGACTCACTTTGTATCATCCAAGGTCGAGACGGCGACTGGGAGCAAGAGTCCAAACGAATGGAACAAGTCTACGCCTCCGCATATTGCACGATAGCTGCTACATCGGCTGGGGACTCTTATGCTGGTTGTCTGGGCAGGCAAATGGATCACGATAGCATCTATGTTCAAGATCTAGAAGGACGGCGTATCTACGTTTCGACGAACGTAGCAGACTTTGACAATGACGTCAATAAGGCCAAGCTTAACAAACGGGCCTGGGTTATGCAAGAGAGATTCCTATCACCACGGACAATTCATTTTGGTAAGAATCAGGTATATGGGGAATGCGGGATGGAGGTTTACGCAGGAGACAAAATTTTCTTGACAAGGTAAATACCATAACACACTATTAAAGCGTACAAACGCTAACCATTAAATCTTCTTAGCGCTTACGAAAGCAAGAATTGGTTCAAGCTTGACCCGAAGTTTCCGTTTCGACTTCGTACGTCGGGCTGGGCTGCCGCTTTGGGATTCCTTCAGTCTTTGATAGAGGACTATACACGGCGTGGCATTTCTATACCAACCGACCGAGCTGTTGCTATTTCAGGGTTAATGGCTCGTATCAGCGAAGCGCTACCTTCCAAGATACATCATGGTATCACTAAGTGGTATCTTCACAGAATCCTTCTCTGGCGACGATCGTCTGGGCAGAAAACGAAAAGGATTAACTACGGGGACTCAAAAGTGCCGTCGTGGTCCTGGATGGCTTATGACGGAGCTGTGACATTCGTACACGACAAGTTTGGTAACTTGGAAGCGATTAAGGACCTTGTGTTCGATGTACAAATCCTGACCGCCACTGTCTGGGAGTTTACAGACCCTGATGTGAGATTGGCTGCAAGAAGTCGTAACACGGGTTACCAACCCCTATACTCGAAGGAGTTGAAAAAGGGGTGGATTATCCTTGATGAGGAGGCGGAGCTTACCATGTTACCGGACGTGGTTGTCGTTGCGAAGAGAGTCGAAACGGAGAACTTCCGATATTTCGTGTTGTTTGTTAAACTTAAGGAGTCTCAGGACGCCTATGAGCGAATCGGAATGGGGATGCTTCGGGAAGACTGTGGTTTGAGGGAGAAGGGGAAGGGTCGCGTATTCTGAGCATTTCAGAGCTACATTTGTACGTATGAACGGCATTGAGGATTGGTTTCCTGGTTGCTTTTCTCAAGAGTCCGCTGAGCTGAAAACGTCTATCTTTAATAAACAGTGTTTTCTATTGTTAGGATCAGGTATTTGCAACGGTACAGTAGCCTTCCAAACCCTTGTACTGCTAAATTTGAAGATTACAAAGCTAACCTTTTAAACGGATATACTAAAAATTTGGGCTAAGATCTCTTATCGATAGTCACATTATGGTAGTTGTCACCTAACGCAGCAAAATTCGAAGGTGCCCCTTTTCAATCGATTTCTACAGATGTATCGCTTTAGGCAATCTGCATTTGATCAGCAGCTTCAAACTTATATCAAACAAAAGCAAGTGAATATGAACCTTCCTCCCCTTTGAAACTAATGTTGCCGCGTTAGCCGACGCGGTTGCCGTCTCGTGGTTTCGGAAGCCAGCTTTGTTTGCTTTGTAATCGACTGTTTCCATATTTATTATTTAGGCCTGAACTCGCTGTCAATTACGCTTGCACTCTGCAGTATTGCCCTTAGAGCTGTCAACGATGAGGGTTGTGGTTTGACATGTGGCAATTAACTAATTGAAATTAATTCGTTTCGTTACGCTGGGGGGAGAAATTGCTACATGAGACTGGAATTTTGTGTGCTAGGCCATTCCTCTGTTAGTATCAAGTGACAGTAGTACCAAGTGCCAGTAACCACAAAATCTGGAAGGCCCTTCTAGCGATCACAGGTTTGCCTCCTTTATGGGCCTGAATCTGGGTCCATATCTCGTGGTAAAGGTCTTGAAGCTTTTCAGGCAACTGGCCAAGTCGTCTTCGAATGTCTCGTTCGTTCTGTAGCTTGCGGAGTTGTACAATTTGTAGTTTCGCCCTTGGAACCTAACGTTTGCGCATTTTAGGACAACACAGGTGCAACGGATAAGAGGGCGGACTCACATTCCTCGACTCTTCTCAATCAATACTTCGCATACCGCTTGCCTGAGCTCGTCTGTTATCTTTTCGCGCCAGTACCTAAGATTCGGTGCATCCTTCGGTCGTCCATAAACAGATTCTGCGACGAACTTGGATATGTCCTCGTGAGTATCCACTAGAGTCAGATCAGTACTTGCCTCACTGCTCATATAATACCTGAGATCTCCATCCGGACGCGCCGACATCAAGACCCTAACGGGTCTTGCGCTTTCAGTGGCGATCTCGGCAAGAGCCTCAATCAGGTTCGATCGAGTGTCCACACAGCATTCATCCAAGGCGTCAATCACGATCGTGGTTATCCTAAAGGTATTGGCGAGGATGATTAATTCCTGTTTGATGACTTCCGTGCTGATGCTCTCTTTGGCGAAAGCGGAAGTTTCATATTTTTGATACAGGCGCCGAAGCGAAGGATGAATAACACCTTCGTATTTCCTCGAAGTTGCAAGCTGTCGTATGCAGCTCCGCAGAATAGGTTCCGGGCCTCGGCGATCCGCCTGGTTGCGATCACAGTAAAAATATGCCAGAGCTTCATCATCTTCCAACTCGCCGAGCAGATGGTCTACAACCGTTGACATGAGTTTGGTTTTTCCGTATCCGGCTATACTTCCATGTCAGCTTGAGGCATATTGGATTCCGACAAGACCGAAACTTACGGGGTCCATAAACCCATAATGTCATCGAAGCTCCCTCGAGTCGCCATTTATTGAACTGCTTATGGGCTAGTAGCCAGAGTCCGGTGTCATGCGTTCGTCCATCCTTGGCTTGATTGTGCATGTCCTCGAAGGGTATGGTTGACATCCACTGAAGCATGCGAACCCGCTCGGCCGATTCCGATCTGTCCCATAAACCAGTGAGCTTCCCTTCGGAAACCTTTTGCATGCTTTCCAGCAGGCTCTTGACCTCAATTAAGTCGGCTCGCACTGCTTGATTAACAGTTCGCTCGCAGTTGTCGGCTTCGATATTGGCTTCTCAGGCCTACTTTCGACACTCAGCCAAAAGATCAGACACCTCGTCTGGACTAAAGGTGGCTCGGAGTGCTCGGACGGCGACGCCGTCCTGATATCCATTGGTGACAGAGGGGAGGAAGCGTAGAATGGCAGCGTACACTGCCACAACTGCCTATGTGAGGCTGTCCTTCGCCTGGGTATGCGCTTGTTGTTGAAATAGGAAGCTAGCCAGAATTCCTGGTAACTCCACTTTTGCCGAATTTAATCAGGTTATGAGCCGAGGTAGAGAATCTCATGCATTCGGAATCGGTTGATGAGGTAGGTTATCGTTTCCAGACCTACGAGGAGGTCCTCCATCTGCTTGCCTTGTGCCACAGTTGCCTTGATCGAGTGGGGTCTCAGGCCGGCTGATGAGCTCACCTGAATCAGAAACTGGATTCCCGCCCACGGAAGTGCCAGGTGAAGCTGGGTCGTAGCTGGTAACAACATCCCCGATAGCCTTAAACTTGTCCAGCCATGTCACCAGCTTTTGCACCTTGTCCCGCAGCACAACCGTACGGCCAGCGAAGTGTATTGTCCACTTCTTCCCTTCATGCGCGTTCATCTGCTTTTCCACTTCGCCTTTGATCTGATCTAGAATGTCTGCCGTCGACTCGTCCTGCTGGGCAACAAATGGCTCGATTGCATTCTTTTCCTTTGTCGATAGCTTTTATACAGCATGGGACCAAAGGGCTCGGGAATGGTTCGGGAATGGTTCGGGGACATCCGCCGACCATTTGGCTGCGCTCTGTTCTACGCTAGGAGGAGGCGTGTTAATTGTATGTTCGCTTGCTGAACGCGTCTCCACTGCCGTTTCGACGGTGTTATGCTTGTCCCCGGATAGAAGTGGAGGAACCACTGCGTCATCTGCCAGTGGTGCTATCCCAGTCGCTGAGACAGCGCCAGGCTGGCCTTTGGGAAACCAGGGTAGCAAGCCTTTAAGTCGTTCCCGCTTGCTTCCAGATGCCATCTTGGCCATACATCTGAAGGAGACCTGGACGAGAAGGTCTGCTGTAGGGGTGAGTGGCTGTTGACAAATGTTGTCGATGAGAGCGGGGTTGGTTTGACTTTCCTCAAATGTGGCGACCTAACAAAATGGAGACGCCCTTGCACTCTGGCAATGACGATGGGGGAAAGCACTGCTGGCGTGATGGTTGATGGTTAGGCGTTTTTAAGAGGTGATGATGGACGTCGTTCACAACCCATGACAAATACATATACACAAAATGTATTCACATTAACTCGGTCTTCAGCAATCCAGCCAATCCACTCCCTGGCCAACGGGACGACGAGGCAGAGAGCTGTTCACGCATGACCGCATTAGCATGTTACATTGCATGACCGGGTGTTTTTGGGCTCACGAGGATATACCAGATGGGGGAAACGCACGAGTAGCGGGCGATACCGAAGACCGTGTTTTCCAAATGGAACGAGTCAACCGTTTGGTTCAGGCAGGGCGGATGCCGCTCCTTCGAGAAGCTCGTCGTCGACCGTAGGCGCGGGAGGGGGTGTGGATAACAAGGTTGACGGTTCTGGATTTTGGTGCCCCTTCCCTCGACCCGTCCCGGTAGTTGCTTTCCCAGCCCGTCGTACGGCTGTCTGAAGGCTGTAAGGAACACTCAGAGGGCGGACCTCTGCCACTATCACCCACGGATCCGGATTCGTAAGGACACTTAGACACACCTGTAAACTGGAAGCATATAAAGCTCGTCCTATGATAGCACCGCTTCGGACTCTCATCCCACCCGGCTAGTCACCTAGTCATATTATAAAAATCAAAATCAACAGGCAAGAAAACCAGTAGAAGCGCTTTTTGCAACCATGAACGCCATGCCGTGCCTTCGCCCCTTGACCGGATATCCCCGCAGTGAATTCCTGGGTATCGTGACCTTCAGACCCCTGATTCCCTGTCCCGTTTCCCATGCGTCATACCCTACCTATCCGTTTTGTCAGCGCCCATCCCAACCCCAAGTTCCCGATTCCAAAGCCGACGAGGCCGCCTCCATAGCATACACATACACATACATCATCCAAAACGGCAGTGTCATGTTTAAGAAAGGCCAAGGTTACCCCACCCTCGTAGAATCGAGGAACGTCTTCACCCCATCACCCCAGCAAGCACGGCCATTACCGCGCCGTAGCATCCGGCGATTATGCATATATCCCTCGTGTTTCCCAGCGCCCCCAAATTCCCCTGTAATATCGCAGCTAGCGCGCCGACAACAACCAGCACCACAACCGCCATGCGCCCGAGATAGCCGGGGATGACGGCGAACGTCAGGACGGGCAGGATGACAACGCCAGTCGCTCCGATCGAGAGGGGCAAGAGCATCGGGCGCTCATTGTTCACCCTGCGACAGGCGTCCAGGGCCTGCTCGCTGATGTTCTGGGGCCGCAAATTTTGGGACTGGGGCGAGCCCAGTTCGGATACCCCTGGACGCCCCGCACTCCTCGGGTCGTACTGTGCGCTCGGCATTGGCGTTGCCGGTGTGTCGTCCTCGTCTGGGAAGTCGTCCGAGTCTTCTCCGTCGTCTACGCATACGAGATCGTCCGTGGCATCGAGGAAGTGTGTCTCCGCCTCTGCGAGGGGCCGGTGCGTCGCCAAGAAGCCGCGGTAATCGTGTATGTCGGCGGGAGAGGGCGTCGGGAAGCACTGGTTCTTTCGGAACGACGACAAGACATTATCTGTGCGATGATGTTAACGGACTATACCAATATACGTTACATATGGGGACAGTGAGTGCTTACTGTACTGCTCGAGCTTGAAACCGATCTTGCCTAAGATGTCCATGCGACGCCAATGCAGCTCGCTACCAGCTTGTTGCGCCGCCCTTCGCGAGGCGGGGAGTAGGCAGCCTTGCAGCCGGCGGTCCTGGGTGTCGGCGGCGTCCAGCTGGTGAAGCTGCTCCTCGAGCTCGCAGATCTCATCCTGGATATAGAGCAAGACCCGGTGATTCAACGCCTCGAACCTTCGGTAGATGGGTCGTAGAGTTCGCCCGACGCGGTTTGGACAGCCTGTGGATAGTTGTGAGGCGAGCAGCGCATAACCCGTCAAAGGTAACTTATCTGCCCTTGGTGGATACATAAAGGAGCCTTGATTAGGCGCGCGAGGAGTTGCCGCGTTAGGCGACAGATGCGGCAGGTTCGCATCGGCATACGGGATGTCTGGAGCCCCATAGCTTGGTCTCCTCGGCTTTCCCTGCTCCATTCGCGGCGCATTGGGAGTGCGCACCGAACCCATACCATCACCATTAACGCTCCTCTCGGGGCTGGTACTCCGATCAGTCTCACGATCCTGGACGGCATCAGATGCGTTATCTCGGTAACTACTCGAGGTCGAAGAAGTGCTCCGATCTGATGACGACGTGCTCTGCACAGGAACTGGTGATCGGCGGGCGGCCGTCTCGATGGACTGCTGGATAACCTCAGGGGTTAATTCCAGGGAATCCGAGTCCAGGAAATTGAGCGCATTGGGATTCTTCGCCGATGCCCTCCGCTGTCTGTTCCTCGGGTTTGTAGCGTCGTCGTGCCTAGAGGATGAAGATTGTCTTACAGTCGAGCCGCTTCCATTCGAGCTCCCTGACCCTTTGGGAGCTGTAGTTAAAATGATCACATTCGACGAAGAGCGGCGCTCCCTGGCGTATGGCGGGTTTGGGGGGCCCATGTCCCCAGCTAGATTCCGGGACGAGGCGGCAGCCGGATGGAAGGGGGATTCGTCGGCGAATACCTGCCTGGCGGCGTCGGATACGAAGACGTCATCGGCATTTTTCAAGGCACTAGGTGATCTCCTGTGCGCCTTCTTCCGAGGACCTACGAAGTTGGGATCATCGTTCAACGCGACACTAACGGGTGCGGCGTGGGTCGGGAGCTTCGGAAGGGTGCTCCCCCTTAATGAAGCACGCCGAATAGGGCGTGTTTGATTCTTGATATGATCACTGTCGGCCATGTTGGACGCTGAATCCCGGTTATATCAACTTGCGCACCTGCGACTTTCCGGCTGGTACCGTGGCAGATGGAAAGGGAGGTTCTGGGCCCGGAGCAGAAGAATTGGGCCAAAGTAGCTTGTGTACTGTAGACAGATTTGCGACAAATATATATGAGACGATCAAACTTGACGTGAGACATCTGTCTATGTAATTTTACATCAGGCTATAAACAGATAACGCGCGATTGAGGCGCAAGTGGTCGGTAACGATGGTATAGGAACGATCGGTTACGTGGACAGATGGAAGGCGGAGAGCAGAAATGAATAGCAAGCATGAAGACATGAGACCCAGGCAGGGTCGAGAGAGACAGACTAGAAGAATATCATCACAAGAGATTGTACAACGCAATATGAGAGAAGAGATGAGATGTGAGGGACGGAGGGGGGGAGCAGTAAGCCGAGAGCCGACAGCTTAAGCCACTCGACTGTAAAACAGGAAAACGGGGAGGGATCATGTTCAGCCGAGGGGAGATCCGGTGGACAAGGGGTGTGTTTCATTATGGCGAGAAGGAGGTGTGGAAACACCAATGGGAAAACTTCCGATGATGTGATAGAACGCTAGAAGAACAGGTGGTAGGTCAATGGGATGACATGACCTGCTGAAGCTGCAAGACATCATCTTATGCAGTATGTGCACGCGGTGTCTGCTCAGTGTTCGGTATAAGCGCTTTGTAGAATTGACACCTTTAAACGGAAGATGAATATGTAAATGTCCGGACTGCAGGTGATGGGATGTTCGTTTGACTTGGATCTTCAGCGCGGTCCCGCGGTATTTAACGTAGGTCAGATCTGGGGTAAAGTTACCGGCCCGGTCGGCTTCCGGTGGGGTTGATAATGCTAATTATAGGCTATCAGTGGGCTCCCTTTCCTACTTTAACTCAGCCTTTCAGCCCTGGCTGGTCTGCCCTGGCCTGTGCGCTAGCTGAGGTACCTTGAGTGGGACTCCTGGTGCCCTGAGATTTCGCACCCGCAACTCTTCAGAGGGGATGAAGAGCCTAAGCATGGCGCGCTTCACCACTTCCACCTTAAGCAAATACTTGCTCCACGGTCAATTGCGGACAAAGGGTTGTTTAGGATCGCGGCAACTGAGACCCTCTCTACGACCCCGGAACTCACCATTCTTGACATGCCAAAATCTTTCAATATCAGCTCCGGTCGCCGCTCGAGCTTTGCACACCGAGACAGCACCGGCTCCTCCCGGGGTTCACGTGCCTCTACGGAAGCAGTTGAAAGATGAGGCAAAGAAACAAAAGGCAGCGGGGAAGAAGAAAAAGAAGAATGCAAATAATCAGGTTATCGACGGTTGGGAGCTCACCGTGGGAATCGAGATCCATGCCCAGCTGAACACCGCAAAGAAGCTCTTCTCGGCCGCCACCACCTCGTTCAATGACGCCCCGAACACTCGTGTCGCATTCTTCGACCTAGCTATGCCCGGAAGTCAGCCTATCTTTCAGAAGGAGACCCTGATACCAGCTCTGAGGGCGGCTTTAGCATTGAACTGCCAGATCCAGCGTGTGAGCAGGTTCGACAGGAAACATTATTTCCACTGGGACCAGCCGTCCGGATACCAGATCACGCAATACTATGAACCCTTTGCGCGAGATGGGAGCATCATCCTGCAAGCAAGAGACGGGATTGCTGCTGAAGATGGCGACGGCGTGGTTATAGGTATCAAGCAGGTTCAGATGGAGCAAGACACCGCCAAGACCCTAGCGCAACCTGGCGGGGTACATTGGCTCGACTTCAACCGTGTCGGCGCGCCTCTAATTGAGATCATCACTCTGCCCGAAATCCACCATCCCGCAACTGCGGCAGCATTAGTCCGCAAAGTTCAGATCCTGCTCAACGCAGTCGACTCATGCGTTTCGGGTATGGAGGCCGGTGGCCTGCGGGCCGATGTCAACGTGTCGGTGCGGCGCAGCGACGACCCGTCGGCACCCCTGGGTCAGCGCACAGAGATCAAGAATCTGAGCAGTTTCAAGGCAGTCGAGGACGCCATAATCGCCGAGCGCGACAGGCAGATCGCCGTTCTGGAGGCCGGCGGAGCCATCAAAGGCGAGACGCGCGGCTGGTCCATCGGCTCGACCGAGACCCGTCGCCTGCGGGGCAAGGAGGGCGAGGTCGACTACAGATACATGCCGGATCCCGATCTGGCGCCCGTAGTGATCGGCGACGACCTAGTATCTCACCTTCGTGAGAGCATGGGCCAGCTTCCCGATGTCGAGGTCGACGTGCTGATCGAGGAGTTCAAGCTCACGCCGAAAGACGCGCTGTCACTGACGGCGCTGGACGGGGGCATGCGGGTCGAGTATTTCTGGAATGTAGTAGATGCACTGGCTACTCGGCTCGGATCTGACCGGGTTGAGAATCTCGCTTGTTTCCAACTCGCCGCGAACTGGATCCTCCACGAACTTGGCCGCCTCACCTCGGAACGAAGCGAGGCCGCATCCGAGGAGCTCGGGTTTACCGAGGACGGCCGATGCGAGCGTGTGCCCGTCGAACAGCTAGCCGATATACTCTTCTACCTGCACACGCGAAAGATCACGGCCAAGATCGCCAAGGAGCTGCTGTGGGTCGTGTTCCGGGGCACGATCCCGGAGAAGTACCCCTCGGTCCTGGGAGCGATCGAGCAGGAAAACCTGTGGTTCGACGAGCTGTCGGAAACCGAGTACGCCGAGCTCGCCGACGAGGCCGTGGAGGGTCAGGAGGACGTCGTGAGACAGTTCCTCGAATACAAGCAGTACCCACAGGGGAAGCTCATGTTCCTGGTCGGCCGCATGATCAGGCTGGGCCCCGAGGAACGGATAGACCCCAAGAACGCGGAGAAGATCATGCGGACGGCGCTCGCTGGGAAGTATGTGCCGGCTTTGAAGGCTTCAGGTTGAGTCGATTTGTTATCTTATGGTCATTACTATGCAAACAGTTAATTAAGAGTGTTAAGGGTGGGCGGATACGCAGTATTTTCCAGGTGTGTACGGCATCGAACATCCTGACAGAAGTCTCTATCTGGAACAACTACGTGCCAGGAGATGCCGCGATGAGCGCGAACTCGAGAGTATGTTCCTTGTCTACCTGGTTTCCCATAATTCTGCCAACCACCCACCTCTCATGCTCCGTTCAAAAAGTAATCCTAACACCGGGCTATTACCCCCACCATCCTGGGATGAACAGCTTGACCCCTAATCCCACAATGTACGCCCTCGCCCGCTAAGGTGTCCGCCGCCCATCCATCCAGGGACAGTGGCCACAGCCCCCACGACGCCTACCCCGCCCGTACGTTGCACCATCTCCCGGACCTTTCCTTCCAGTCGCCGTGGCGTGTCGTCAAGGCACCAGAACGAAACCATGAGGCTCCATCTGTCCTCCGAGGTCGCCGCTAGAGCCAATACACACTGAGCTCGAAGACAAAAAGGGGGGGGAACAGAAAGTAACAGCGACAAACACCCCCGCGCACATTTTTCCCGCCCATACCTGGACGGGCGTACGTGATCACCCGATCTCCGTCGCCGTCTCCCGCATAGTGGTTTGGGTAATACGGATTGGCGGGCTGGTGCTTGATTATCCGGTTCCTTTGTCGTCCAACTTTGCAAGTAGGGCATGCGGACAAGCACCCGGACACAAGCAAAGGCGCGACGAAAACCCGTGCAAACTCCTCAGGCACCCGCTACTCCCCTGACATCATCCCACGATGGGATCGGATTATCTCACAAGCTACTCCACCGGCAAGCAAACTTAAATCCCCCAACCCAGAACGCATCATCCTATGATGAGATCGAATTATCTCCCAATACCAATCCACCTGCAGGCGGACCTAAATGTCCTATTTCGAAACTTCACATGACGTTCCCCAGCCAGGCAGCAGTTACAAAGAAACAACTGCACCTTCCTCAGGCATCCTGATATGAGCTCATGTTTTCGCCAATAACAGGGCGCATTTCCTGCACTCACACGTAGCGGAAGTTTGTTTCGTACAGATTTCGCGTCACAATAATGCGGTTGTGGCATACCAATGCAAGTATCATCATACTTACATTTGTTGGCAAAACACACACTTAACCACATACCTGGCAGCAGAAAAATCTTTCTCCTTGCTACCTACTTCGTCTCCCACTTTTCACATCTCTCATAACTTTCATCGTGTCTTATTTTCCAACTTCATTTCTCATAACTCATCTCCTCACCTACTCATTCCATCACCACACCTACACGCGCCGATTTCCATCGACATACTCAGCACTCTCTTTGGTTCCCACACGACTCACACCTACCCCATCTCTCACCGTCGGCATCAGCCGACTCTTTCACCCACCATGGCGTCCAACTATAATGACTCCGCTGAAAAGCGCATACCGTATAAATCCGCCTTCGTCAACGACATCGTCTTCGTCAATGGAGAACCCATATCCCTATATCAGAACAAGTGCCTTGTCCACCAGGCAGCATGTAAGAAGTTGGCGACAGGATGGCGACTAAAGATGAGGCTATCCTGAAGAGTGTAAGGAGACTTTTGCCAGCAACAGTGTATGGAGGAAGGCTGATCAAGAATAGGGGAACTCTCAAGGTGTGTCTGAAGAATGTCAATTCAGCTATATCAAAGCTATGGACTTCCTGCAACAGCTAGGGAAAACTCAGGGCTATATATATTCGGGAATAACCTTATGCTTAAGCAGATTATTCACTTATTAATCCCCTATATTCACTTATTATTCAGGAAGTGAATAATAGGGGTTGGTTTATAAGGTGTTTTATAAGGTGTTTAATCTGCCGATACGGTTTCTGATCAGCCCGAAACGTCGAATTCCGACACAGCATAACTACTTTCACCACAATGACCGATACGAATCGGCCGTTACATACATCGAGATCGCAGGGATCCACACTAGACCAACCGGAGTGAGATGGATCGCGATGAGGCAAACAGCAGGTTCCCTCACCATCCGATACACGAACCTTACCAAGCAGGTCGGCCTAAAGCTGATTACACTCCGGCTAACACCATGGGAACCAAACGAAGAAGAGATTGAAATCAATCGGTTGTCTATTCGAAGCCGACTTCGACGACCAGTCAGGATTCATGAATACATGCAGGTGACCCGGCGACTGGACGAAATCCGCCAACAGGCAAAGCAGCGTTTACTACACTCCATTCCGGAGGCAAGCTCGACTCTGCTTCCTTGGCGTACCATTTCCTACTCGAGTCAGGTGATTACGAAGACTTCGCATGGGTTCATAAATCCCAGTTTACAGACCCAGAATCGTTTCCCGAAATGGCTGCGCAATACAGTATATGGATAGACGCAGCACTGAAGCAAGCCGTTCAACGCGCGGATACTATCATCGGGACGTCGTATGCCGCATATAAGCTGGCACCAGGGCATTTGGTCCGCAGATATCGTGATTCATGGTGAAGCCGCACGCGCTACCGAACCCGAAACGTTGACCGCCTGGGCATGTTTTCCGGATGCATACGTACGGATCACAGTCGGAGACCCAAAACAATCCCCCGCGATTTCGCTATCGCTTGAGGCACACCGCTCAAGCGACTTGGCTAAGCGGTTTATCAACCCATTCGCGCACCAGGCGAAATTGCCCTTTATGGAGCGCGTGAAGCTCGCAGGCGTGTACACGACGTATCTCCACGGAAACCACCGTACCGCAAACGGACTGGCGACTTATTGCAGCGAAAAGTTCTACGATGGCCGCATGCACCAGTCAAAGCTGGCCAAACCAACGCAAGATGAGGAGCGTGCGATATATTGGCTGCGATCCTACGCACCATCTATGCGCGGTGCGCGTCTTTGGCTCGACGTCGAGGGAATGACGGAAACAAAAGACCTAAGTACCAAAAACACAGCCCACGCCAATCTCATTGTCGACCTCGTCATTGGGGCATTCGAAAACAAACTACACCGTGGCGGAGAACGATTCCACACCCTGATCGTCACCCCGTACGAGACCAAGCCGCGCATATCCGGCAGGCGATCGCGGACCTGTCACCAATGGAATACTGCGGAACAAAAGTAGAAGTACGCACAGTCTGGGATGCAACAGGTCATGTAGGCGACTTGGTCATCGTCGACTGGACGAGATCCCAGGCACCGGGATTTATCGGTCAGCCACGAATTGTAAACGTAGCTATGTCCAGAAGCACGTGTATCGAGATCCATTTGATCAACTCGTTCATATTCAAGAAGAGAGCCGCGACCGACAACTCGGTCAAATACATCTTCGGCGCATTCAAAGAAGGCTTGGATAGAGAAGCTGTGGCTACAATCCGAGGAGATCCATACAAGGACCGTTGTATCCCATGCAAAAGCTGCCACGGGAAGAAGATGCACGAGTGGAAGATGTGCAGGTTCTGCCCCTTCGCAACCGGTCGTCACCATACCCGGCAATGCCCCGCGAAGTCAGACCACCATCCGATGGCGTCCACCGTTACCAATCTCGACCTGGACATGGAAATTTCCCAACCCGCATTCCAAACCGCCCGGGGAAAAGAAGCCTACAAGGGAAAGACACGCGCGGATTACAGCAACGCGCCTGACAGACGCCCTGGCACCTGGCGAAGCTTTCCGCTTCGTAGACGATCGCACGGAACGCATCAAGGAAGCTTTAAGGAATCGCGACAAGACCGACTGGCTGACCCCTCCCGCCTTAACGTCTCGGCCACAAAGACAGACCTGGGTTGACACATATGTATACCCTCTCCGAGGGGAGGCATACCCGTGGGACGAGCAGATACCCGAAGAAGCGGTCGGCCAAGACTTCGATACAGATGAAAACGCAATCAAGCTATCTGACCACTTCCTACATCCACCGCCCCCCTTTCACTCCTCTTGAGAGGAGCACTACCCTGGTATGCGGTTGACCCGCTGGTTTTCTGATTCAGGGAAGATCTCTACGGGTTATGACTCATGGTTCACGGTCTTCGCATTGCATATGCGATCGGTTTCTGCAGAGCACGATGGATTGGGCTATGGCACACGTTGAGAGATTATTGTAAGATTAGTTCGGTCCTCACGAAGACATGATGATCACCAGAGACATACTAGCTATTGCTTCATTGATAGGCTTCATTAGACCTTTCCATTTTGAGCCCTATAGTTCGTGTTTCCATTCCGTGACCCTTGTCTGCCTGTTGTAGTATGCCTTAAGTAAGTTCTAGGACAAAATGGCTTGCCTCGAGGAAGGGTACAGGATTGGTGCTGAATTGCATAGCAGATGCTTAAACGAGCCTTTCCGAAGATTTCTGGTTAATCAACTCATTTGGCAGACGATTATCCGGCTTTGAAGCCTGCTACAATCCCTACGAGTGATAATCATATTCTTCTTTTGATTCTGGCGGCTCCGCAACAGGCGCATCGAGCTGCGAAGACCAAACACATCGACTTGGGGCGTTTGTCGCTGTGTGGTCCCTCTCGTCATTTCCAGAGCCTGCGCCGTCCTAGGCTCATGGGAAAGCCTACGATCGTGTCCTCGTGAGAGATAAGAAGCACATATTACCTCGTCTTCATGGACACGGTGACACATTGCACGAACAAGGGCAAACAACTAGGTATATGGGCCGCAGACGGGACCGGTGGCGTCGTTGCATCGGGTCTATCAGAGGAGCCAGACGTTTTGGTTCTGCTTCCCGAGAATTGCCGCGTCAGGAGTGGCGTCATGTCGCGAATACCGCTACTGAGCCAGCATGTCTCGAATGACGACAGACCGCAGATGCAAAGTGCCCACGGTTAGTCAGAGACCATTTACAGTGTCACTGGGAGAAAAACCCGATCTTGAACGGCTGAGGAAGTCGCGGATCGCGTATCGAATTACGTGCTGAACCAAAAATAGGGGGTGCGGGGGTGGGGCTGGATGCTGGAAGAAAAAACCGGTTAGTGGTGGCTCGTGCGCTAAGCCATGCTTGTACGTACCGATGTTACTATGTAGACCTACATACCTACCTAGACTTGGTGCCCTGGCCTTCACGTAGGTCATCCATCACGTCTCACTCTCGATATTGTGTGGTATCCAGCGATCGATATGCGCGCCATCACCGGTCTGTGTTCTTGACGGTCTTTCTAGTGTGATTGATTCTGTTTTGCAAGTGAGGATGTTTTATGGTAATTAGAATTCCACGGCGTCATAAGACCATAAAAAACTCTTATGCTTGGGCTGATTTAGGGATCCCTTTTGCGATGAAAATAACCAAACCACAGAATGTACAGCCATTTCCGTGCTGCTCCCCATATGTGGGCCATATTGAGAAGAGCAAAAGCGGCCCGTTCAGCACCAAGATCGCAATTGTTGTACGACCAGGTTTTTCAGTATACGAGTGCATTGGGCCTCCGGGTGACCCGGTCTCTGACAACCGCGACTGCTGCCGGCGTCTTCAAGGCTCAACGCCGCATATTTGAGCCCTCAGTCGAGCAACTGGCTATTGTAGAGTGGTCCCGTACGCAGAATGTTGTTGTCTCTGCGCGGCCCGGGTCGGGAAAGACGGCAACAGCGGAGGCGATTGTCGCTGCCAATGCTGGCCGAGCAGTTGCCCTCGTCACATACTCTAAGCGCCTGCAACTCGAAACTGCGCGCCGTCTGGAAGACTACTCATGCGATGTCTACACATTCCATGGACTCGCAGGCACGTTATTCAAAACTGTGGCGTTCGACGACACTATACTGCGCACCCTAAGGAGAGAGGGGGGACAGCCAACTTGGACGGGCCGGCCCTATGACATTATAATCTTAGACGAGTTGCAAGATTGTACGGACGATCTCTTCTGGCTTACCTGTACCTTCATCTCGTCGGTAACGCACGCCGCGGGGGGCAGGGCGCCCAGAATTGTGGCCCTGGGGGACGAGCGGCAAGCGATTTACGCCTTCCGCGGCGCCGACTCCCGATACCTCAGTCTTGCCCCGTCGACCATGGCTGGAATATCGCCACATCCCTGGACTCGCCTGTCGCTCAGCAAGAGCTTTCGGCTGTCCCAGGAGACTTCGCGCTTTGTCAACGACGTCTTTCTGGGCGGTGATAAGTATGTCATCGGGACGCACCATGGGCCAGTTCCCTTGTATCTGCACGTAAATCCTTTCAAGATTGGCAAGCTTGCTCGCCGGCTGGTCCGTTTGATCCTAAAATACGGAGCCGAGCGGACAGCCATCCTAGCGCCTTTTATACGCAATAATATAGCCCTTGCTCGCCTCACCAATACCCTGTCCATGAAATACGGAATCCCAATCGCCGTATCTATTTCGGACGATGTTCCCCTGGACGACCTCGTAATCGGCGGGAAGGTCTGCGTGTCGACCTACCACCAGTTCAAGGGAAACGAGCGGGACTTGGTAATCGTGTATGGCGTGGATGCGTCGTATTTTGAGGTCCTTGGCCGTGACTTGCCAGACGATACATGCCCCAACGAAACCTTCGTAGCGCTCACTCGTGCAATCAAACAACTCGTCGTCCTCCACAACGCAGAAAAGAAGCCTATGCCTTTCCTTTCCCTGAGTCAACTCGATAAGGCAGCTAAGTTCAAAAATCTCTCTTCGAACCCCATGCAGGAGCCGGGTCCCGTTGGCCGCCCTCTCCAACTAGGCCTGCTTCTCCCGCGGACGTGTTCGGTCTCTGATATAGCACGCCATGTTCCTGATGAGCAGCTCGAGGCTATCATCGCCGCCAACATTAGAATCAATGAGTTAGAGCCTTCACAACCGCGAAGCGAGCATATCGCTGCACCCGAGATTACGTTGACGGATAAGGAGAGGATGCACTACGAGGCTGTAGGCGATATAAACGGTTTAGCCGTGGTTGCGGCATTCGAACATTTCAAGAAGGGTACCTTGACGACGCTTGACTACGCCACGACGAAACTGCCATCTATTCCGTCCGCAGAAAGGGAACAAGCAGCCTGGTACTGCCGGGAAGCCTGCGCTTACGAAGCACAGATGTCGGGATACAAGTCCCGCAGCATCCAGATGAAGGATCATGCCTTTGACTGGCTGGTCCCATACCTGGAGGCGGCGAAGGAGCGACTATCCACGCAGTTCGTAGGAGATGAAGAACTTGAATTCGAGGCCAGGCTGCGGGAAGAGAAGTTCACCGTCCGGGAAAGCTCGCAGTTGTCGTCCCGGGCGACGTGTCTCCGCGGGAGGGCGGACATCGTGCACCACCATGGGGACGGCGACGCCACGATCTGGGAGATCAAGTTCGTCGGCAAGCTGTCCCTGCAGCACGCCATCCAGGCCTGCGCGTACGCCTACCTCTGGGCCACCCAGAACGGGCGGTGCATCCCACCCCGCGTCATGCTGTACAACGTCCAGGACGGCGAGAAGAAGGAGATCACGGCACCCGACGGCGTGGAGGGGTTCCGGAGGGTCGTCGAGGAGGTCCTGAGGGCCAAGTACTCGAAGACCGGCGCGGTCTCGACGCAGTCGTTCCTAGATAACTGTGCTAGGGCTAAGGAGGAAGTGGAAAAGCTGTGGGAAGGGCACGCTGTAGAGATAGAGTAAGAGTCATCAGTAATGGAATAGTAGGGGTCTAAAAGATTCAGGGTATAGAGACGTCTATAGGCCCGTTACATGAGGACAGGAGCTTAGATTTTGCGTGATTTAAATAGATATCGTCTTCCCCTATACATGGGACAACTTATGACACCCAGTACAGCCTCTGGCTCGCAACTAGACAACTTTATATATTAATGGGTTCTCGCCCTTTCAGCCCATAGCTATCGTCTCCGAATATCGCCACGAACCCTTACGGTCCTCTTAGAAGCCGGGCGGGGGCGGCATGCCCATGGACGGAAAACGATCGCTTTGATCCGACTTGGCGTCCTGTCCGGAGATGGCTATGGCGGACCTCAGCTGCCTCATCTTCGGCGAGGCATTTGGTACGGTGGTCCTACATGGACCGCTTCAGCAGGAGCATTGATATCATGCTCAGGATGAACAGACGCGCCCATCCAGTGAGCAGGGGGTGAAAGATCTTTGTCTGCAAGTGTGCGCGAGGGATAGCAGCATTGTCATGGTGCTAGCGTACTCGGGATCAGAGGGGTTGTTGGGAAGGAGCAGACCCGCTAGTTTGTTCTTATCGGCTGACTAGCTCGGCACACACTTCAGATGCCTTCTTGGCGACCGCGAAGCGCACATTCCTACGGTCCGGTTAGCAAAGGACACCGCGTACGGTCAAAGGTCTGGCGTGCCAAAGTAGCCGATTCTAACTTGGATGATCTCTCTCTGGTTGACCTGCAGCTGGACCAGGAATTAACCTGGGATGCCCCGTGATGCTGATAGACATCCCGTAAGACTCAGAACTGGTTTCGTTGGAATTCGAACACGTGAAGGGATATGTTCCGCTATTTGCACCGTAGAGTGGTATGACCACATCCAAAGGAAGGTAGGAGACGAACCCCATATCGACTCGATCTTGGTCAGGATTAGCAGGGAGATGAGCCAATGTGGGCCAGAAGGGCGCGACATACCAAATATTCGACACTTTTGCTACTACACATTGCCAGTATGGGCGGCGGGGACGAGGAAGTGTAAATCAGAGGATTCGTTTCCAGAAGGACCAACAGTTACGGAGGCGATTAAAATCAAGCAGAAGATAGATGGCGCAAGGGTGTGGATATGGTGGAAGCTGAACGAAACGAAACAGAATATGAGAGCGAGAAAAATAGCTGCTGCTTTCTATCCTCGGTCACTTCTCAGACAGCCTTTCAGCTGCGGAAAAACTTCATCGTGACTTGTACCAGCCCTGACACGCACAGCTATTTTGATCTACGCGGCTGCCATCCAGCACATGCTTGACTATACTAAAACAGGCTCGCCATTTCGCACATGGCGGCGTTGCATGTAAGCCGCGATACGGCTCTCCCGGTTGGCTGAGAAGACCCTCCGGAGAGAACCCCTTTTCGCATCATTTAACACCAGGGCCTCTTTGTGACAAGCAGGATCGCTGTTGGCCGGCGAGCGCTTATGACGATGAGCTTTCGGGGGGTCATAGGACCCGAGCAGGCGTTAAGCGCGGGATCGAGAGGCTGTTGCCGGTTCCGCATCGAGACAAGGTGCATCTGGAGCGCTTGCATGGGCGCTGTAATGACATGTACCACACGAGATATTTAGCCAGCAGGTAGCCTGTGACTGGCTGGCAGCTATAGTGAGCGCCTCCCCAGACAAGATCCACCTCTCAATTACGAACAGGGCCACCGAGTTACTAAGAGCAATCTAGGATATTTCGCAACCGGCATGTCCTCTACTCCTCTATGATGCCGTATCCAAGCACTCTCTTATATTCATGACAAGTAAAGAGCCTCTATCTGTAGCTCGACAACAGGACAGTTCCTACACCAGACTTCCACGCGCCGAATCTAGTTGTAGTTGACCCTCAGCCTGTATCCTGCGCCGTCTTCCACTTCCCGTACCATAAGTAACCCGACAGACTCTGGGTCGTGGTTCGTATGGAGAATGGTCTGGAAGCTGTTGGGATTATTCGGTTCATCCGTGTCTTCGCATTCCGACTCGAGGACTGCGCTGCTGAAATCGAGTATGAAAGGCTGAAACGTGTGTTCGTCCAACCGGGCCACCACCACGTTCCACGGTAAGAAGCGCCTGTGTACGACGCCGGCGCGATTGATCTCCTTTGCCACGTCAACGGCTTTCTGGATTATCTCTTCCCACGCGAGGGGATTCTTGGGGAGCTTAATAAGCAGGTCCTCGAGCTTGAAACCGCAAACCTTCTTGAGTAAAATCCCGCGGACCTCGAAATAAGTAGGCGGGAAGTCAGGCGGATAAGATGGCATGTCGAGAGTGACGGAGGCCAAAAAGCGGGGTATACATCGACCCTGGAGCGCTTGTAACTCCCTGTAAACCTTAATCTCGTGGGCGTGGGATATTGGGTCCGAGTAAATGAAGCATTCCGGGTACTTTAAAGGGTATCCTTTCGGCCGTTCCCCACTCCAAAACCGGCGATCAAATAGTTTTAGTATGGCCTTTTGAAAGCCTTTTTCCGTACGGATCCGGACCTCCATGACGGGTAATGAGGTGGAGTATGCCTTCGTGATGGTTAGGGAGATGTCTTTCCCGTCAGCACTTTTCAAGCTCATCATGCGTCCCACGTCGTAAGGGAAGGGCGTAGGGGCCATGCACTTGGCAGCGGAAGCCATATCCGTCGAACTGTTGTTATCTGAGCGGCTTGCAACAACAAGGATGGCACGGCGCCTCAGACTGAATCAGATGAACAGAAGGAGTCTAAGTGAGATTTTGCGGAAATAGGTTGTGCGGACAGGAAAGGCTCGGAGATGGGCGACGATGGCGAGATTGGAAGTAGGGAGTGGAGGAGCAAATGGGAGAAACTTGGAAGCTCGGGATTTATATGAAGTACCAACATGGACTAAAAGAGCTGCACGTACGAGGCATGTCTCCGACTGCCATGATAAGGTCTCGCAGCAGCAGTTGCCACCGCCGACAGGGAATGCTATCTAAGCTAGCGCTGTTAGGAATCAAACCTAACATGACATGTAACTCTCGCCAAATCCGCTTTGAACAAAAGCCGCACTCAGCCTCTAATACCACCGGCATCGACTCACACCGTGTTTACGTCCGACTTATTGCTAGCCTTTATCAAAGTTTCAAAATGGGTACTTTAAGGTTAACCAGTACTTACCTAATAAAGCTACCATCAGATGGCGACCGATAGGAAATGCCAACTAACGCTATTAGGAGTCGAATGGCAAGGGTGCGGGCGCAGTACTGCTTCCTTCCGACGTTCCTAATCTACCAGGTATAGGGGCTTTGTCGGAATTCGACGCGTCCGGCAGATCAAATACCCTATATAACACCTTTCCCAAACGCCGGTATTATATATTTTGTTGAATAATACCTTATTATCTACTTGTTGAATAATACCTCATTATTTACTTATTGAATAATACCTTATTAGTTACTTGTTGAACAATACCTTATTATTTACCTGGTGAATAATAATGAACATGGTGGATTAATAATTGAATCATCTGTGTAATTATACACCTATTCATGAATATATATAGCCCTCCTTTTCCCTAGCTTTTGCAGGAAGTTCATAGCCTTGGTATAGCTGGATTGACACACTTGAGACGCACATTGAGATTTCCCCTATTCTGCACTGAGCCTTCATACATACACTTTTGCTAGCGGAAGTCTCGTCACATTCTTTAGGGTAGCCTCATCTCTAGTCGTACTCCTTTCTAGATTCTTAGATATCATCAATACACCTCTAGAGCTATGCAGCTGCTCCCTAGTAAGTGTGACAGATCTACCTAAAAGACTAAAAGAAAGACTATTTTGAGCGCTACTCTCTTCCCGATTCGCTCGAACATGCAACACAAATACCCAATGCCCTATGATACCAATAGTCACACTCATACACTTGGTAAAGTCCATCCCTGTACATGCAATCTCATCCATCCCTCTACATGCAATCTCATCCATCCCTCTACATGCAATCTCATCCATCCCTCTACATGCAATCTCATCCATCCCTTATACCCGTTGGGGTCTCCCGTTTTGGTCGACGTAGTAGAGCCGCCCAGGCTTTTGCTTTTACTACTGGTGCTGCAAGGAGGCCGAGGAGGGAATTCTTAGGGCGCGGGCTGGATGACTGGGCAGTTCTCCGAGTGCTGACTGCGTCCCACTGCTCTGGAGTGTCGTTCCCATCCTTGTTGCATTTGCGGCAAATTTCCATCCGCGTCAATATAAAAGTAAGACCCGTCGTTGGTCTTGCAGATGTGCTTTGTCCATGACTTTTCTTCTCGGTTGCCTGCACCACATCCTGGGCCTCCGCCGCCGTTGTCCGCGTCAGAGCTCGAGCTCGAGTTGGACGGGGTCCTGACCGGTACCTGGTAGCGTCGCTTATACTCGTTGAGTATATGTAATAGGGATGGCTCGCTAGGTCCCCAGTCGATTGTGGAACCCTGGACTTTCCATTCTCCATGCTCCTGCTTTTCGTATCTGCTGCTGAGGACCAAAGATGGGAAGCTCGAAATCAAGCGGGAAGATGCTTGCACATATGGAATTACTCTTTCTAAGCAAATGCTTAAGAATGGTCGAGGTTTCGGTAGTCAGCCATACGGTACCCCATTTGTCGTGGGTATATATAACGCTACTGCGTTGCTAGCAATAGCGGCGTCGCTTTTGCGACGGTTATGACCCCGGTAGCGCTTCGCGCCAAGATGCCTTATGGCTTAGCGGTAGCGTTTCGTGTCAAACATGTTCCCTGCACGAGTAAACCTGCCCTGGCGCGGCTTGGCACAGATCAACGTGGCTTGAGGGCTAGGGTGATCCCAAGAGATGGGCAAGAAAAAGGGGGGGAAGGGCCATAAAGGACGGACGGAAGACCCAATATGTAGCACGACTGATGCAGATATAGCCCTGTCGGCCAATATCTGGGGGGTTATGTCGTGGGTATATATACGCTATTGCTAGCAACGCAATAGGGCGAACGCATTTAATTTGATTGGTTTAAAAAAAGCGCCATTTTTCGAGCTGTACAGACAGGTTACCGGGTATTGTAAGACACTATGGCAGTCGGGGGCATGGGTACTCAATCACAATGCGATATTGTAACAATGCTGGATGACGCGGGGTCCGGTAAGGTCAATCTATCTCCAGTAAGTTAAGTGTAAAAGGTTAAACATAAAAATAGCCCAAAAGTAGTAGGCTAATAGAGACTATAAAATCTTCGCAAATCGAGTAACTTTGATATGAGTTATGAAGCATTACAACATTTCTATTTGTAAAATACAGGACCTCGCATTTACCGTACGTAGTACTGGCGGATAGGGGGGGATGTGGCTGAACCACGTGCGCCACCGTGGCTCTAAGAAGGTACGTACCTATTAGCCCAATCGTTCTCGCGATAATGGGCCCTAAAAATCTAGCTAATAATTAGACAGTGAAACTTGCACAGCACAGTATTATAGTACGCCGACTCGGACAGATATTATAGCAGGTCGCTGAAAAGGCTGTTGGAGAATTCACTGCCAGCGAAGTCTTCGGTGCCTGGCAAATCTCCAGTAATAGGAGCTATAGACGCATATTTAACAGAGTACTATGCTTTGTATACTGTCAACGGTAAATGATGATGTTTCACCTTTGCCATTCTCTGGGCCACCTTGATAGAAATTGCGTGATAAGTGTCGTGCCATCAACCCCTTCTCCAAACCCCTCCCCCCAGTGTTAATGCGGCTGAGCTCCGCCGAGAAAAGGCTGTCGCAGACTCTAAAGGATGATGAACCAATCAAGGGATGGTGACTGCTGCACATTCTGACGAATCCACATCAGGCACTAGCCTTTGCGGCCGTTACCTTGCTTCTTGTTGATATCCTAATAACAGAGTCCGGAGCCTCTTTGACACGGCTGCTCCGCTGTGGCACTGTACTTTCTGTAGAACCACTAGCCAAAGTATGACGGGATAAAATGGCTTGCTCAAGGTGCAAAACTCTGTCACTTGAGGGCCCGAGTAGGGCTCTGAAGCCATTGGCCGCACGGGAGAGCAGCGACCTCGCCCTATCAAGCCTATGGGGAGTCTTGAACGGATGTCCGAGGTTCCGCATAACATTGAGCGCTGGCCGATGCGTTTCGATGTTTGGAGGTCGGTTGCTTTTCTGTGGCCTCGAAGGGCCCGCTCGTATATCTGCTCTGCCTGGTCACGCTTGCCCTAGGTTTCTTGCAGAAAAGGCCCAGATTGTTGACGGTAATAAAGATAGAAGTAAAGAAATTTCCTAAACATTTCTCATTTACATTGAAACTAATCCATAAGAAATCAATGAAAAACAAGTGGTCTATGTTAGTCAAGCGGACGGCTAAGAATGTAGACCTTAAAACTAATAGGTAAACCTGAACATTCAGATACTTGCTCTTGTTGCGAACAAGTTTATATTGCGGCATTCTTGCGAAGTAACGTCGCAATGTTGTCATAGCCGCCGATTAAAGTGGCCTGCAGGGCATTGCCGTAATATCCGCCCTGCGCGTTAACGTCGGCGCCCCTTTTAAGGAGTAACGCCGCGATCTTGTCGTTGCCCTCGATTAACGCGGCCTGCAGAGCATTGCCGTAATATCCGCCCTGGGCGTTAACGTCGGCGCCCTTTTTAAGAAGTAACGCCGCAATCTTATCGTGGCCCTTGATTGAAGCGGCCTGCAGGGCATTGCCATAATATCCACCCTGCGCGTTAACGTCGGCGCCCCTCTTAAGGAGTAACTCTGCGATCTTGTCGTAGCCCTTGATTGAAGCGGCCCGCAGAGCATTGCCATAATATCCACCCTGCGCGTTAACGTTCGCGCCCTTATCGAGGAGCAACGTTACGATCTTATCGTAGCCCTTAACTGAAGCAGCCTGTAGGGCATTGCCGTAAAATCCGCCCTGCGCGTTGACGTGGGCGCCCCTCTCGAGGAGCAACGTTACCATCTTATCGTAGCCCTTGATAGAGGCGATTTGCAGAGCATTGCCGTGGAAGCCGCACTGCGCGTTCACGTCGGCGCCTCTCTTAATCAGGAGCCGGGCAGTAGCCTCAAGTCCCTTCCCGACTGCCAGGGACAGTAGCTTTGAGCCATACTTCCCTTGAACGTGCACGTCAGCACCCCCCTCGAAAAGCAGCACCGCGATCTTGTCGAACCCTAAGGCTAAAGCGGCGTTTAAGGCATTGCCGTACACGCCGCCCTGCGCGTTAACGTCGGCGCCCCTACCAATGAGTAGCGTTACGATCTTGTCGTAATTATTGACTGAAGCGGCGTTTAATGCATTACGGTAAACGCCGCCTTGTGTATTAACCTCGGCGCCCTTTTCGAAAAGTAACGCCGCGATTTTATCGTGACCTTTAATCGAAACCGCCTGTAGGGCATTGCCGTAATATCCGCCCTGCGCGTTAACGTCCGCGCCCTTATCGAGGAGTAGCGCCACAATTTCATTGTAGCCCTTAACTAGAGCAGCCTGCAGGGCGTTGCCGTAATATCCGCCCTGCGCGTTCACGTCCGCCTTACCCTCGAGCAGTATCTGGACCATGCCAAGGTGCCCAGTTTCGGCTGCGAGGTAGAGCGCTGTCCGCTCTTGCTTGTCTTTAACCTTGATATTCGCCCCTTCCTTGACTAGCACCTTCGCAGAATCCTCATTCCCATTGACCGCGGCAGCCAGGAGAGGGAAAAAATACCGCTCTCCCTCTACGTCAGTCGTGGGATCGATTTTCAGCGCTGCTGACAGAAGTCTTGACAGGTTGTTCTCTGCTAGAATGTACTGGAGACTTGCAGATGAGGTATAGCGGCGGACTGCGAAGGTTTCAAACACATTCACTAAGTTGATCCAACCCGAAAGATCCAGCTCCTGAAGAAAACTCTCCTGGGGGTATGCGATTGCGGCTGCGTCGGCATGGTAAAATATCTGATGGACTGCATACTTGAGAAAGGGGAATTTGTTGGATACGTTCTCCCGTGGGTCTTTGGCTTCCTTTGAAGAGGCTGTGGGAAGGGTGTCGGTGGAGTGTAGGTAGGCCGAGATATCGACTTGCATGTAGGTCTGACAGCATTGCTTGAGTCGGTTGTGACAGGAGCTCTCAAAGTCTTGTTCAAGCTCTGGGAACAGCTCGCGAAGGCCATTGTCCTTGATTAGGTAATCTCGTACTGATTCGTGGATGAATTGAACCGTCGGGTAGTCGGACCTAGTCATCTCAGCAAGGCCCTTCGATGAACCTAAGACGAATTTTTGAATGGTATCCGCAGTGGTATATTCAGGATCCCACTCAGCCAGGTACTCTGACTCTGGATTCAAGCCAGACAAGACTGCATAATAGAATTCCTCGGGCCTCATCGGGTGTCTCGCGTAGAGTATCCACTGGATACTGAGTAGAAGACTGTCCAGGTCGTCATTGTCTCTCCGCAAAATGTCCCTGAACAGCCCGCTCAGCCCGGGTGGCAGCTCTTGTAGCCTCGTCTTGACTCTGTCGATGCGACCATTTCCGAACTCCTTTTCGAGAATTGGAAGAACCAAAACAGCCCATAAGAAAATGCCACCTGTTTTCTTGATGACGTCTTCTTTCGTTTCTCGCGCTGCTTGGCTTGTCCCGATGCTGAGATTTTTCCGTACGTATTTTTGTATGTCTTCAGTATGGCCAGCTTGATCCTCGAGATTTAGCTGCATGCCCGTCTCGATGCGAATGTGCGGGTAATGGCGACTGGAGAAACAGACGTAGAACTGGATTGCAGATTGAGCGGCGACGTTGCCGAGGTTTTCAAAGTCGATAACCATGTCTCGAACTTGGCTGTCGTCACACTCGTCGAGGGCGTCGATGAAAAAGATCAATCGTCGCGAGCCGAGTTTGGGTATCGTTCTAAAAAAGAGCTTGCGGACCGTTCCCAGATCCCATTGAATATTGCCGCCATCAAGGTCTGGGGGGAGGTCGTCCAGTACATCCTGCAGCTCGGGCACTCGTTCGAACAGCTGAGAGAGCAATGATCGAAACATCCCTGTTGTCGACTTTTCAAGGTGGCCCCCTCTCGCATTGAAGAAGAATGCTAGGACGACCGCATTCTGGCCGGCACCTTTTTTGGCGTTCCCAAGCAGGAATTTCATCAGTGTGGATTTGCCAGAACCTGGTTTTCCTTTGATCCATAGAAATCCATGATGCTGAGAAAGCTTGCTTGAATCGAGCCAATCTAGGAATCGGGGATCCCGAAGCAGCCACTCGCAGGTTCTGCTTTGGGCGGTCTCAATTTCCTCATGTCGTGAGTCAATCCGCTTAAAGCATAAGGAGTCTAGGATTTGCTTGCGGCAATCTGGCGAGGGTGGCGATGGACTCTGGAGTTCTCTCTCAGGTATGACAGAGAGTAGTTCCTTGGCACAGGCTGCCGCAGTTGCAGCGGCGTAGGGCTGCCACTGTTTTTGCTTGTGAGAATCGGCATAGTCGCAGATGCCGCGGATGACGAGACAGGGCAGGGTGTGCATCAGTCCCGCCGCCTCCATCTCGACGCAGAGGATATTGAGCCTCTGCGCTAGTAGGTCCCTCGTCTGTGCATCTTTGATGACCTGATTTCCGGACGCGATAGCTCCGTAGTGTATCCGTGGGCTACCGTCAATGCGGCAAGGTCGGATGAGCCGTTTTGAGCTATCGCAGCCGTCACAAGTATTATTCGACCCGACATGATCATAGCTACTGTCATAGAGGCAGTCCTGTAGCCGACTGCTATTGGCGTATGCAGTCATATGCGGATGCCGTCTGAGCATCTCTGCTAGAGCCGTGTGTAATTGGCTAGGATTCCTTTCGAGTTTGGCTTCCATATTGGTCACGGCCGTCATAAGCTCTCGCGGTGGTTCGTAGGGCCTGCCCACCGGCTCAAAACGGCCATCTCGAACGATCTTCCCGAGATCATGTTGCACTACGGTCTCACCAATTACCACGTCGCCAAGCCGGAGGTCACCATTCATAGGAACACCACCCCCGATACCTACCATCAACTGCACACGAAGACAAGGGAAGCTTCGGTGCATATGTGCCGCCACGTTCGCTGCATTGTTCGTGCCGTAGCGGCCCCGGGGTAGACACGCTATGACAATGTTGTGCTGATGGATGCGACCGAAAGTGTAGGTATTGGTATCGCTTGCGTCCGATGGCAAAGCGTCGTGTGTTTCGTCTAATAGGGCTTCCGCTGCCGCCAACTCGACTGGGAGCGCACACACCCAACCAATCTTATAATCGACGTGGGAGAGCCTGGCGCCAGGGTACCTCATGCCTTCGGGATCGCTGTTCGGTTCGAAATAGGCGAGCTTCGGTCATTTCTGAGCATGATGCGAGCGATGTTGCGGGTCGGCTTCGTCCTCAGAAGAACTCGCTCAGCGCTTCGTGACAGAAGGCATTCGTGGCATCCGTACTGAAGCAGCCGAGCTGGGATAGGCATTGATTGGGAACTGAGACGGTGCGGGGACGGGAGGGGAGGGGAAGATCTATGACGCCCGGCGTCGAGGGCAATGCCGTTGTGCCTAGCACAGCCACCACAAGTGCTAACCCATCCCCGCACCGTTATACCACCGGTGCAGAGACAACCGTCGTCAAGATAACAGAATGGGCTTTGGCATCTTGTGCTAAGGTATGTTATTGGGGGCGAGAACCGCCCGAGTAACCGTACTTGCCGTACCCTACTACGCGCAATCCAGCATTAGTCTTCGAGCCTAGCCGTGCATGTCTCTCGAGCCGGACTAACTCTGCTCAAACGCGCCTCGAGACTGCACTTCCCCCCCAGGTATTCGTCACTAGACGCGATTAAGAACTTGTTAGCAGTAGCTAGGTCGCCCCTGTGTGCCAAAGGCCCCTCGATTGGCCCAAGAGTCTCTCTAGCTTTCTCCAGGAGCCGCGATAGCCTCGAGTAGGTCCTGGGCAAGATAGCAAAATGTGAACGTCCCTCCCTCGCCGTCTCGTCAATGTTTATATCAGGCTCGGCTCTTTTCCGAGCATTTCCCAGATAGCACTTGGCATAACTGACGGCGAGATTCCGAGTAACCGGATTTTGAATGAGGCGCTCACCCGAAAATATCGAGAATGTCGACGCGACACGGCACGGCGACGGACCGATGTGGGGCGCATTCCCGCCGACCTTTATGCGGCGTTGCGGGACAACTAGGTCACGCTGCGGATCCGGTCCAGGATGGTGGCCAGGACCTGGCCCCTCAGCTTCACCTTGGCGTTTAGTACTAGTAAAAGGGACTTGGCGTCCCAGCGTGGGGAATTCTTCTCTTGAGGATCCAATTCCGATTCTATTTGCCAAGACTCACTATCCCCAGACCCCCAGGCATTTTTGTTTCTGTGATCACATCTGTCGCAAAGCGACGCCGCTATTTGCGTTGCTAGCAATAGCGTTATATATACCCACGACACACCCCTAGATATTGGGCGACGGGGCTCTATCTGTATCAAGCGTACTACGTATCGGGTCTTCCGTTCGTCTTCTATGGCGCTTTTCGTCCATCTCTGCGATTACCCTAGCCCTCAAGTTACGTTGATCATGCCGCGCCGCGCCAGGGCAGGCTAGCCTAAACCCGTAGAACATGTTTGACACGAACGCTACCGCTAACCTATAAAGCATCTTGGCGCGAAGCGCTACCGGGCTCATAACTGTCACAAAAGCGACCCCGCTATTGCGTTACTAGCAATAACGTTATATAGTACGTACCCACGACATTTCACAGTTAAGCTGATCCACAGAAAAGATTGCATAGAGTGTGGAAAGTGTAAATTATCATGGATAATTCGGGCTTTAGAAAACAGTGGCTAAAAAGTTCTATATGTAATGTGGCAGCCCCGGAATAACCTTTTTACGGGGTGCCTACGGTTACTTGGAGCTTGATGACTAAGAACATGACCCCTATTCTGCGACACCTCCTACCAAGTACCAAGCTTTAACTCTCACCGTTATGTCTTATGCTACTTCTGAATTCCTAGGCACTTTGTGTCCGTGGGTCCATTAGCCAAGATCCGCATCATGCCGGTTCCGGGAGCCAAAGAGGAGAGGGGGTTCTCCCATTCCGACCACATGCGTCAGCCAGTAATTAACCGTTCAGTATCGAAGATATAACGCCACCACGTCAGCGAGGTCTGGCCGATGTGGCGCCCCATGGAAATATCGTAGCAGCTTCACGCTCGCACGTGAATGAAGCACTCTGGTATGGGGTGACGCCGGTTACATCTTCCGCAACGACGTCAACCCTGCGGGTGTCGAGGAGTGCCTTACCCACCGCGCATTGGCTTGCTTGATGTTACTGCTGCAGTTGCCGATGACCGAGACTAGCCCAGTGACATAGTCCCCATTCTCATGGTTCAGATCTGTTACGATCTCCTAATCACCAGAAGTTGCCACTGTATAACGGTACCATCCCCGTGAGGCGCAAGGTGCGAGCACAGCAGGCATTATATTGCGATTCAGGGCCGCCATCCGTAGGTGCGGAATGCTTCGTTTCTGGCCCTCTTCAGGTACTTGCAGGACAAGGCGCCCTCACAACATGGTTATTTTCGAACACTCGGACAAAGTGGCAACGCAGCTCGTTGACTGCCTGTTCTGGTCCCCCTCTCTTCGGATCTATGAGAGCCTGACATCACACACTGAAGTATATACAGCTGAAGGAAGGATTATTATGAGGCTGACCTCTGGAAGGTCCTAGCTGCAAAGGAATGGGTGGTGATACCTCCTTAAATACATGGAAAAACAATTGTAGCTAAGAGAGAAGGCTATCGGAGGCGACCGTAGGTGGTTTAATAAGCGGTGCAACAGACGGGGCCATATAAACGGGTCTTCGGCTAGATCTGACAGGATCCGTGTCTGACGACATCCCCGCCTGGTCCTGGGCACTGATTCGGGTACCGAGCGATTGTCAGTCAACCACGGGATCCAAGTCGACATGGTATACAAGTGTCCATTTTTGGCCAAGAGACGGCTTTGGCCACCGTGCTCTTTAGAAGAGTGTGAGTGGGTCCTCGTTGAGGATAGTAACCCTGATTCTGAGAGAGGAGCTTCATAGAAAAGAGGAAACCCATGCTGAAGGTGTGCTTATTGGATTATGGCAAAAGACCGGGCACTGAACTATGATAAAATCACGCATTATAGGTTATATATGTATTCCTACAGTGCTACTGTCAGGTGCCAAGGTGGCAGCCCCTTTCTGAGCCCCAGTGACCCACTAACGAGGGTCTGGTTATGTATATATATAGGGGGCTTTACCCCGAGTAGTTAGGAAAAGTCTGGCATTAATGATCATCTAGTCACTACCTATACTGCGAACTAGCAGCTAGGCTCTTTCCTCTGCATTTCACTCCCTACTACACCTTTTTTTATGACAGCTACTACTGGTATCGTGGAGCAAGGGCACGCTTGAAGTTGCCCGCATCGATACACATTACATAAGCATGTGGCCACCTCCAGGTTGCATCTGGCGAGTGCATCCCATTTCAAAGCATTGCCCAAGATCAGCCTCCTCAAAGGTGCGACCCGAAACAGGGAAAATTTCAAGAAGGCATGCGAAGGCATTATGGGCTGATGCGATGATGTCGGCTCCCGCTGCGGTGTGGACATCTACGTCCTGATGTGCCAACGCTGACGCGGTCAACACTGCGAGTATATTTCTTTGCTGGATCATTCGTGGCCACCAACCAGAACCGCTGTGGAAAAGATGTACCCTCCGCCAGTCCGAAGATCCCCTACGGACTTCAAGGTGTGGGGAACAAAGTGTAGGTTGAAGGACTCGATGCGGAAGGATCAGCAGTCCACTGGAAGTTCTTAAATTCACCTTTGTGTATAGGCGTCACAAGTATGTCTTTATTTTACTGCCGTGAGAACAGCTGTATTCGCATGCTTTCCTATTCCGCTAAAGGAGTCAAGAGACCTTCCAATACTGCGTGCTTTCTCTTGTATTCACACCTTTTATTAACCAAGAATGTCCCTGTTAGTGGTTTTCTTGAAATATATTGAGACGAATATGGACAGTTTCTTCGTAGTTGATCGCAAGAGACAAGTTGCTTTGGTCCCGATAACTTGTAATTGAGTTCCAACTTATATCCTGTGGCTCTCTTGATCTCTGTTGCCATGGCAAGCCCAATTGTCCCTGGGTTGTCATGGAGGATGGTAAGGCCAAGAAAGTTGCCCCAGTGATCCGGATCATCCTCTTCTTCAAATTCACACCTGCAGATAGACTCCCCGAAGTCGATTACGAAGGGCTGAAATGTATGGTCATCCAAAGTGGCCACCACCACGTTCCGTGGCTGGCTGTCAAAGTTTAGGACGCCGGTACGATTAACCTCCTTTGTCGCATCCACGGCGTTTTGGACTATCCGTTTCCATAGCGAGGGGTCTTTGGCGGTGTTCAGGAGAAGGTTCTCAAGATTGAAACCACGTATCTTTTCGAGTAAAATACCACGGGCCTGGAAATAAGTGGGCGGTAGGTCGGGCGGGGCAAACGGAAAGTCGAGAGTGACCGATGATATAAATCGAGGAACGCATCGGCCCTGGAGCACCTGTAACTGGTGGTATGCATTAACCTCTTTGGTGTATTTCTTCTCGACCTTGTGGTAGACTATGGTTTCCCGTTGCCCCAGCTTCTCCCCATCGTTTTTGGTCTTCCAGTCGCCTATGCCCTTGTCGGAGAGCGGATTGTGGTAACTGCAACAGCCGTATTCATCGTCATAATAGCGCTTGAGCTCATGGAGGAGCGCCTGCGCCATCCCCCTGCGTACGTAATCTTCCCATGCGACTTCAGACCGTCGAGTGTGCGTGAAACCTTCATCGTACGGATCGTATCGAGAAAATATTCGCGCGTCCCCAAAACGACGATCATATAGTTTGAGGATGACATTTTGGGGTCCTCCCTTTGTTTGGAGCTGAACCTCCATGACGGGTGACATGGTGACGGAGTATACTTCCGTAACAGTTACGCAGATATCTTCCCCGTCAGAGCCCTTCAAGTTGATCACCTGACCCGCGAGGTAGGGCAATGGCGTAGGGACTGTGTCACTGATTGCGGAAGGCATATTGCGGGAACTGTTGTCATGCAAGCGCTTTGGAGAGCAACAGAGGGCATAGAGCTTGAAACCTCAATCACATGAGAAGTAACAGTCTGGATGAGATTCCGGTAAATGATGGTGTAATTAGGGAAGCCTCGAATATCAGCGCCCAAGGTGAAGTTGAAGATGGAGAAGTGAGGGAATGAAAAAGAGGGAGATGTGAAGTTTAAAAAGTGCTAGACGCTGTCCGTAGTTATACCCATAATTAGGTACCAACCTACCTACTAGATAGAGGTGCGTTAGACCCACTTATGTCAGTTCAGACTGCAGCCCCCGACATAACGGACGAAAGACAGGATGAGTCAACTGAATTAGGCACCTCCTCTGTTAAAATAAGGTTCAAGGTCTTGCTAACAGGTACAGTGACATGCCTCCTTGTCAGTGTTGTGTATATTTAGGGCCCTCTGCCACATAGACAGATAGCTAGTCTGACCTTAATCAACATGTTCACCATCCCGTAACCAAGCACTCTGAACAAAAAACGGTTTGTTATGATCGACTGCCTGAGTCGCTGACGATCTCAGCAACTACCACCCATACATGACCCCATTGTTCCGCGCCACCCCATGCCATGAATCAACTTGGCTCAATGGGGACTTATCAGCCCGGCGCTTGATCCCTGCCTGGCCATTATCATAATTATCATTCCTAACGCTTACTGAAAGCAATGACCGTACAACTCCGAAGGTCGTCCTAAAGTTATAGTTCAGTTTTCTCACGACGGCCACCGGAATCAGCCAGCGGGAGGCCATTATTCCGCATTAATGTCCTATGAGGCACCGCCTACCAGTAGGGATAGGGTTACTTCAATATCTGGACAATGTGCAACGTTTTAGAAAGTAATAATTCAACCAGTTATAGTTGAACTGCACATTATACCTAATATCCACTCCATACGGTACGACGATTATTACCAATTGATTAAAGTTAAAGATAGAATTGTCCGGAATAAGGATAGATTGCGTGGCGCTCAACTAATGACTGGGAACCTGGGAGGACGGTCTAGGAATGCGGACGGAGGATGAAGTTCTCGGCAGGAATCAATGAGGTTACCCAGAAGGTTTAGTATGTAAAAATGGACGGGGTAGACTCAATGAAGAGTGTCGGAAATCTCAAGGCATGTCAATTGGCCATGGTATTCAAGCTATGGACTTCCTGCAACAGCAGGGGGGAAGTAGGGCTATATATATCCGTGAAACCGTATGAATAAGCTTGCCACTCGCTCACTATTCCCTGATTTCCATGGGAATCTGTATACGGTTATTCAAGGATATATAATATCTCTCCTTGAATCTTAACTCCATTTTAAGGTTATCCTAACGGATTCCTAAAGCGGTTCACGGATTATCGCGGGTGGGGGAATAGTGGCAAACGGAGCCGCTGGGGAGTGTACCCTAATAAGTCAAGTGTCTCATGCCACTACAGAGAGCTGGGATCCCCTCCGTGGCGTCTTGACACACTGACCGGCTAGGGGCCTAGGTGGTGGGAGCCTGCTTACGGCATGGCCGCCTTTGCAAGACCAATTTTGGCGGAGGAAGTGTACTTGTAATAAGAAGAGAGCTGGTGTGTGAGTGTATATAGGGCGCAAATCTTGAAGAGTTCGTTCCCGGACCCGAATCATCGTGCTAACCTTTCCTCACTACCCGTGGGTCGAACTTGTGCACGACAGTTACGGGCTGGAGCTAATATGATTGCTCAGGCTGCTCAGTCGTTTATGACTTGGCATTAAGTCACACGAGTACGACTACCACACACTGTCTGCTAGAAAGAGACATTGGATTCCCGCAGCGAACTTATCGACACCAGGTGGCATTAAAGCTAACATTGACAATGCACTACCAGATTTGTTTCCCGGGGCGTTCTTCTTGCTTCTTCACATGCAGTCACACCTTGCTTCGGCTGCGGGAGAAGAAACCTCCATTTGCCGCATCCCCTGAGCAACGGAAGGCCGCCAAAATCTCCCTCGCGCAGAATGTTGTAGTGTCTGCACGGCAGAAGCGTTGTGGCCGCCAACCCAGACAAGAGAGTAGCGGTGCTCACGTACTCGAGGCGACTTGAGACCGGTCGCCGCCTTCGTGCGTACTCTCTGACTGCCGCGTTTTTACTTTCCACGGGATGGCCTGCCGGCTTTTTGGGACCGACGTGTACAACGATGCTAAACTTTTGGAACAGAGAAGAAGAGTTCTCCATGGAAATCAGCCACCCTGTTGGAAATTTAAGCCCAATGATATCTGTCGCAGAATAGGAGTCACGTGGTTAGTCATCAAAGCCTCAGGAGCCCCGTAAGAAAATTGCTACGGGGCTCCTGGGGCTTTGATGACTAACCACGTGACCCCTATTCTGCGACAGATATCATTGTGCTAGACGAGTTCAGGATTGTACCGACATCATCTTTGGTTAGCTTCCTGCTTCATCCTGGCAAACCAGCAGGTGACAGGGGGTCAATTTGCTAGGCTCGTCGTGCCCGGCGACGAACGGCAGTCCATCTATCGCTTCCGTGGCGCTGATCCCCGCTACCTCACTCTCGCTCCCGAGCTACTGGGTCCCATCGCCCCCTAACCCTAGGCCAGTGTTCCGTTGAGCCAAAGCTTTCGACTACCGGATCGATCAGTCCGGTCCATCAACGATGCCTTTCTCGGCGGCAAATCATACATCACTGGCTCCAAATCCGGTCCCAAACCCATTGTCTTGTGATGCAGCCCCTTTAACAGCCACTCTTTGGCAAAGACGCTGTTACCCTAGATAAAGCGCCACGGAGCGAAGAATAGTGCAATACTAGCGCCAGGTGTCCGCAAATATTGGGCCTGCAAGGTTTAACCAATATATTGGCTGAGAAATACCGCGTGCGAGTTGCCGTACCAACCGATGCCGAGGCCCCACTAGATGGCAGGATGACCAAGGGTAAGATGTGTGTTTCCACCATCCACCAGTTCAAAGGCAGCGAGCGTGACTTGACCATCCTCTTCGGTATCGACTGTTCCTTCTTCACGTATTACGGCTGTGATCTCCCGGACGACCGCTGCCCCAACGAAAATTTTTGTGGCTCTAACGCATGCGGCAAACCAGCTTGTCTTCGTCCACGACAACAACAGAAAGCTCATGCCCTTTGTATCTGTGGAAGCTCAGTAGGAGACAGACGAGGTTGTCAACCTCACAAACAGCCAGGCAAAATTGCATCGCCCCACGCACCCGGCCAGCGTTTGGAGCTTGGCTTTACCCTGCCGTCTTCCATCGCCGCCCGGGACATGGCTCGACACATGCGTGACTACTCTCTCGACGATATCGTTACTCGTCACCTGTGCATCCGACGCTCACCGCCTCTACCCCAGGAGGGGCACATTGACCTACGTAGTGTCGTGCCTCCGGACCTAGCAGGGAGGTGCCATGAGGCTGTGAGCGACCTCAATGGTCTCGTCATTTTCGCAGTCTGCGAGTATGACCTTGCTGGCACGCTAACTGCGCTCGGCCACGACAAAAATGTAATCGACGGTATAGTACCCTCGGTAACTTCGCAGCAGCACGTCACTTGACTTTTGCCGACGCGCGTGCGAATATGAGGCTCATCTCTCAGGATACCTACCGCGTAGCATCCAGCTGAAAAACCATGCATTCGACTGGATCGACCATGCAGACCTTGCCCTGGCCCAGAAGCGACTCCAAGAACAGCTGAGAGGTTCGGCCGTGGAACTTGTGTTTTAGGTCAAAGTCGAGACGGAAAGGTTCGGGATTTGTAATTAAACAAGCTGACTTTACGGTCAAGTCGATATCGTCGGGGTGTCCTCCACTTCAGACCTCCACGACTATAAGACCCTGTCATCACACACTGAAGCATATATGGCTAAAGAAGAAGATAAATTATCAGGTTGACCTTCTAAAAAGTCCTGTCTAGAAAGAAGGTTGCGAAGCCTCCCTATATACACGTAAAACAGCTATATCTAAGAGGGAACGATACCGGAGCTTCGAACAACGCATTGAACAACACATCCACTAGTTGCAAAGCTAGCTAAGCCATTGCGCAGCTAACAGCCCTAGCCTTCAGTAGGGTCTGACACACCCCCCCAGCTGTTAGGAACTAACAGCTGAAGCTTTCACAAGCCTGAAGATTGCCTAAAAAGGAAACACAGTGGTGGTTAGAAAGACAAAATAATGGAAATACAAAAATCAAAAATGGGGTTTCATTTACAGATCCCAACGGTCGAGATCTGCAGATGGATGACTTCCAATGTGATTTAAACCTATATCTTTAAGTGTTATGACTTGATATTATACCTCTAGACTACAGAAACTTTGTTAGAAAGCTAGCTTAATAACTTAATACTTAAATTAGCTTTAGGTCCAGGGGATAAAAAAAATATAATGGAAATAAGTGATTAGATGGAAATAAAAGCAACAGTTCCTGTTGTTATAACGCAATAACGTTTCTGTAACGAAGCTTTTAAGCTTTTTTTAACCTTAAAGTAACGTTTTAAAGATTTAACAACCGAACGAATTCCTAATACTGCTGTAATCCAAGTTACTTAATAAATTTATCTGTAATTATTGCGTTTATAAGCGTTTATTCGATACCGATTTTCTTCGTTACGAAAACTTCGCGAAGCTAGTAATTATATATATTAACGTGCTTTAGTTTCGTAATTAAGCGTACAGCTTTTTCGGTAATTAACCGTATCGTTTATTTATTATTTATTTGGATAACTAACCCTTTATTTAGCTTTAATTCCACGGCTTTAAATAATTTTTATATAAAGATAATCTCCTTAACAATTTAAAAAAATACTAACAGCTTTATTTCCGTATTTAAAGTGGTAACTATATCCTGCTTATTAGCTTTCTAAACAATAAAGCCCCTGAATAATATTAATACAAATCCTTAAAAGTTCCTTTGATTAGGGTTATTCGTAAAAAAAACGTCGTTCGTATATAAAAACGATCGTACGTTAAAATCTTTGTTACTTCCGAATTTTAAAGTTAAAGTATATATAAAATAAACGTAAAAAATAACTTCGTTAATAACGTTAAGGTACGTAAAGTTAAGGTTTTTGTAATAACGAAATAATTAGGAAATAACTTTAGTTAGGTCTAAACAAATAGTAATAATTCCATATAATAAGCTGCCGACTTTTTCGAAATATAACTTTTAAACGTTATTAACGTTTTGCTTTAATATTTTTTAAAATCCCTTCATTTAAGGACTTTAAAGTAACGTTTTCCGAATTTGGATAATTCGAATCGGGTATATAACTTTTCTTAGTAAATATCCTGTATTAACTACAGCTTCCTAGCTTTACGATTACGTAATATACGTATCTTAAAGAATTACTATAGTTTTTTAAGGTCGATGATGTGGAAACGTTATTTTAGTTTTGCAAGGACTTCTGTGACGGCTGGGCTAGTTAACCAATTATTAAACCTAGTTGTACGGGTTTATGTTAGCAGTAGTACTGTGAGAAACTAAGTAATAACGATAATACTAGTTACGTCTGGTAATAGCAGATAATAAAGGTAATTTTGGTAACTAAGTTATATTACAAGCTGGTGTTATTTAAGATTATGGGAAATAATAAGCGTATATATCTTTTTTGTTAATTTATAGTGATTATTATTAATTACTTTAGATTACGATTAATTACTGTCGTCGTGGTAATTACTTTTAATTACTGGATTTACCGTAATTATAAATTATGTAACTTAAACTTATAATCGGAGTTTGTTTTCCTGTAGTTTCCGACCGTTTTGGAAAAGCTAAGTTTTGCTGGGTTATAATACGATTTTCCTTTTTCTAAGATTTTTGCTTTTAAAGATTAATTTATTTGTTTGTGATTTTTGGTAAATAACCTCCTTTCCTTATTATTACTTTTTTCTGGTAACTAACATGTTTAATCGAAAAGATAGGATTTGTCGCAAGCCACGTTTTTCCACTGTTCGTCGTGCTGAACTTATAAAAGCTTTTGACAATTTTGGTTTTAAAGTTATGTTTTGTTTTTGGTATTTTTTAAAAGGTTTAAAATGTAAGATAATGGAAAATGTATCGCGATATAAAAAATGTGTTTCTCGGGGTTGTTCTTATGATGATATCGGGGTGTCGGTATTTTTTTTTACAAAGCATTCGTTAGGAATACCAATGTTTCGAACGGAAAAAAAAGTTTGTAAAGAAGCGTTTTTTAAAGTTTTAACGACGTTACTTAGAAATACAACGGCGATACTAAAAGGAAATAAATAAAGCTTTGGTTCGTTTGATTCGGTTGCGCAAATAAAAGGCTTTGGCGCGCTTAAAAGATATAATTATAGTTTAACGTAGTTTTTAATTACTAGACGAACTGGAAGAAAAAGAAAAACGGGAATAGATAGGCCTGGAAACTAATGCCGCCGCGTTAATACAGGTTTTTGGTTTAATTAACTGGTCGGGTATTGAAAATATCGACTAATTTATTACCGACAGTATTAACTGGGGTATTATGGCCGGTAATTCCGGCGTTGTTAATAAAAGTTCTTCAGGAGGCCCTGGGCATTTATGAAATTTTTGGTAGGTTCCTAAGTATTTTCGGAATTTGGGTAATTTTTCCATTTAACCAAGTATTCAGTAAGTCCGTTCCTTTTGCGTATGTTTAAAAATTTTTCTGTTTCGTATACTGGTATATTTTCTTTTACTTTATCCTTTTATTTTATATTAACTTTGATAATATTTATTGCTGACTTAATTAAGGAAATATAAAAAACTAGATGGAGCTTAACTTTCGGAAATAGCTTTAATTCGTAGTTATTTTCTGAATTTTTTTAATAACTTTATATGGATTAATGTACTTAAAATCGAGTTTTTGATTTAGACGTTTAGTTTTAATATTTTTGGTAGTTAAGTAAATTATGTCCCTTTTTAAAAAAGTTAATTCCTTTAACTTTTTTAGTTGTAATATTTCTTTATTTAATTACGTATAAATTCGAGTTTTGTTTTTATTTTTGCGTATAGCTATTTAAGTTATTTTAACGTTAAAATGGCCTTAATATTAATTAAACCGTTATCGCGTATCTCCTTATAAACCTTTGGTATAAAACCGAAATTAGTATTTACTAAGATTATTTTGATATTTTCATAGTAACTGGGTTATTAATAATTTCTTAACCTAATTATTTTCTTCGTAATTTATATAACATTGTAAGTAAATTTCGAAGTTTAATTTAATCGTTTTATTTATCCGTTTGTTTAGGGTTTAAACGCGTTAAATAACTTGTAATTTAGGCCAATTTATGTTATAAAACCTTACCAGAATTTAAAGGTAAACGTAATACCTTTATCTGAAATAATTTCCGTTAACAATCCGTATACGTTAAAGATATATCGGAAAAAAATATATGCCATTTATTCTGCGTCGGTATCCTTATTATAAGGTAGGAAATATGAAAATTTCGTGAATCGATCGACGATTACGAAAATGCTGTCGTAACATACTTTTATTGCCGGGTTTTCGGATAAGGGAAGCTTATGTTACGACCCCAAGACCAGAAGGGAGACCTAAGCGTGTGGGCCCAAACGGGTAAACCTCGGTTTAACTGAATGGTCTCTGTTATCCTAACAGAGACCATCCAGAGACATTCCAGAGACCCTAAGGAGATACTACGGAGACTTAGGAGAGACAGGAAGGATATATATATAGGCCAGTTTCCTATATAGATAGCCTTTAAATAATTTCGCTTTTTAGTTATCAATTTAAGCTTTTAATTAGAGGCAACTGTACCGTTCTTTAATTAAGGGAAGAATATCTTAAATCTTTTTAACGAATATATTAAATTATTTCTTGCCTTATTGTTACCTATAAATTAAGACCTTTTTCGGATACTGCTTATACCTTTAGGTAAATGTATGACAGGTTCGTTACATTTTGATAATTCCTTAATTAATAGTCGACGAATAATTTAAGGCCTAGTTAGGCATAAGTTTTCTTGAACTTAATAAAGAAAATATTACAAAACAACGTTCAGAAGATAGATAGTACATCCGATCCTTATTACAAGCTGGTAAAGGATTAACAATAAGATTAGACGATCTATCCCTTATTAAAAAAATGCTTTAATTTATTAACAACATAACGTCTTTTATAACTCGAGCTTAAGGTAAACCTTTTTCCGCTTAGCAACAGTTTACCCTTTTCTTTAAAGATATTATCGAGGTACGAAGCAAGTTAGAGAGTAAGGAGGAATCTGAAAAAGAAGAATCCGAAGTTGCAAAACCAGAACCTAAAGGTAAGAAAAAGGAACTTACTGCAAAAAAAAGGATGAGTTTTTTAGTAGCAAAACTTCGAGCGTTAAAAAAGGAAAGTACCAAATTGGCCTAAAAAAAAAGAGCCTTTATTTTACCCTTATTCGACTTTAACTTATATTGCGAATCCCTTATCCTACCTTTCGGGTATTACGGAATGCTTAAAATTAAGGGGTATAAACCAGCTGCTTTTAAACTTTATAATAGATTTACAAACGTAAAAAGGTTCCTGATTTAAGCCCGGATTTATCTTAAATTCTACCAGAATTCCTTAGTGGAAGATTATTAAAAGGTACTGGTTATTTTTTAAGTGCTTATAAGGAAAGTTTTTTCATGGTTTAAGCTAATTTTGAAAGATTATTTAAAGAATTACTTTAGAAGTTTATCGAACGTTACAAATTATATTTTTAATAATTATAAGCATTTTGAAAATAAAATGTAAACTTTATTCGGAAATACCGACAAAAAATAACATGTAATAAAATAACTGTATTTGTTATGATAGACCAAGTTAATAGTAAAATATATAACCGAGTTTAATTGCTTAGCTGTTGTTTCGTAATTGCTAGTAAACGTATTGTTTTACCCATATTACGACGGCCTGAAACTTTAGGTTAAAAACAAAATATACAAAGTATCCAAAACAGGATTTTTTAAGAAATATACAGATCAGGTTATTATCGCCGATCGACGCACCTTTAACAGGTACCTCGAAAAAAAAGGATCTAATAAGCGAAAGGACGAAAGGAATTCGAGTAACCAAACTTAGAAAAAAAGGGATAAACTTTAAAAGGAAGTTAGCTTAGTTTCGAAAGATTTTAAGATAGACAAATCTAATATAAAGTATTTTAATTATAGCAAGAAGGGCTATTACAAAAACAAATGTCGTTTCTTAACCAAAAGAGATACCAAGAAAAAAAAATCCCTTAACTTTAAAAGAAATCCTAAGGAAAACCTTAGAAAAAGGTACAAATAGCAAAATATAAATCAGATAGCGAAAAGGAGGAAAAGGAAAAAAAGATTAGTACCGCTTTTTTCCAGCCAGAATTTACTATTACTATAACAAGCCAGGTTTAGAACGGTAACCTAGAATACGAGCGTTGCTTAACCTGCCAAAATCGGATTATTAGAGCCTACAAGTATCATCCCGAACAAACAACCTCCAGGATAGTTATAAAGTTAGGATGTATCTGCCATCTGGATAAGCAGAAATGCAAGATTTACGACAAAAACGGCCAGTTGCGGCTAGACCTTAATAATTACGGATAATTATCTCCCGAACTTTATAAGTTCCCCAAATATACGGTATATCCAAAACCCGACAATACCAGAACATAACAAATAAATAATTATTATCTTTTTTAATTTTTCTGTTTATTACGATTATAATTATTTAACCTATTTGCGAGTTAAAGAAAATAACGATTATTGGCCAGGTTAGGACGAGAAAGTACTTACTAAGCCAGATAATAAATGCAGATGTACTGAAATTTCTTAATAACCAAAGTACCCTAAATCTTGCTACCTATATCCGGAATCAGAACAAAACTAAAAGGCCATAGTACAAGGATACATGTATTACTTACCCATGCTATATATGATATATGAAACCTTAGCAGCAGAACTGGACCCACGAAAAAATACAGCCTAGCCAAGTTTCTTTTTGCCTAAGGAAAAAGAACCAACCCAAGTCCATATAGTACCAAAACCTCAGTATTAATATAACAGACGAACTTAATTTAAATGCATAAACGATTATTGCTCCAAATACGCGGTTAAGAAAGCCTAAAAATGGCAACGTTCCTAACCTTATTAATTAAAAAATTTCAAAGGCTTTCGAAACTAAAGTATCGAGAAACCCGTTAATACAAAACCTTATGCGAAGCTAAAACAGGATTTAAAAGTTAAATTAAGATTTTATTACAGTATAAAAACAAAACGCTTAAGGCAATAATTAATTTAAGCGCAGAAAATAACTTTATCTTACCAGCTATAACAGAAAAACACTAAATCCCTTGGAAGTATAAACTATAGTCCTATAAACTACGTACCGTCGATGGAAGCCTATTTACCTACAAAAACGGTCGAATTCTTAAGGAAACAAAGGAATTTTTAATAGAAATATAAGAACATTTAAAAAGGCTTATTCTTGATATAGCCGACATTTCAAAACACGACATTATTTTGGAAATGCTATGGTTTCGTTTTAGTAATTTACGCATTAACTGGAAAAAACAAACATTTTCTTAGAAAAATAAAAAAGATCAAAAGGTTTGCTATGTTATTAAGGAAGTACAAATTCCAGATCAAAAGGCCACAGTACTTTAGGAATATAAACGATTCAAAAAGTTGTTTAAGAACAAAAAGGATTACGAATTATTCCCTTATAGTTAATAGGACTATCGGATACCTATAAAGAAAGGACATTACTTTAAACTCCATAAGATTTACTATATAAACCTTGAAAAATTCAAGGCCTTATGGAAAAGTATATAGCTGGACTTAAAAAAAAGATACATCTAACCTTTTAACTTTCCCGCCGGATACCCCGTCCTTATAGTTTCAAAAACGAAGGACGGTAAACAAAAAATTGACGAAAACGGAGACCCGGTTTTTAGAAAAGTAATCGATTACAGATAGTTAAATAACATTACAATTAAAAACGGCTACCTTTTAACCTTTATAAATACCTTAAGAAAAAATGTTAATAAAGTTAAATGGTTTATTACATTTAATTTTCAAAATAGCTATTATCGCATTAGAATAACTAAAGGCAAAGAATAGAAAATAGCATTTAGAATAATATATGGATTTTATAAATACAAAGTTATGTTAATAGGACTTATTAACGTTCCCGTAAGTTTCTAACGTCTAATTATAACCATTCTTAAATAATTCCTGGATAAGTTTGTATTTGTCTACCTCGACGACATTTTTATTTATTTCGAAACGTTAGAGGAGTATAAAAAACATGTTATTTAAATGCTTAAGATATTGGATAAAGCAAATATTCGAGTTAACCCAGCTAAAAGTATATGGCATATATAGAAGCTGGACTTTTTGGGATTTACTTTTACTTCCGGATAAATCCAGATCTAACGTTCTAAGTTAGAAATAGTTAAAAATTAACCCATCCCTAACAAAGTAACCGTTATAAATATCCGACAAATCTTAGGATTTACGGGTTATGTACGCGGCTTAATTAAGGAATATGGAGATATAATTAAACCATTAACGAAACTTACCATTAAAAAATACGTTAGAAAGGAGTTTAAGTTTTGAAAGGAAGTTAAGGAAGCGTTTCGAATATTAAAGGATACGATTACCAGTAGACCCGTTATAAAGATACCCAATCCAAATAAAAAGAAACGCCTAAAGACGAACGCCTTAAATTACGCACTAGGTACCGTCCTGGAATAACTGGAAAATAACGATAAATAATACCTAATAATATATTACTCCAAAGTACTTCGAGATACAAAATTTAAATATCCGATTTATAATAAAGAATTACTGGCAATTATTAACGCTTTCAAAAAATAAAAACCTTTCTTTAACGGAACGAAAGAACTTTTCGATATCTACTTTAATTATAAAAATCTTATTTTATTTATGAAAATACAAGAATTAAATAAACGATATAAAACTTAGATAATTTTTTTGTTAAAGTTTAACTTTAAGATTTACCATATTAAAAGTAAGGAAAATATCCAAACGGATATCTTAAATCGTAAAGATAATTACGATTTTAAAATCTTAAAACGTTATATGTAAATATTACAGATTACGGAAGATAACATTTTACAACTATGCGTAATCCTAAAACAGCTTATATCAAAACTTTTGGTACAGTTCAGAGATTTTTACGATCTAAGCGAACGGGAAAAAATGAAACAATTAAAAAGGTAATCCAGAAACCAACTTATATATTATAGTAAGGTTTACATACCAAAGGAATAACAAAAGCAGTTCGTTAAGGAATTCCACGAAAACCCCTTATATGGACATTAAGGAATTTTTAAAATTATTAGGCGATTAAAGGAAAAATACGACTTCCTTAAATTTCGCCACGTAATTAAACAGGTTATTAAAAACTGCAACATCTGTAATAAAGTAAAGGCAGCCCGATATAAGCCCTATAGCTTATTATAACCTACAAACATTCCCGATAAGGTATGGAATATTATCGTCTAGGACTTTATTATCGGTTTACCCTTATTAAAAAATCCAGTTATTAGAGTTAAATACGATGGTATATAGGTAATCGTTAATAGACTTACCAAATATGGGTATTTTTTACCTTTTAAAAAAAATACGACAGCAAAATAATTGGCATACGCCTTTATACGGCATTACCTTGACAAACATGGAATACCAAAAAAAATTATTTTTGATAAAAACAAACTGTTTATATCTAAATTTAATACTAGCTTTTTTAAACAAATCGGTACCAAACTTAAGTTCTTTATAACTTACTACCTATAAACGGATGGGCAGATTAAACGATTGAATTAAACCTTAAAACAATATTTCAGAAGTTATGTTAATTACTAGCAAAATAACTGGGTAAAGTTTTTATTATTTGCTTAAATAACTTACAATACCTTTATTAACGAAAATATGGGCATATCCCCCTATATAGCGGTATATAGGCACGAAACAAAAACCTAACAACCGGAATAACAACTAAGCAAGACCCTTAGAATCGCCACAATTACATTACGAGCAGAAATAATCGTAACAAAAATCAAAACAATCTAAGCCCGTTTATAAACTAAGCTGCAATTTTTACAATAACGAATGGCCTAATATTACAACAACAAAAAATTAAAGGATTAATCCTATCGAAAAGAAATAAGGTTTATTTGTTACGGCAAAGGTTTAATGTAACTTCAAATATCTTACAGATTAAAACGAAAAAGCCGAACGATAAGCTCGAGTTTAAGAAAATCGGCCCTTTTAAAATTAACGAGGTTATTTCCAAAACCAATTACCGATTATCATTACCTAAAATAATAAAAATACATCTTGTTTTTTACATTTCCCTGCTTAAACCAGTACTTAAAAACGCCCCGTTAAAAAAAACTTAAAATTAAAAGATAAAACCGACGAATACGAGGTCGAAAAGATCCTAAACTCCAGGATAGTCAAAAATAAAATCCAGTATTTAGTTAAATGGAAAGGTTACTTATACGAAAAAAACACTTGGGAATTACTTAACCACCTAACGAATGTAATGGACCTAGTTAAAACGTTTTATCGCTAAAACCCCGACCGACTATCTTTAGTACAGCTAAAATCGAAAACGAAAGGGAACCAGGTTCCGGATTAACTTTAGCGGCGTTCCAATTAAAAAAACTAATACTTAAAATTAATTACGCCTGTTCCTGTTATAAACGCTTTTTTTTTATCCAGCCTTTTCTTTTTTTTTTTAATTCGTTTATGGAACGAAATCTTTATCGAATTATTTCTATACCACGACGCTAAAGGAAATCCTGCTAACGACTTAACCGGATCAACCTAACCGTAGCCTCCGATTATAACCGTTACAAGTCCAGCAGAATTTCCTCGGCTGCTTTTTTTTCCTTATTAATACGTACTTTTTCCGATCGAATGTTTTAAAACGATTCCAAAGAAACGTTATTTCCCTTATATAAAACGTTCGCTTCGTAATAATGTTAGCATTTCTTTCTTCCTTTAATTATTTTGCACTTTAAGCGCAAATCGTCGCAACGCTTGTAAAATATAACCAAGTAACTAAAGTTAACAATAGAAAATGCAAGTTCTTTCCTATTATCGGTAAAAAGTTTAAGTCGTTTTCGTAAAAAACCTAACATAATAACGAAATTAGTTAGGATTTACGGAATAAAAAATAAACCAGAAAAAAGGAGATTAACTTATTTATTTTTAGGGACAAAAATCCTGGAAGGAAAGGAATAATATTACGACCCCAAGACCAAAAAGAAAACCCAAGCATGTGGGCCTAAACGGGTAAACCTCGGTTCAACTGAATAATCTCTGTTGTCCCAACAGAAACCATCCAGAAACATTCCAGAGATTCCAAGGAGACATTACGGAAACTTAGGAGAAACAGGAAGGATATATATATGGGCCAGTTTCCTATATAGATAACCTTTAAATAATTTCGTTTCTTAGCTATTAATCTAAGCTTTTAACCAGAGGTAACTGCACCGTTCTTTAATTAAGGGAAAAGTACCTTAAATCTCTTTAACGAACATATTAAATTATTCCTCGCCCTATTGTTACCTGCAAATCAAGACCCTTTTCGGATACTGCTCATACCTCCAGGTAGATGTATGACAGGTTCGTTACAGCTTAATAATAAAATCCATAGTAATCGAATCCCATAGTTGCTATAAGACTGAAAATGATTACAGTTCTTCGTATGGTTTATGCCGTAAAGCTTTTGCTTTAGCGCAAACGTCCTATTTCTTTTTAACTTTTTATATTGCTGTTTTTATTTTAAGAAAATAATAGGTACAGTTGGGGAGCAAAAGTCACGGTATGGGCTCCATATCATGCATTTCCACCATCTAACTTTCTAACTTTACTTATACGTTTTTTAATTAATTCTTTATTAATTCTTTAGCAATTTGGGTTCTTTATATGCGACTAAATAATGAATAAAATGGTGATTTTTAATATTTTGTATACTACCCGAGCGCGTCGATAACCGCCTGAATCCTTTTTGGCATGGATTTTATTAAATGATTTAATATTACTTTTGCGAACTCCTTCCATATAATAATTGCAGTAGCGATTAGCAAATTTAATGCTTTCTGCGTGTTTCCCAGTGTCTTAAGTTTAGGTTCCTTTAGTTAAATTCGTTTCTTTAGCAGTTTTTATATATTTTCGATAAGATTTAGATCGGGGCTATATGGGGGCCAATCGAGGACTTCTACCTTGTTCGTTCGGAGCCATTTTTTCACGATATTCACAATATGTACGGGCGCGTTATCTTGCATAAAGATATTGTTGTTATCAAGGCATGAAAGGAGGTATTCGTCAAGAAGGTTACGATAGATACGGCCGGTTACGCCGTCGCGGGCGGCCTCGGGGTCGCTATCGAGCGCTATTAGGAAGCTCCGGAAGCCATACCGGAAAACACCCCAAAACATTTGCGTCTGTCCGGTTTTTTTGTACTTAGGCTGTACGTATTCGGGTAGTAAGCGTGATTTTCCTGTTTTGAAAGTATCCGTTAATAATTGCTTCGGTTATTAATATAAGAAAAGGTGGCATGTTAAAAACTTTTCCGCCGGAAAGTTTACTACGCGCAATTACTGCAATTACGGTCCACTGACGTTTCGTTATTAAATAAAACGCGTTTTTACCATGATAATGGTTTGGCGTAATGCTTTAAAGCGAAAACTAAACGCTTTTCGGTTGTTATTTAGGTAAAAAACGGCCGTTAAAAGTATTTAAAATGCAAGATACCCTTGAATCGAAGCTATTTTTGGAAAGTCCATATAAAGACGTTAGGATAAACTACTGCAATTAATTCGCTTAAGGGAATTAATAAATCAGAGTCGATTTTACGCCATATATAACGCTTATAACGATCGTTGATTTTCTTAGGCCGTCCGGAACGTGGGCGCGATTTCGCTGAATTTTGGATGTCGTAGCGTTTACAGACGCCAAAGGTAGTACTTGGCGATACTTTGTATTTTGCAGCAATTTCTGCGAAACCTTCGCCCAGGTTTTTTTCCGTTCGCCAGCGCGTTTTCGTATGATGAGAATACTTAAATCGCTTCAAATTCGGATTTAAATTAAGTTATCTAGATATCTTTAAAGGTGTTGAGTTGTTGGGATTAGGTAGGAAAAAAGACGCGTTTTAGATGGGGTTGCAGAAAAACGCCGTGACTTTTGCTCCCCCACTGTACGTTATAGCCGTTTTAGGGTTTTGTAAATTCCTGGATATCCATAAAATAGGTATTGATATATATCTTATATTAGATCTTGCTAATACTTTTCTAGTACCTAAATTTTGTTTGTTTTTTGATTATCGGGGAAGTTATCGTTATATTGTTATATTTTCTGATATAAATCGGGGGGTACTGCCTTAATTGTTACAATTTGTCGTAATTTCAAGTATTTTTCTAGGGTAACATTAAAGATTCTGTAACTGACCTTAACTAATATTTCTTTTAAATCAGGTCGTTTATTAAAGGCATCCGCTTTACCGTTTTTAAATCCTTTTTGGTAAATAATAACGAAGTCGTACTTTGCTAGTTTCTTTGCATAACGTAATTATCGTCCTATAAGTTCTCGTATAGTAATAAAACGGGTGAAATTTTTGTAATTAATGTAAACCTTAGTTTAATGGAAATTTTCCTTAAGTATATGCCTAAATTCTCGAAAGACTTTAACGATGGCTATAAATTCTTTATCGGAAATAACATAATTCAGTTTTGTTCTTTTTAATTTGTAAAAATAAAAAGCAATCGGGTAAAGTATTCCTTAATTATTTCGGTATCCGATTACCGCGGCCAATGCATAATCCGAGGAACCGGTTTTTAGCTCGACTGGGCGTTTTGTGTCGTACATAATCAATACCGGTTTATTAATAATTGCGTTTTTAATTTGTTAAAAAGCTTTTTCCATTTTTATCGTTTACTAAAACTCGTTTCTTTTTCTGGTAAGATTAAATAAAGGTATCGCAATTTTACGAAAATACTTAATAAACTTTCGATAATAATTAGCGAATTTAATAAATATTTATATCTTTGTAATAATAATAAGTATAAGCTATTCAGCAATTGCTGCGATCTTTTTCGGGTTTATCTTAATATATGCTAAGATAATAATATATCTTAAGTATTCCATTTCTTATATATAGAATTAGCTTTTTTTTGCGTTAATTAATAAATTAGCGTTTTATAAGGCTTAAAAAACTTAGTAAACGTATTTTATATGTGCTTTTTCTAATTCTAAAAAAATTAAAATGTTATTTAGATAGCATATAACGAAAATATCCAGGTACTTTCGAAGTACGTAATTAATTATTTGCTAAAAAGTTGCTAATACGTTCGTAAGTTTTATTAATATAATTAAATATTTGTACAGTCCGTATTTCGTTTTAAAAACCGTTTTTTATTCGTATCCTAACTTAATTCGAATTAGGTTATACCCGTTTCTAAAATCCAAAACGGTAAACCATTTAATTCCCTGCAAGCGGTTTTTTATTTCGGTAATTAATAGCAAAAATATCTTATCTTTAACAATAATGTTATTAAAATGTTAATAATCCATTATTAATCGTAACTTACCATTTTTCTTTTGGTACAAAAAAAATAGGATATCCGGCTAAAGATGTAGATCGTCGAATCCATCCTTTTTGGAACCTATTTTTTAAGTACTTTCGTAAAGTATAAAGTTCTGTTTTATTTAAATTATAAATAAAGTAAAACTTGGGTAAAGTGCTTTCTTTAAGGACTATTTTATAATCCTATTCGCTGTACTTTAGTAACTTTGTTTTAAGTTTTTTTGAAACAATCGCTTATACTTGCGATATTATGGTAATACATTAACCATGTCTTTTTCTGGCTTTTCGGGCTGGTATTCCAGGATTTCGTTCATGTCGCAAAGTTATGCCCTAATAGTGGCTATAATACGTCAAATACGTTTATTATGCCCCTTTTCTTTCTTATGTCTTGTTCCTTTAAATAGTAAAATTTCTGTCGTATCCTTATACCTGCATTCGTTATTTTTCTGGTTAATCGAATATAAAAATTTCGTTCGTTTTTTTAATTTATCGATAAAGTATAAAGTAAATTTCACCTGGCCAATATTCTAATCGATTAAAGGGTTATATTGATATAACCATGGTTTTCCTAAGATTATGTCGTAGTTTTCTAACGGAACGATATCGAAATTAATTATTTAAATTTGTCCTTTAACGAAAATCTCGAAGTAATTAATCTTGCGTACGATTTTTCCGTTGTTATAAGCAAATACCTAACCTTCTACGTTTTCGGCGATATAAAGGTCCTTTTTATCTTTCCATAGCAATCTAAGTTAATTTACCAACTTCGGGGTAATATAATTAACGCCTAAATTTCTGCAATCCATTATTGTGGTATACCAGTATATCCCAATTCGTATTTTTAAGGTAACAAAGTCGTTATTAATTCCTGTCGTCGCATTCAAAGTTATTTTAAGGAGTTTTTATTATTGCTTCCGGCTCGCGCTATCCTAAAGCTCTTTTACAAATAACGTCCTTTTTTTAAAAAACTTTGTAAATTATCGGATTTATTCGGTAAGTTGCTTATACATCTTTTATATTTGCTTTATTTACCTTTCCTAACGGCGTAATTGTATTTCGAGTTAGAAAACCTTTTTTTCTTGCTAATGTAATTAATCCATTACCTCGTAAATGTCGTCTTCCAGTTTTCCAATAACTTCTTATCTTATATACGGGATTAGTTAATTTTGGTTAAAAAACTCGGCTAATTCTTTTCGTAATTCTTTTCGTTTTAAAGGATCCGTCTCGAAAGCTAGCTATATCTGTATCTCGATAATAACTTTTTGGTAATATTTGTCGATAAACCTTTAAATTAGTTCTTTTTAGGTTTAATAATCATACCATCCGAAATAACACGTAGGGTTTCCTTAAAGGTATCCCTTGCCTTCGGGCCATGTTAAAACTGGTACTATATCTTCGACTTTTTCCTATGTAATAAAGGCTTGTAACTTTCGATATTACTATTAATTATCCTGGTTATATTTTGTTCGGGTATAAAAATCAAAACTTGTTTCCTATATATGGGTAATTCGCTTATAAATTCGTTGTTTCTTTTCTGCGTAAACAAAGCATTAAAACTGGTTATAGTTAATAAAATAAAAATTCGCATGCCGAATTTACTAAATTTATTGTTTCATTGCTGCCTATAAAAAGGCCTTAATTACTTTTAGTTCTTGTCGTATTTCTTTTAGTTCGTCGTTGGGACGTATGCGGATCATGTTAATTTGTTTGTTGCCGTTTTAACCCTTTAGTAATTCTTTAGGTATTAAGGTTTAGTATACTTTTTATCGGTTTTTTGTAGCGTCTTATACCGTTTAGCAATATATCCCATCTTGCCATAATTGTAACACTGTACCTAGCTTATATTTTGTCGTTAAATAATGCCAAGTTCCATAAATCCTAAAATTATTCTATAAAAAATAAAAGGTATTTCGCGTTTTCTTCCCTAATTAACTTTAATATATTTAACCCGTAAATTAAAATGTTCTTTTCTTTTCTCGTTTTTCGAACTGCCGGTTTTTAATTTTTATTGTTTCCGTAATATATTTATTAAATATCGTAAGTTGTGGAAGCTTGATAATTTCGTTTTTAACGTCTTCATTTAGTTTTTTATAAAACACATCGATTAAAATGTCGTTTTCGTTATCCGTTTATCTTGCCCTTATTATAAAGTTCCTAAACTTTACAGCATATTTAAAAGCTGGTTCTTTTTGGCGTAATTAAAGGATTTATTAGGCTGTAACTCGTTCATTATCCGGATTTTCGAAATTGCTCTTAAGTTTATCTTTAAAGTTGACATAACTGGAAAAAACCTTCCGGATAGGTTCCTTTTAATCGGACTTTCCGTTTTCTAAAAAGTCCCTTATGGTGGGTTCGAATTACTTAAAAGCATCCTTTTTTAAATAAGCGGTAATAACAAAAATCTGGTCCGCAGGATTGGTAAATCCTTTAAGGCGAAAATAAACCCGAACTTAAGTTAGGAAACTCTGAACGTTTCCTTTTCCGTTATAAGGCTAAGGCTTTTTAGGTTTCATCTTGCGAAGCCTTACTTGCTGGATTGTTATTACTTCGTTAGTAAGTTGCTGGACTGTAATTTTGAGTTTCTTTATTTTGTTTTGGAATTGTTAAGCCGTAAGTTCCGGAGTAATTATTGCTTATGTATTAGTCGACATATTAACGGTTCGAATATTGCTTAAAATCTAACTGTATCATTAAATAAAAATTTGTAACGTATAACGGCTAAGTTAGTTAACTAATTATTAAATTTAATCGTACGGGTTTATGTTGGCAGTAATATTGTAAAAAACTAAGTAATAATGATAATATTAGTTACGTCTAGTAATAGCAGATAATAAAGGTAATTTGGGTAACTAAGTTGTATTACAAGCTGGTGCTATTTAAGATTATACAAAATAATAAGCGTATATATCCTTTCTGTTAATTTATAATAAGCATTATTGATTACTTTGAATTACGACTGATTACTGTCGTTGCGGTAATTATCAATAATTAAATGTGACGGCTGGGCTAGTTAACCAACTATTAAACCTAGTCGTACGGGTTTATGTTGGCAGTGGTACTGTAGGAAACTGAGTAATAACGGAGATACTAGTCACGTCTGGTAATATCAGATAACCAAGGGTGATCTGGGTAACCAAGTTGTATTACAAGCTGGTGCTATCTAAGACTATGGAAACAGCGAGCGTATATATCTGTGTTTTGGCTCAAGGTGCTCAAACCGGCTCAATCCTCTCTTTGGTGCTCGGACTCCCTTGAGCCCCCTTGAGCCCCCTTGAGCCATCCCCTTGGCTCAACTGGCTCAAGCTGCCAAGCCCCCCTGGAGCCAGTAGAACTCCTTGAGTCTCTTTGAGCCAGTCACGTGACCTGTATCCACAGTCGGGTCTTGTCCTCTTGAGGTTCCGACCGTTTTTGGAGTAGCCAAGCCCGCTGGGCCATAACATTAAACCTTTGTGATTATTCATAAATACCGGATCCACCGTAATCACAAATTACGTGATTTAAGCTTATGATTGGAATTTGTCTTCCTGCAGCCTCCGACCGTTTTGGAGAGGCCAAGCTTTGCTGGGCCATAATAACTTTCTTAACGCATGTTATATTACGGGTTTTGTATATTATAAATATATCGTTAACGTAAAAAAATAACGTTAACCAGCCGTTAATTAAAACATATAAGTTATCCGGAAAAAGCTTTAAACCTAAGTTTTAAATATTTATAAATAGGTTTCGTTACTATAATAATAGTAATTACTTTAAGCCGTATAGGGTTTTTAAAAACCTTAAGTAATAACCCGGACGTACGAATCCCGGTAAAAAACGCGTTAACGGCGTTAAGTTAACGAATCTTTAAATCAAATCGGGCTATAACAGCCATAAAAATACGAAAAAACCTTCTTATTAACGTAAATACGTAGGCGTTAATTTTTTTACGGGGTTAAAAGTTATTCCGGATAATAATTTTAACCTTAAACTTTTGAAATATTTTATATTTGTTAAATTTGTAAATAAATACCTATATTAACGGAAAGATAACATTAAAGCTTACGTCGTTAATTGCTTTTTAAATTGTAATCAAAGTAACTAAACCTTTATTTAATATATCTAATCTTATTTCTTTTACGTAACCGTTTTCCAGTTTTTTGTATACTTATATTACATGGCTTCGGGCTAATTTTTAGGTAAAAGAAAGAAAATATTACGATAAAAACGTTCGGGCTTAATAACCGTCGAAAAAACAACGTTAAAGGCGGTTAGATATATGTTGCGTTTTTCGAAATCCAGCCTGTAACTTGTATTAGCCGAAAATGCCTTTTTTTTCGTTTCGAATCTTAAACTTAATAACTGCTAAGGGGTTTAAAAAATTTATTTCGGTACGACGTTACCGTAATCGAAAGGAATTAATTAATATATTTTAAGTTTTAATAGGTAATAACGCGTAATATTATTAATAACTTATATCTTTAAAAACTGGAATAACTTTAAATAGAGGCAAACTTTACAAAAGGTTTTTGTTTTTTAAATTACTTAATTTTTCTTAAAAACGAATAAAGTTGCTTTCGGAATTATTATTAACAACCGAATTAAAGGATTTTTTTTTCCAAATCGTCTTTTTCGTTAGTTTCCACTTTTTTAACTTCCATAAAACTTTTTAATCAAAGTTATCCGTAATTACTACAATAATATTATATATGGGTTTTTCGTTTTTAACGAAAAAACCTTACGTTGCCGTTTTTTACGTTACCGTATTATCCACCTTTTTTAGTTATACCTATATTTAAAAGGTTACTGTTAAATATAGCTTTTAACATTTTTAGGAAAGTTATTACGGAAAGTGGAATTAGAATATTATCGATTTAATCGTTTAATTCTTTAATTTTAAGTAACGATTTTTGTTATTTGTTATAATGTTTTTTTGTTTTGTCGAAAGTAATGTTTCGTACCGTAATAACGCGTTATTACGAAAGGATCCAGACTTTATAAATATTGCTAGTTACGTATTTAATGAGGTAATTAATATACGTTTTAGGATTCATTTTTTTAAACGCTTTAATTCCCAGCGAATTATTTCTAGAAACGCATAAATTTTTAATCCAAAAAAAATAACGTTCGTAACGTTTGCTTTTAGGCCTTTTTCGGGAATAAGGGTTTTATTCCTTTTAGTTATTTATTCGTTAAAGACCTGGATTGGTATTTTTTAGCTTAGTGCTCTAATTGGTATACGGTTAATGATATATGTAATTACTTTAATAGCTTTAAGCTATAAATTAAAAGGAAGGTTGTTATTAATTATTAAATAACGAGCCTTTATAATAATTACGTTCCCGGTATGTTTTTAAACGCTTACGGGTTTCTTAATGTAAGGCAGCAAAGGTTTATAAGCGATATTTATATTAAAAAGCCATTTTCGGAACCTGTTTTTGAAAGATGTTTTTCCGTTTAATACGATCGTTTTAATTTTAATATGGTATTGTTTTTTTAAGAAAATAATAACGTTTATTAAAACGGTAAGCGCGTATTTTTTTCGTTTTATGGTATAACTAATCTTAGTTCCGATAATAAGATAAGTAATAATTAACGCTTTCGTATGGCTGTTAAAGGCGTTGCTAAATTCGAAAAAATTAACAGATATCGTAATGAAAGGTTTGCGTTTTTTAATTTGCGTCTTTCGCGAAATTCTTTTTCGAACTTTCCCGATTACGTAATTTTGATAATCGATTTTTAACGGAAGCTGAATTTTCGTTCCGGTAATTGCTTGTATCATTTTTTAAGGGCCTTTAGGCCTAGATGGGTTAGTTTTCGGTGCTATAAGGTGGCGTTTTTTTAAAGGCTTTAAGGGAAAACGGGAGCTGTTTTTATGAAACTTTTTCTGATTAAATAGCTTTAGGGGAAGGAATTTTTGAATTAAGGGTTCCGGAACGAAGTTTTCGTTTTTACTTTCGAAAATAACTTTATTTTCGGGGTTGCTCTTTTTTTCGGGAACCGTAACGTTAGGTTTTTCGGTTATTGTAAAAGTTGTTGGATTAATAACGTTGTTGTTATCGTTTTTAGCCGTTATTTTAACGTGGTGTATAACGGGCTAGCGTTCGATTTATTTGATTTTTGTTATTTACGTTTGCGACGTTATTAACGTTTTGTAATATAAAATATTAATTTTGTGATTTTAATAAATTTTAATTTGTTAAAATAGCTTATGAGAAGTTAGATTAATATATATTTCAGGGATATAAAGGTAACTTTTTCTTTAAAAAAAAGGCGTTAATTTTGCTGTTTAAGGTAATAAACGTAACTTTTCGTATTCCTTTGCGTAATATTTCGAAATACTTCTTTTCAATTAAAAGCTTTTTATTTACCGTAAAAAGCTGTAAATTGATAAAGTTAACTTTTCGATTCTTTACGTAGAAATTTAAGTATATATTTAATAACGTAAACTTTTTAAGGTTATATCCGGTAATAACGTTATTAATTTAAAAGTTTGTTAAAAAAGGAAAACTTTTAATAAAAAGTGCTAATATTAACTGAAAAATTTGTTATGTTAATTTTTTCCAAGCTTTTTTAATGGCAGCCTTTCACCCGAAGGTTCCGTTAACGATACGTTCGTTTACTTGCTTTTTGACCTTAAGGTTCTTGGTTTACCTTTTGGGCTTAGTTTTTAAACAGATATAAGAGCATTTCTTAAACGTATGGATTATACTATAAAGGTATTTTCGATTAACATGGCAGTTACTGTTCTGATTGTTATTACGGCGGCTGTTGTTATTATTTAAAAAGCTTTAAAAAAACCCGTTTAACCTGGGGTTTTTTTGGTAAAGGTAATACCGAACGTTTTTCGAGATATTTGTTCGGTGGTAACGCCTTAAGCTTCTCGTAGCTTTATATAACTTCGGAAAAGCTTTAAGAACTTCTGTATTAGGGGCAGCTCGTCGACGTCCCTACCATTAAATATAGCCACCTTAATAAAGGTAGTTTAAATAACGGAGAAGTTAAATAAGAAAGTATTTGCAGCTTTAAGGAAATCAAGGTATTTATAATAACCTGCGATAGCTAGGATTTGAAGCTTTTTGGTTTTAGTATATACTTTCTAATACTTGGAAAGTTACGTATTTATTTAGATTTTGTTAGTTTTTAACCTTTTTTTTATATCGAGTTTCGATTTCGTAAATCAGTACGTTATTATTAAGTTTAAATTTACTTTCTAAACCGGTTAATTTTTTTCAAAATATGGCTTTTTTCCAATATACTTAATAATGATTAAAATGAATTAATTAGTTTAGGAATTTATTGATTTTTGTAAGCTTTTCTTTTTAAATTAGGAAAAAAGTTTGTTTTCGATCATGCTTTTTTATAGCTTTTTGGAATTTCGTATTAGTTTTTAATTAAAACTTAAATTTATTAAAAGCAGCTGGGTTAAAGTTTTTAAAAGTAAGGTAAACAGGTTTTTTTAATAACGGCGGAATTTACGCGTTATTAAGGTTAATATAGTTTTATAAAAAGCCTGCTTTAGAGTTAACGTAAAATTCGAAGGTATTATATTTTTTAAAAGTTCTTTTTTTAAAAAGGAACGTTTTAAAGCGTTTCAACGAAGTTTCGTTAAGGTTTTTTTGAAAGGGTAGGAATTATAGCTTTAAACGTAATATAAATGGAATAAGTGTTAAGGTAATTGGAATGTAGCTAGGAATCTCTTTGTAGGGCGGCAGTAGGTTACAGAGTTATTACATACTAAAGCATATATAGCTAAAAAAAAAAAGATAAATTATTAAGTTGACCTTTTAAAAGGTCCTGTTTTGAAAGAAGGTTACGAAGCTTCCTTATATATACGTAAAACAGCTGTATTTAAAAGGGAACGATACCGGAGTTTCGAATAACGCATTAAATAATACATCCATTAGTTGCAAAGCTAGCTAAGCCATTGCGCAGCTAACAGCCCTAGCCTTCAGTAGGGTCTGACAACGACGGTGGGACCGCCGAGTCTCTCTGGGAGGTCAAGTTTGCAGCTTTCCAATGAGCATGTTGTACAGGCATGCATGTATGCCTACTTGTTGGCCCTACCGTCTGGGGGGGTACCACGCACTATACTCTATAACGTACGGGACGGGGAGAAGTTGGAAATCACACCGCAGAACGGCCTAGAAGGGCTGCGGTGCATGGTTGAAAGCGTCCTGAGACTCAATAACACGATTACACGAGAGCTGGATGATAAGGAGTTATCAAGACCTGTGCAAGGGCAAGGCGGGAGGTTCTACGAGTTGCTGGTTGTGGAGATGGTTGGGAGGGAAATTGAAACCATACTGAAGGTATCACCATCTAACGCCCTATTTTTCAACTATTCCCATTGTGAGATGGGCGAGCCAAATATATTTGCCATTTGGAGAGAAGAACTTTAAGTACCTGAGTATGCATTTTCATCAACCCTCAGCTTTCCATTTTCCTACCTATGTTCAGCAGCATTACACTTCTGCGTACCTTTTCTCTCGGTTTTCTTCCTATCACAAGCATGATTCTAGCTGTTTACGGCCCCTGGGACAGCTCGTAACCGTCGCCCGTATAAATGAATTATCCCATTCATATATGCTAACATTCGATACTCCAAGAGAATACGAACATATCTTCAAGCTGAACTCCTACCAACGTAGACAGCTCCGGCTATATTTAGAAGACACCAAGGCCAGCGAGATATATGTCAGCATCGGATGGAGCAGAAAAATAACCAGCTGGCAAGCGGAAAACCGATCTGCTCCAGACCTTACATTCCACATCTGGATTTGGAAGAACCCGTAAGGGCATCACGCATGAGAGTGGGCGTAAAGAACAGGATTATCGAAGAAACCACCATCGATCATGGAATAACCGAGCCGTCCATAGCGCATGTGCTCAACGAGCATAACCGGCAGCAGTCGATGGACGTCAACATCCCGTCTTCACCCGGCTCTGATACCGAGCAAGATCACGGCCCCGGAGATCCAGTACAGGAATAAGGACTAGGACTTATGGAGTTTCGGATATATGGTTCCGGGGTACTTGTGTTTTATCCTTTGTTAACCCCCGCCCCCCCCCCCCTCTCCCACAAGATGTCATAACCATTTGTGTGGACGTTCGGCGGAACCAGATCGATTCATTATTAAATTGTTTCCTGTAGAGACGTAATGCAGGGTTACGGCAAAATGGCTGAGTTACATAGGTCCTGTCAACAGAGTTATTATTATTAATGCCAAACTTTATCTTATACACCTCCCGGTCCCGGATTCTTCAACTCACACCCAAATGTACTAGTCAAAATAGAGTTATTTAGCATATCCGAAGATAGGGAGCCAGGTATCAAAGATTTAACTGTTGGTATCATCCGAACCCTATACAAAGTGTAGTAATCACCTTTATGATGATTCGGATAATGCTAAACCGAAGGTTTCCTCGGAATTAAATATGATCAGCCCCTGATCTAGTAGCTATATAATATCTCGCAGTTTGCTCTCATGAGAGATTCAATAGTTGTTCATAATGTTCTCGATGATGTCCGGCCCTGGCCCAGCTTCGTTGTGTGGTTTCAGGGGACCCACACAGCATTCCAAACCGCTACATCAAGTCGCCCATTAACGTTAAAGCTTTTCTTCTCGTCTCTTCACCTTTCATACCAGCTCGATACTTGACGTGGCGGGGTCAGCTTCGAAGCACGCAGATCGTCTCAGAAATGTCATGTCGGTGCCGGAGTGGGCGGTGAGTCTGTCTGTCATCGCAGAATTGTGGGCTACGCGGCAGAAACAAATCTCCAGAGGCGATCCGTGGCCTCATATAACGAACTTAAAAGCTTATACGAAAGCGGGACTGCGGACTTGATTTAACACGTATTTCGGGGCAGGCGGCGCTACCATATGGGGAATCTTCAACTACGGGGAAATATGTTGCCCCTTACTTTTCCCGACACCTGAAAACGGTCTGGTAAGTAGCTGTCGGCCCGAAAGACAAGTGGCGAAGCGCTGTTTCCCAAAGAGCTTATCGAAGCAAGATGGGGTTTCCGAAAAGCTCAAGATTCATGGAGTAGTCTGTAAAATTGGATAATAAAAGACGTTATCCTTACTCATGTAGTTAAAGAATTGTCGCAGAATAGGAGGTAACTGCTTAGTCAACTGCGCTGTACGTACCCCGCAATAACGTTACTCCGCAGCTCCCACGCCACCATATACAGAGCTGTCTGGCCACCACTTCCCTAGAGCCCAGATCACTTATGCATGAATTACACTTACACACTATGAAACCTTTCCTCGCGATCCGCCTAACTGTGACAGGAACAAGTTAATTGCTGTTCCTAGCAGTGGCGGGCGGCAGTTCGGCTTAAACATACGCGCCGCCGTGACTGTAAGCAGGTACGTACCTAGTTAGCCCAATCGTTATCGCGATAATGGGTCCTAAAAATCTAGTGATGGCTAATGATTACCTAGACAATGGAAACCATGCGCCGCACAGTACCGTAACACGCCGACTCAGACAGATACAAGAAATCTTGGCCACTAGTCCTACACTTGACATGCTCACAAGCGTCAGGGGAGTTGAGACCTTCTTGTCTGCCGCATCACTCACTCATGCTGAGACTCCCGCGAGCATGCCGGTCCGCAAGCCGGCTGCTCACAAATCTGGGCAAAGTCCCGGGACATTTTGCCGCACCATCATCGTTTGCTACGAGTGCGCCTCTAGGATCAAAGCCTAAAGACAAACCGCATCGAGCAAACAAGAAGAGGCGCAAATTCTCGTATCTGCCGCTAGCGCAGAGGATGACATCCCAGAACGATGATACCTTATTGGACGATGATACCTCATTGGACGATGATGATAAAGAGCTTGATACATCGTGGGACGATGATCCAGATCTTACGATTGCCGTAGAACGCGTCAAGGAAAGTCCACAAAAGAAGGAACCTCAGCGGCCAACGAAGCAGACACCCAAACCCCCAAGTACATTCGAGCATGTCGTCATGAGATTATCCAGGGACGTCCCTCCGGGCGCTCGTATGCACCAGAAAGTCCTGCGTAGGATCTCAAATTGTATGGATCGCGCCAGACGGCCTTCAGCGAATACCATTTTTCTCAGCGTTTTCCGAGGGGCACAGCTGGCGAGGAAAGAATCCATACTACGGGGAACTTCACTCGACCAGCGAACTTTATTCAGCATGATTGCCAATGTGACCGAGTATACACGGAAAATTCAAAAAGCAAGGGCAATCATGTTGGAAGACCTGGCCCGTCGAAACATCGCCATCACCCTCAGACGTACCGGAAAGCTGCAGATCTTGAAACCCAATCTAGAAGGCGATCTCCTGTATCTACTCAGAATTAGAAGAACGGGAGTTAAATTCGATACCCAAGACCTCGACGTCGTCCTAGACCTGATGCGCCTGACATCGCGCATGCGGGACGAGTATCGGCAGGCACTGATGCGCTTACGCGAGTCGCACGTGGGATCGACCGGAGAGGACGAGGGTTTGGATCATTCCCAGGAGAAGCTCTTGTCAGACGCCAACGCCCTATTACGGCGGTCAGTGGAGTGGCTGGTAGAAGCCGGAATGATCAGGATGGAGCTGAAAATCAGATCATTTGACCTCTTGTGGGAGAAGGTCGAAATTATAGTAACCAGAGCGGCGAACCGGAAGTCGTCACTTGAACGGCTTGCCGCGCGCAGACGCATAAGAGAGGAAGGAAGAGAGTGAGGGGGCAGTCCTAGAGCGCGAATCTGATGACTCTTGTATATTATTTTCCGGACGGAACATCGCCGTTATAATCATACGATAAACCAGTCTACCTTTCGCCTGCTAGAACTGAAACAGTGTCCTGCTATAATGTTGGGGCCTCACACTTTCGGCACTATCAGACTCGACAGCTGCAAATGGAGCCGGGTTATATTCTCTCTCCCTTTAGTGTGATGAGATCGTAGGAGTCTTTAAATGAATACGGTGTCCTAAACCACTCGATAGAGTGAGACCCATTCTACTGCCTTAGCGCTCTGCTCCTACAGAAAGGTAGATCTGGATATTGCCCGGTTTAGAGTGGAAGAGCCAGATAGAAGATGGCAAGTTCCGTAGCTAAAGCCTCGATGAACAGACCATGCCCAGAGAGAAGACAGGAAACTGCTAGGTTTCGAGGCATGTCGCAAAGTGGTGACAACAAGTGCGTTTCTGGTACTTGAATGAGCGCATTAAAGGTAGATGATGGGCACCTATCGACCTGGTATTTGAAGCCTCCTTATACTGACTTATCACCACACTCCAGAGTCTTCCACGTATGAACCATTGACCCCGTATTCAGAAGGAGTAATGGGGGGAGTAGAAGGTCCGACAATACTGTTGGTCTGCTGGAGTATGCGATCACTGCGAGACTCTCAACCCGATGCGTGTCGGTTTTCTTCAGCTTTGCACGTCGCAACAAATATGCCAAGAAAGGACCCCGCGAAAACAGTACGAACTTGATCACCGCTACGACATGCTGGTTATCTCTAATACGAACCGTTTAAAGTGTGTTCACCATCCACCGCTAAACGCAGATGCGGTACTCGCCTATTGATCAAGGCGGGTATAGGTTCGCTTGCGCTCAGCGTCTCCTCCCGCCTGGCCTTTGAGGAGGAGGTCTGCCCGTGTCCGAACCACCGGCAGTCTTTTTGGCGGTGCGGCTGTAGTAGTCCTTATGCTCACTGTCTCTCCTTTTCAATTGGCCCTTGTCACGGTTCCCCCTCGGCATTTCCTTCGGTGTTTTCACTCATCTGGCCGGCCCCTCAATCCCCGCTCGTTCCGTCTCCGAGGCTGTCTCTCTCTCTAGGGTCAATGACCGGTACTCCGAGTTGCATCCTTAGTACACCTTGCTTAGAGTCGATTACGGGGATCTAGCTTGCTAGCTGGTTTGGTTTCGTGGATGCAACCCTTTTCACGAGTGGCGGAGCCCACATGCTGTCCATAGAAAATAAGAAAATGCAGAACGAGCCAGGAGAGGTCTGAGCTAGTTGGGATTAGATCATGACGAGGTAAGAGATAGCATGCTCATTTGTCTACGTCTTTGCCCCGGCGACATCCTTGTTCTTGTGATAATTTCATACCTTCACCTATCAGCCGCTATGGGGTCGTCAGCAGCTCGTACGGCCCGTTGGCCTATTCTGATGCATGCTTACCTACAGCCTGCGGACCTTTGGCTTCGCCTGTTATCAGTCGATCATAAATTACCCGGGGATGCCTCTTTTCTTCATCAGTTCGACGGCCTTAGTGGCTACACTGCGCTAGTTCAAAGCTTTCTTTAGGTTAGTGCGTCCTTGGAGGTTGAATTCCACTGATAAATCGTCTACTTGACAAGAAAAGATAGCCAGGCATATACCTAGACCTTGCGTTGGAGCTACCAGGTCCAAATCCATCCGACCTAAAAAAATGATTACCCATAAGAAGTCAGATAATAACAATGCTCTGCTCCACCACCCCTTGGCTCTTCAGAGTAGATGATAAAAGAGCATCGGTCACAGTAAATGTTCCCAGTCTCTCATACTTTCCCTCTTGATTAGCCAGTGATAATAGGAGCCCTTTAGTCGCTAGAACTGCTTCCCAAGCTGGTTTGAGTGGAGGTGTGGTTTCCTCTAATAGCGGAACTGCAACCACCTGGCTCCTTGACTCCATAGAAGCGCTAGGATTGTCAAGCTGATAGTCTAGGCTAAACGTCCCCAACCTCATACAGCGTTCCCCTTTCCTAGTCAACAACAAGAGGTTGGAATTTGATTTCTCCCCCTGAAGAATTGCGAACAATTCAATGCCTGTTCCGTTAGGGAGGCATGCATGGTCAGGACAATGCTTTAATCTCGGGTCTGGGGGACCAGCTTGGGCAACACCTTTGCCCTTATCCCTCTTCAGCAATGCCCTAATGGCAGAGGACATCCTTCCGAGCCCCTCCTTCTTCTTCGGGACTGAAGGTCTTTGCTGCGCTGGCGAACTCATCGCGGCAATTTCTTCCGGTGCGTAGCGTGGTGATGAACTGGAACAACTAGTCCCCATAGCGTAAGCTCTGCGCGACTCAGCTGCCCGAATGGGTTGTTCTTGTCCACGAAGTCGACCTTGATGTCCTGAATATTCGCAAGTTCTTGGAAAGTGGAGGTCTTAGGATAGCATCGATACTAAAACTAACAAAACCATCCATCACAGCCCAGCTCCAGGTTGGGGCCCGATAGGGGAGCTGCGAACGTGTGGTATTAGCTTGGCCCGATTTACGTCGTGGAATAGACCACATCAGATCCCAGAGCATGTCTTGACGAAAGAATCCTGCAACGTATTCATCATTGATCGCGGCAGCGACACTTTTCGCGATGCCCGCCAACGCAATGAATTTGTCTTCATGAGCTTTTGTAAGAGAACGGTCGGTGTAATCTCTTAAAATTGCCCGCCATCTATTCCTCCTTGAAATGTCTTCGTGGATAGGATCCTGCAGGGTCGTATGATGGATCTTTGACGATTGTCCAATTGCGAAGGGCGTTGAAGGAGTAATAGCACTATAGAGCGCGTTTGGAAAGTTCCATGGAAAAGATTCGCTCGGCATAACCTCATTGCACTCCCACAGGATTTGATCTGATCCGAAGTGTAACACTCGCGGAGACAGCATGCGTTCTTGGAGCACCCAACCTCGCTTGGATAGTGGCAGATCATCAAAAGCCCAAAAGCTCGAAACTTCCAAGTCACAAATGCTGTACATCCTCGGTACAGAACGAAAAGCGTGCCAAATCACACGGCATTCTTGTACGAGTAGTGGGTTGCGGTCGGCGAAACAGCCTTCCTCCGAAGATGAAGCACGGTCAGCAGATATATTGACGAGGCAATTGGAGTAAACAAGCTGCATCTGAGCGGCTTGATCCATCCAGTCCTGTTTGCTTCCTACCCCTGATTGTATAATGCAGAGACTGTCGATCCATAGGTAGTTGATGCCGAGCCTCTTTGTAGTGTGGATAGCGTCGCAAAAAGTCTTGGGAAGGCTAGATAGGGAGATGTTGAGACGTAAAGCATCCAATTCGTCGGCTTTGAGAGTGAAAAACGGACGAGTACCCCAGCAATGGCTTAAAGTGGCATACGGCCCATTGGGGCTCTCAAATTCTGTAAGCAGTAGTCGTGGCTCTGGCCCAGTCAAATCAAGCAGCCGTTTCGGGAACCACGTGGAGTTGCTGGCACATGTTTTGTGTTCTTCGCGACAAGAGTTGAGCCAGCTAAGCGCAGTCTGAGCGACGTCAGGATGGCCAGTATTGGTTGGGATGCCCTTGTGCAAGCCGTCATCTCGTACACGCCATGGCTCAGTCTTTATGTCCATGGCAGCTTGATGAATGAATGATTGATATCTCTCAGGGTCGACTGCTTGTTCCAAGGGGGTACGCAAAGGGATGAGATAAAGGTCATGCCAAAACGTACAGCCACTGGCACCAATGTTAATGCCGAAGTAGTCATCCTCCTTTGCTTTATCTTCGTGCAGGGCTCTATTGAAAAATCGATTGCGCTTCCCCAGGTCATGGGAAACCCTGTAGAACTGTGGGATTGTCGGTTGAGCCCAACTGTACTGCTTCCATAATTACTGATCTCATACTCTAGGGAGCGTTCTGTCTCGAGGATTCCATCGCCCCAATCGACCAATCGTTTTAGTATTGAATCGCAGATACGGCAGCCCGAATCTGCTGCCAATTTTAAGTCGGCGATAGACGCATGGTGATAGCCTTTGTATTTCCTCTTGCGGAACATCGACAGACACATAGCGCAGAGCATCGTAAGCGTTTATAACGGATGTGGGAGGTTGTGTGAATGTCGAGACTGGTTGGGCGAGCACTGTAAGGTGATAGCCCACTGGAATGATCAGAGAGTTCTCGTCAAGATAAACACTTCTGCGTCGTAAGGTGTATTTCAATTTAGGTGTTGAGAAAGTGGTTCGTCGAGGGAAGAGTGACGCCTCGCCAAGGTCGTCCTGAGAAACGCTGTGCCACGAGGAGCGATGTGATTGATGTCTTGAGGAACGAAGCCTTGAGAAGCGAAGTTATACGTTAGTCGATCCAGATAGGGTGGATTGTATTGAGAACTCCGGTTGCCACGAACAGTTGTATCAAGACAAACCTTCGATTGATACCTAATCTGGCCGTGTGTGCCTGATTACCTGCCAGAAGGGCGCTGTTGTCTCGATCAGCGTTTTTCAGCCTGAGTTGCCGTTTGTGGCCGTGCCAAGGGCACTAAAAGTGGAAACGATATCAGCTCGAGCACTAACCGCCTTGTTCTGTTAGCTAGCCAGGTGTGCTATAGCATACTAAGGAAGGCCACGCTCTGATCGGAGGTATATATGTTCCGTTACTAGGCTATATAAAAATTAATGCGCGTACATGAAAACTGCGTGATAAACTAAATACAACAACGTAACTAGGGTCCCCTATCTGGCGAATCGCTAGCTTATTTGCGTGGGCTAACACTCAACCGCCGATGCTGTCCGGGGACCTACTATCACAGTAGTGAAATGATCCACCACGGAGTTCGAACCTTAAAGGAATGTTTCAGGGAGGAGCTCAGTCATCAGGAAACAGCCGTGTTGACATACTTGCAATGTGATTAGATAGATGAAGCTTCATCATCTGAGCATTCCATGGAGTCGAGGAGACTACGTAAATATGCAGGCGCGGGCCCCTTGCCCCTATTCTACCCCCTGTCCCAACAAATGCACAACCATTTCCCTTAGACAATACGAGATTATCATCAAATCGGGGAGAACAACACTTCCAACGGAGATGACCTGGGGAGCCGGCCGCTAGAGACAAGCCTTGCTCGGTTCGTCTCTAGAGTTCTTTATGCTGGTTGCCCATTCGCAATGCGATCGCTCATGGTCTTGTTAGCCGTGATATACGACTCTAAGCTGGGCAGCGCATCGATGATAAGGTCTGCTACCATGCGCCCAAAGACGACGGTCCCCCATTCGTTAAGGTGAGTCGTATCTTTCTTGTCTACGCCCCAGTTATATTCGTAGGCCGCCGCCTTGCCGATGGCATTGACATACTTGATACTTGCTGCATTCAGGTCAATTACCGGGGAGTTCGTCCGCCGGGCAGCCTCGACGGCGGCAAGACGCTGGTCATGAAGTGAATCAACCACGGTATTACCCTGGAAGACTCGCCGCGTGAGGGATGATACCAGGAGCTATGATCGGTCAGTGTCCGTCACGCACCTGTGCGTCCAGGTCGTTGGAGTTGAGAAAGGGCCCGGATATGTCTTACAGGGCTCCCTCCTAAATTCTTGATCTCATTTGCAAAGTTGATCAGGTTGGTCTGATATTGGCCGAACGTGACGCCAGAATTTTCTTTCTGGTCGTTATGACCAAACTAGCCGGCACGGAACTAGTCAGCCCACGTTGCGTACAAAACCAGATAGCTGCTCACGCTAATAGTGACATAGACGTCGTAGTCCCCGGCATATGCCTTCACGTGATCCGTGACATTCTTCCAGTACCCTCCAGCGACGAAGGAGCGTGTCGTGGCGCCACTCTTGCCGACGTTAAGACCTGTGGCCGGCTTAATGAGCGTAGCGAGAAGACCATCACCCCACCCTCCGTTTATGGCGGTTGTTGAGTCACCGGCTAGGAAGAACGCTGGCGGTTTGGCGGCACAAGCACCGCGGCAACTCGGAGCAGCTGCCGCCAAACCAGCTAAAACCAAAGAAGATAGAAATAGGGAAAACATGGTGAGTAATTGACAAGTGCGTGTAATGGGGCGAACGGGCAACGGCGGCAGAGCTACTTGTCTTTAAGTTTTTTCCATTCTGACCTTCGAGAATTCTATTAATACTTCTCACCCTCTTCCGATCCGCCCCCAGAATAAGGCCCCATGCGACATCCGTGATGATATTCTCGTAGGAATAATGAGCGAGCCGGGTGCCGATCAATCGATTGGCGGCCCCATTTACCCCAAACCCCCCCACAGGCTGGGGCAGAATGCGGCGGCGAGAACGCGAAGAGGAGTGGTCCATGTGCTAAAAAAGGCCTAGGGGTTACATCGCGTGTGGGCCTGCTATAGAAATTGGCGAACTTCCGTGCGGATTTATTATATCCCGCCTATGATTCCATCGTTGTAGTTAATATCCCTTAGGATAAGTAAACCACGGAAAGTGGAGGTCTGGGGAGTATCGTAAAAGCGTAAAGACGGTCTAGGGTACGCCGCCATCAGGTCGTTATATGGTCTAGCGTGCGAGGTGGAGTGGAAGAGTTATTGGCCTGCCATAATAAGCTGCGCTGCTCCGGTTTGGCCCCTTTCGTCTCCTCAATCACCTTCAGCTTGCATAAGGTGATCTGCGGGATTGATGTCAGACCCGTCTTCCCTCATATCTACCGTCTGTCAAGGCAGACCAGACTCGACTGGCGGATGCTCATGCGGTTATTCGCTAAGCTCCTGGACTTGTAGTATTCACACTACCAGGCGTCCTTTTACAATCTGGGCAGGGCTCTAGTACGCACTACTTGGAGGGGCCCTTTACCGTTTGGCCATCGACTGCGAAGGACGCTCTAGGAGGAGGGAACGAACGGTACGGTTGCCCGGCTGAATGTCAGCCTGATGCCCACATCAGGGGAGTCAGACCCCCCCATTTCCTGGCCATGCCACTACCCGTAACTTCAAATATGATATACACTCTTATTATGATGGCTCTATGTCGTAATTCTCCAACAAAGCCAAGATAGGCTTAGACAAATGTAATATTTGGCATGCAGATGCTTCAGATCTAATCGCGCATATCTTTCCAATAGGCCGGACGGGGCAGTCTCGGCTGGTCCCACAGATGCTGGGCAAATCCAGCCTTCCAGACCTGTCCGTTCCTCGCTGGTCGTGTCCTCTTCCACTTGTCGAGGTCGTCGCTGTTTCTGTCGAGAAGCTCCGGATACCAATAATGCTCTAAAATGTAGCAACTTAGACTAAGGCAACCCCCCCACCAACGAACCACCCCATCAACGCGCCACCCCATTTTTGAAGCCATCGCCACCATAACCCTTTAATTCAAACAACAATCTCTTAACAATTACTTAATCAATTAATTCCATAATAACGGATACGTACAATAATGCAATCAAAATTATCGTCGTTATTTTTTTCGCTTTCGGAAAGTTTATCTTCTTATTAATTTTGCCGAATAATAATAAAACATACTTTCGCAAGGGCTTTAAATTCTACCTTTATTTTCTTTACGGATATTATTTTTACGAAAGTTTCATTTAATTCGGGCTATACCTTTTTACGCTTTTTAAGTTTCGCTTTTTTAAAGGCGGCAGTTAATTGATTATTATGTACCTCGGTAATAAAAAATTTATTCGTTTTTTCGTTAAAAACTTTCGCGAACTTACGGAATAAAAAACGTACAATAAAATTTTTAAAAGTTAAATTAACGTTTACCAGATTTTTTTCGATCCGAATTAAATCCTTAAATAATTTAAATATTTTAATACCTAAAATAACCAATTGAGCAAAAAAATTAAGGCGTAATAAAATAAAAATAGATTTCGAAATAAGAACATCCGTTATTTTCCCCCCTTTCTTAACGTACTTATTATTTAATACTTTCGCCTTATTAATAAAATACAAATTTATTATTTCCTAACTTTTTGAAATATATTTCGAAATTATTATAATTTCGCCTTACGCTTTTAAAAATGCCTAAAAATCGGTTTTATTTATAACTTTAAAAGCCCATCCGTAATAACGTTTATGGAATTAATAACGGAACTTCGGTTTTAAGATAATAGATATACCCATATCTAAAAGCTGGAAAATATAAAAAACGTAAGCAAGTAAAAAAATAATATAAATCTTATTTTAAAAATACATTTATATAAAGTTTTCCGTAATATGGCGATTATAACCGTTAATAATTAAAAACTTTTATTCGTTAAAGCTTTTAAATTTAATATTAAAAATAAAAACTTCGCGAAATTATTTCAAACCGATTTCGGTATTCGTTTAACCGTTTTTTAAAGTAATAAAATACCAGCTTTCGTATGCCTTATTATCCAAATCGGAAAATTATTATTATTATACGTTAATGTCGTTAAAAATTACGAAAAATAATAACGAACGCCCGTTAACATTAACGTATATAATTATAATAATCCATTTTTTAAAGCATCTTTTAAAAAAATAACTTTCCTAAAAGCTTTTCCAAAAACGAAAACGTTTTTTTATACCTTCCATAATTCCAATTTCGTTTGCGTTAAAATAATTCCTTTAATTAATAATTTTAACCTCCAGCAAAACGGAACGATTAAATAAAACGTTAATAAAAACCGGGAAAACGTTATTTAAACGTTTATAATCGATCGTCGTATTTTTAAAAATCTTAATTTCAAAATAACGGCGTAGAAATCGGGTTATTTAACCTTTTCTTAAACGTTCGGGGTTATTATTATTAATCGGAAGCCGCTATACGTATAAACGGAATTAAAAATAAGGTAATGTATAACCTAAATAACCTTATACGATAATTTAATTAACTAAAGCTTCTTTTTGAATTCGTAATAACTTTTAATGAACCTTATTACCCTTTTGTTTTGTTCGTATACCATTAATACGGCATATTATATATAATTTATCAACTTAATAACCTTTAAAACCTAAACGAAAGGATCTTTTACGTTTTATCTTTTTAATAATTTATACCGTACGGAATTAAGCTGCGAATTGCATATTTTTCGAAAACGCAAATTTTAATAAATAAGAAAATAATTTTTTTTTTAATTTTCTAAAGCATTATTAAAAGCCTTTTTATAAAGAAAAAAATCAATAAGTAAATCAACGCGCTACGCGGATATGGGGTGGCGCGTTGATAGGGTGGTTCGTTGGTGGGGGGGTTGCCTTAATTAGTCCCCCTCTTTTAGATTTAGACGAATGGTTAACACGCCGTGAAAATCACGACTCTTGTCTCAACCTCAGGCCTTTCTACTTGGACACTTTGTCTCATTAGCTGGCCCATCGCACCCCTTTTCGTGTTCCGATTATACAGCCGGTTGTTGAGATATTTCTAAGCCGATATTCCCTTCCATTGGTTCAAATTGCGTGTTTAAGAAATTTCACAATACCCAGAAAGTAGTCACCGGTATTTGGCTGTGATCCGTTGGCTAGGTGTGGTTCGAGGAATCGCGGGATAAGCGGAATAACAGCCGAAGTTAGTTGGAGACACCCTGGGGAAGCCTAGATCTGAACTGAAAGACCGCTACTTCCAGATACCAGCTGATATCCACACCATAAGTGAAGATTAAATAGGAGGTCGCCTCCTCGACATTACTTTATTGACCCGGGCTGGCACTTCAAGATGGCTTACTCGCAGCCTTTAGCCGACCTAGCCAAGGATAAGATGGCTGGAAGAATATATCGGCTTCCGGAATGGACACCAGGTTTAAAACCGTACCGACGGGTATTCTTACCACATAGCAAGGGGTTTGGGCGGCCAGTATCACCCGATATAACTTAGTAGAAGATCCGAGGGGTTGAATTACGGTTTAGACATTTGCTGCAAGCGGCATGGAAAGGAGACGAAGAAGAAAGTGAATTAAAAGAAATGAAGAAAACAAAATGGGATCTTGGTTGTTGTGTGGTGGAGAGAGTAGGGGTAAATACGGCCCACATCCCGTACGCACACCCAAATAATTATCTAAGCCTCCAAAGCTTGAAGTTAAGTATAGAATCCAAAGGTTATTCAAACGATCTTGACAGAGCCTCCCCGGAGTGTCGGAATTCGACGTTTCAGGCAGATCAGAAGCCATACCGGCAGATGAAAGACCTTATAAAACAACCCCTATTTTTCACTTCCTGGAAATAAGTAGATACGGTGGACTAATAAGTGAATAATCTGCTTAAGCATACGGTTATTCACCAATATATATAGCGCTGATTTCTCCTAGCAGTTACAGGAAATATATAGCTTTAATATGGCTAAATTAACAGTTTCCCAAACACACCTTAAGATTTCCCCTGTTCTTAATTAAGCTTTCCTATATACACATTTGCTGGCAAAAGTCTCCTCATTCTTCAGGGTAGCCTCATCTTTAGTCGCCATCCTGTCGTCAATTTCTTACACGGAGGCATTCCGGGCAGAACCCAGAGGCACGATACCACCCCAGGACTTCGGGTATATGCAGGTTGTGTTCAGAAGAGATGAATCCAACCGTCCTAGAGCAAGACCTGACTATGGTCTAATCCGGGTGCCGAAGTGAAGAGCCGGTCCCGGGGTGTTTCGAAGGTAAAGACACACGGAAATGGCGATAAGCGCGAAGAAGTAGGGTGTGAATACGTAATATATCCGCGGGCGTAGCTAGTGGACGGCAGGAGCAAAGACCATAGAATACACCCCTGAAATTAGATCCAGCGTGTATACTTACACCAAAACCCCCACCTCACGCTAACGCAACACCACGCAGAACATGCCGACTCCCCCATTAAAGGGTATATATTCAATTCCGTTATCGGCTTCTACGTCATAAGCCCGTCCTGCTGTATTTATAATCCCATTCGATGCCGTTTCGTTTCGTTTCATCTCATTGCTCCCCATGCTGTCCCATCCATCTCGTTTCAACCGGCCCACACCCCCTACCCCAACGTAAACTGACTCCCCGCATCCTCCCTCCTCCTCTTACACACGGGACACCCTCCTGCGATACGATCGCGCAGCAGCCGCGCGTGCGTGACCTTGCTGCCGACGCGCGACCAGTCGCGCGCTCCGGCGGTGTTGTCTCCTGCGCCGAGCAGAGCAGGGTCCGCGGGCTGGCCTGGATGTAAGAGCGCGAGAAGGTGCGAGACGTGGAACGCATGGCCGCAGGCGAAGCCGACGAGGGCCTCGGGTTCCCACTCGACGAAGGCCGCGTGGCACTGTGCGCAGTGGCCCGGCCGGGGCTCGCGGTGGTAGTGGTGCTGGTGCTGGTCGTCCCGCTGTTGTTGTTGTATTGCAGTTGTGACGTGGGCATCGCCACCGTTCGGGGCGCCGTGCGCAGCTTCCGAATCCGTCGTTGGGGTGCGCGTGCCGTCGGTCGCGTCGGAGCGCTGAGTCTCAGTGGGGGATTTTTCCTTTTCCGTCTCTTCCACGTCAGCAGCCGTCGCGACCTGGAACTTGATGCCCCTGCGCTGGCCGGTGCGGAGGGTGTTCTGGGCGGCGGCGACCTCGGAGCGGAGGACGCGCGCGACGCCGCTCGAAATACTGTACTGGATCTCGTGCTCCTTCATGATGTGCTGAAGACCCTCGCGGAGTCCCGGGATCTCAAGGCCCTCGGGGATGCGCCGGATCAGCGTGAGCGGGTTGATGGCGGTGCCGACCTCCTCGAGCAGGCCGCGGATGAAGCGCGGCTTGTCCATGCTGTAGTTGAGCAGGTCCTCCCAGATCTCCGGGTCGTTCTGTTCTTTGGCGAAGGCGATCGCCTGAGACACGTCGCCTAGTCGGTCGATGATGAGGGAGAGCGCCTGCTTCATCTCCCCCATTTTGGAGTAGAGGTACACGAGTTCGGGTATGTAGTTCGCTTGCTCGCACTCCTGTGCTGCTTTCTCAAAGTGGTAGGATGTGGACACCCGTAGGAAATCCATCAAGAGCTCCCGATCGAATTTGACGAATATGTGAACTGCCAAATCCGCGAAGTCGTCGACTAATGATGCTGTATCATCAACCGGCCGGTCGCGATATTCGCGCCATAAGCCTCTGAAGTAGAAATAAAGAAAAGTATCAAGACGCTTTTCTTCCAATTGATGTACCACGGTGGAAGCAGGGATGAGGCCGCGCTGCGCCTCATCCACAAGCAGGGAGATGGCCTCGGAGGTGACTTCTTCGAGCTCTGCAACGCTCATCTGACTTAGTAGAGGCTCTGGCACTCTAAGCGCAATGAAACTGGGTACATCGTCCGTGACCGCGTCGGCAAGGTGATTTTCTCTGATCAATCGCATTGCTGAATCTGCGTCCTGGAGCTTGATGTAACATCGCAAAGCATCCCTATATCGCCCATTCAACTCGTACAGCCTAGCTAGGCTCTCCTTCACGATTCGCCAGTCGCGTCCCTTCTCTCCGTCCTCGACACTGTCTTCCCTGACGTCTCGGAACTTTAGCTGGTTCTCCAAAACGGTGATAATCGAACGTTCATCAAAGAGTTCCGGTTCCCAGCGGTCGAGCAGCTCTTTGAACCTGAGCTTATTCTTTTGGACATAATGGCCAAGCACTATCTCATATACGGTTCCTGGGATCGGGATAGGGCGAATAGGCTCCGACGGCATGTAGTTGACAATCTCGTCAAACTTTTTAGCACCCGCGAAAGTGTAGATCCACTTCTCCCAGCGATCGGGAGTGTTCACGGTTTTGCCAATGACCTCGGCGGCGCGCTCCCAGTTTTGTTCCTCGACAAGGTCCTGTATCCACAAGTCACTGATGCGCCGCTTCTCCTTCTCGACGGACGAGTTTAAGACCCTGATCTGAGCATCAATCACGGACGTGGTGTCATCGAAGAAGTCTTCGGTACTCGAATGTCTCCGGTCGGGGCTCGAAGGTGGCTCAGAGAGCTTGTCGGACTGTGAGGTCGCAATATCTGGGTGCGCGTCCAGAAGTTCCCACGCGTCCGGGTATCTCTGATGTTCCAGAAGCCACGAAAGATGATCTCCTAGATCTCTCCTCGTGGCTAGGATACAATCATAGGGGCTGTGTATAAATATCTTGGCGCCGGGTTTGATGAGATTGGGGTGGACTGACTGAGGCGCTGGCCGGGAGCCGACGCGGATACTCCTTGCCGTGCTTCCGACTATGCTAGATGCAGCGTCATTGCTATTCCGACTTCTGATACTAGCGCCGGAACTAAAGAGAGCCTTAGGATTGATGGCGGCATTCCACATATCCGTTCCGAGTCCAGCCAACGCCTCCAAAGCACCTCGCGAGGCAGCCACAGACGCCGCATTGTTCGCCGGAAGTACGCCGAGATGATAGTCGTTGGAAGTCAATCGCTCGAACCGACTAACTGTTAATCCGTCTTTGTCGACCTCCGCCTGAGATGTAAGATCGATCAGCCTCAATTCCGGCGGTTGAGCATTTAGACGCCGTCTGATGCCGCCCGACGGCTGACTTCCGGAAGATGCCGTCGACGACTTCGCCCTGTGCCCTTTGACATGCTGGCCTTCGTCTTCGTTATCATTGTCGTCCTCGTCCGGTTTGCAATACGCGAGAACTAAAAGCAAATTTTGGGTATATAAGGAAATGCCAGATATGATGCAATCCATGCGAAGTCTGTAGAGTGTTAGTATAGCCTGTAGCACTAGACTGCAGCCAAGTCGAGGGAAAGGAGAAGGAAGAAAAGGACATAACTGAGATACTACGTCGTGGCCGAAGGGGAAAATCACTCACAATTTGACGATTTCGGCCCTCCCTATCGACTTCTCACCCGCGTTCTTACCAACTCCAACGCCTTCCGGATGCACGTGAATAATCCATATTGTGCCACCCCACCCAACTAGCAGTCGTTCAATTCTCTTGTCGCTCTCTTGCACGTGTTGTTTCAATCTCGTAGCAGCCGCCGAGCGTTCATCGGACGTGGGTGCGGATGCCTTGACTTCCTCTTCGCTCTCGAGAGACTGCTCGTCGATCCATTCTGCGCGTCCCTTCCACACACCGGCCATCTGCTCCCATTCGTCTGACTGCGGCCTATCAATATGCCCGATTCTCTTCCAGGCATCCTCGGAGTCGGCACTGTCGAGATGCAACCTCGAGCGCATGATCTTGATGCCATGCTCGTTCAACCATGCGACATACTTTCCTGATAGGGACCACTTAATGGTACTAATGGTCCCTTCGCCAGAATGCAGAACCGTGTCCCTGCCCGTATTGCCGCCGATCCCGATGCTTCCAAGCCAGCCGGACGCCGCAGCTGCAGCAGTCCCCACAGTAGTCGACGTACTCCGGCCTTGAGGCGCGCCTACAGTCAGAATCAGACTCCCGGCGGTACCTCCGGAGAGGTAGGTCCGGTCGTTCTTGTAATCGGGTGACAAGGCGACGGCATGTACCGGCCTCGCAAAGTTCCTCAACTGTACATCCCTCAAGTCGATGAGGGACTGCACACAGACATTTCCGTCCACGGACGAGGTGGCGATGTAGATATGGTTCGAGGGTATGTTGGGCACCTGGGGCGGTTCTCGTGCGCGCCGCTTCCCAGCAAGAGAAGACTCGGAATGTTGCGACGGGGGTCGGGCGAGAGTTTGAGACACGGCTCTAGCGACGGCGTCGGGCTTCAGGGTCGAGGGAAGAGGCGGTGGCGGATAGGGAGATATGGATATGCTGGTAACCGAGGCGGAATGGGCGTGATAGACGCGGAGGGACTGGAAAGTGGGAAGTTGGATGACGTGTATGTTGCCGTTATGGCTTCCGATCACCATCTTGTCGCCGGTAACGTGGAAAGCACTCGTAGCGTCGCCATTCCTATAGACGGCGTTCAAGTGCTGTGTCAGGCGGGCGTATTTCAGCTTGGGCTCCTCCTCGTCTTCGTCTGAATCTTCAGCATCATCCTCGTCGTCGTCGTCGTCGTCGTCGTCGTCTTCCCCTTCCCCTTGTCCATCGTCTTCCCCTTCCCCTTCCCCTTCCCTTTCCCTTTCCCTTTCCCGGCCGACATCCTCGTTTTCTTCACCACCCTTCCCATCCGCATTATCACCCGTACCACCACTATTCTTGTTTACATCGTCGCCCCCTGCCCGTGTCACGTCGGGCACCTCTGCCTGTTGCTGCCCAGGTTCGGGGTGGACGACATTGGTCCCGGTCTCTTCGTTTCCGTGTTTATCGTCATCGCCCAGCTTGGGCGGAGCTGTTGTCATGATGCGCGGATAATCCGAGGATTAGACATGATCCCTTAAAGATCGTAGACCGAAGTTTGGTGAAAATGGTCTAACCGACGGTGAGAGAGCGACATGCGTCACTTGATAAGAGCGTGGAGCTTTGGGGGTGATAGGTGTAGCTCCGGTTGAAATGCTACAACAGCTAAACGTTACCGCCTGCAGGAGCTAAGGTACTGTAGCACCGGTAGCGCTGGTATGTAGCACTGGCAGGGAGCTCCAGCTCCAGCGGAAAATTGAATGTACGTCACCGATAGGTTGGATTGTTATCTTGAGGGTATGCAAATGTCGGTTAATGTCATACTTACAGCGCACCGCTTCTTCGCAGCCCAAGACCTATGCTAGATTAGGTTAGGCATCCTCGCAGCCACGCTCCGAGCCGCTCGGGGGCTTTAGGCTCGCTTGTCAGGTACTACTACACGTGCATAGTACGGGCTAGTTCTGTTTTATTGTATGTACAAGTACACACCATCTTCATCGACTTCCAAATGCCCCTGCACTCACTCAATCCCCCATTCTGGGTTGGGCTTGGTACTTATCTGCCAACCCCAGCCGCGTCCCGCCTTCACCGCACTGGCAGGCGCGTTTGAACTCGAGTTTAATCACCGGAAACTGATCCTGGAGAGAACGGGGGCTCGGCTTCGAATGCAAATGATGCTTGTAAAGCCATCACCATCATCATTCACACGTCCAGGCCAAAAATTTCGGCCACCTACACCTGGATTAGGCGAAAACGGTGCAAAGCCGTCTCTTCCGCCCCGGCCAATTTAGATACATATCGATGGATTTTCTCCACATATTCTTCCTATGGCATCGGTGACATCTCTGGGGCTGCACCAACCCACAGCCCTTGAATATGCCGTTCAAGAGCAGATCTTGCCCGAGAACCCATCCAGCTCCTTATACCATTGGGAAATCATCGTTGACCACGAGCCCGGTCATGAAGGAGAGGACGAACTCCTGGTCACCAAGGACACCGTGATATGGTCAAGGGGTTGCATCTTCCGGAAATGCTTCGGCTTCAAGCTAGAAAAGGAGCCCATCACGCAGGCCTTGTTAACATATTTCCCCAATTCCGAACAGGATTCGAAGCCGCACTCCGATAATTCTGTTCCGTCTGAGTCCCCGTCCGTCGAGAAGCCTCGTCCCCTTGCTAAGGCTCTGGTAGTTTTCCTCAAGACACAAGCCCACATCTATTTCCTTGATGGAACCAGCCATGTCGTACATATGCCCTTCGAGGTCGAGTCGGCTTGTGCCGCTCCCCGGGGTGTCATCGTACAACGGAAGCAGACCTCCGATACTGGTCTGGCGGCCAGTTTGAAGTTTCCAAAGGTTCCACCAAGCTCTTTCGTCACAAACCAGATTTCACCTTCCTCTATTCGAACTTTGCACAGCACCTTTACCACGGAAACATTGGGGAAGCCTAGAGCCTTGCCTTTGAGGCTCAGTACCAACATGGACGATGTCTGGGATCTGCCAAGCGAGAAGAACGATTCGCATTGGCCGCGGTTGGTGTCCCTGACAGACCCTCTCTTGGAGATTGGCCTCGTTGTGACAAAGCCCGACGGTTCAGCTCGACGCAAAGGTCATAAGGGTTCAAGTAGGTCACCTCGTGTTCTTGACCCCAGTGAAGAAATACTTCATATAGAAGAGCTACAACCACCAGCTGTCTCCTCGAGGGATGATGGCGGAAAGATAATCCTGGCTGTCACCATCAACCGGGAGACGAGTATGTACAGTGTCTGGAGGTTTTCCTATATCCACCACGAAGACCCTTTCCTGGCTGCGCGAAAGAAGCCACGGCGGAAGTCCGATCGTCGTCGCAGTTCCATGCAGCCTGGCCTGCTGAGCGGCGCCGCGAGTCCCGTCGAGGCCAACTTCAAAGAGAGTTTCGGCACGGCCATGCCTGGGAAGCGGACCAAGAAAGGAGAAAAGGCTGACAAGGCTGATCGGGCTCTTGAAAACTTGGAAACGTCTCTGGGGATTGACAGGGATTCTGGGTTAAATCGTCGTAGCTCCCGCCGTGTGAGCTCGATGCTAGCGAGAGCCGACCTCTCCGCCTCACAAGACCGAGCCGGCTTCGCTGATCAGTCGCAAGCCTTAGAACATTCTAACGTACGACGGCATACATCACAAGGTAGCCAGAGGAACCGAAATAGCGGTGTCACCTTTACTGGAAGCTACGGCCACGGTCCCACTTCACTGGGCACATTCCTAGAAGCCCCAGTGGACAATCTACTCGAGGAGCTGCGATCCGGCGGGGATTTCGAAGGGTTTCACAGTATGGGCTTGGACGACCATGACTTCGATGGCCTTGCGCAAGAGATCCTCTTGACCAAAATCCACAGCATTTCGGTTGACAACACTAATGTCCGTTACTCGCTTTCTAAACAGCCTGCTCGAATCCAGTGTAAGATATTCTGCCTGACCGGGCCGCCAACCACTGTCGATGGCTCTGTTCGATGGCAGGTGCTCATCGGCATCCAAGACCTCATGGAAAAGCGTCTACAACTCCTGACATTGCACCTACAATCCAGCGTCGGTGATATAGTTGATTCGGCAAGGCCCGAGAAGACTACCGTGAATTTTGGTCAGCTTACGAAGGCTCAAGACGTCATCGACTCCTGCAAGATCGTTGACGGCGGTGTGTCGAAGATACTGGTCTTGTCAGAATCGCACGAGGGTCAGCGGGCGCTTAGTCTACAGGCACCGTGGAGTCGCTGGAAAAGCATCTCTCTTCCGTCGAAACTGTCGCTTGCGAACCTGCGCAGCCTTGACTACCGTGGGAGTCTCGTCGATAGGGAGATGGGGATCCGCAGGGCCGTGACGCCTGTCGTTGGAGAGGTCGCAGGCATTCGGCATCCGAAGCTACGTGGCGTTGTCGATATTATGGATGAGGATACACATCAGCTCCATCAAATCCGCATCCAACTTGAGCCCGCTTGCGCACATGTGGCCAAGGTTCTCCGGATGCTTCGTTCCGCCCTCCCGCTACCGTCGGGAGAGAATCTCCTAGTGATTTGGTGGGACATACTAGAGTGGCTGCGCAGTCTCGATGTCGACTGCGCCGATACAGAATGGTCTGCTGTGGTTGTCCTGATCATGTCGATTTACCTTGCCTTAGGAGTAAATCAGTCTTCGCCTGTTGAGCCGACTTCTAAACATCGACGGAAAAGGAGCTTTCTAAGATCGAGTAGTGGACCACAGATTGACCTGGCCGATTGGGAGGCGATGAACGCCTACGAAGCCCCGAACTCATCGACACACCCACCTTGGGCCGAAGCCACATCTTGGCAATGGATGCTGGAGGAGGATGATGCTGCATTAACCATGTTTCACCCGGACTCAAATGAAGAAGGTTCAGCCTTTCTCGCTTCCCACCTGGAGCATGCACTAGCCTTCCTTTCGTCTAGCAATGCGGAAGAGCGCTTAGCCTATCTCCCAACCGCGGCAACTGACGACCCATCAAGACGGACACAAGCTGCTCAGGAAGTATTTCTCGCCCTACACTTGCTTCTAGAAGAGCAAAAGCTGGATATCAGTTCTCACCAGCCTGCGTCGCCGAGCCCCGTCAATCTGCGCGCTGTCCTTCTCCAGATTGCACACTGGATGAAGTGGGATGGTTGGTCTACTCTTTATGAAATGGAGATGCCTATGGACTGGAGTGAGCATCGTCCAAAGTTTTCAACTATTGAAGTCACGTATGCATGCCCTCAACCGGAATACTGGAGTTCATTGGACTGGATTGCAAGCGGTTTGGCGGAAGAGAAGAGATCTACTGGCCCAGTCCCGGCCCTCGCGTTGACTATGCCTGCCACGGATCTCCCACGGATCACCATTTTTGAGAAGCTTGTTAAGACTCTTAGTACTGGGAGAAGATCTCCGGTCGAGTTTGTTGAGGCTATGCACGAAAGCGGCCTTAGCCCTTTCGTCCTGGACACTTTACCAGACGCCGTTCTCGTCCCACTTCGGGACGCCATCGTTCAATGCCAAAGAAATCCGCCGCCGTCGTGGTCAAAAGATCTACTAGACTTAGTCAATAGGAGCGATGTCGGCGCTATGTTCTCGCCCTTAAATCGCCTCAATACTCAGACCACTAACAGGCTCGTGAGTCGTCTTCCATATCTCCTGCCTTTTACCATGCTAATATCTGCTAGGCTTCTCAGCATGTGGCTTCATGGGATTTCGCCTCCCTGTGCCAGAATGTCATGGATTTCCAGGATACACCATCAGATGACGTCGCAGAAAGTGACAAGCAGGCGGTCATCCGCGCCATCTTTAGGGAAGACAGGCGCCTGGAAGAGACTAAAATGATCTTGAATACGACGAAGCCACGAGTTGTGCGATTAGACCCGCTGCCGGAATGGACCGAGCCGGTCTATCTTGAACAACAGAAAGAACTTGTAACCAGACTTGCCACTAATACGCTCTCTATCCCGACCGGACGAGCATTGATGAACTATGGGCTACGGTTCCCGTTGTTGACCCAGAAGTTCCATATCAACGGTTTCGTCCTCAACTGCACCGTCAAGCCGACTAATACAACCGTCGGTGTTGACAAGTCTCTTTTTACCGAAGAAAGGATTGCGTGGGCGTTCTTCCACTCCGGCGTTGCGGGCGGGTTATCTATCTCTCGCCAAGCTAAGGGCATAGACACCTCGTGGATCCTATACAATAAACCCGGCAACGATCTCAATAACCGGCATGCTGGGTTCCTACTGGCGCTTGGCCTCAACGGTCATCTCAAAGGTGTTGCCAAGTGGGTTGCTTTCAAGTATCTGACACCAAAACATACCATGACTTCTATTGGTTTACTCCTTGGTCTGGCCGCCTCCTATATTGGGACCATGGATTCCCTCATTACTCGCTTGCTCTCGGTACACGTTACTCGGATGCTTCCACGAGGTGCAGCCGAGTTAAACCTGTCGCCGCTCACCCAGACAACCGGCATCATGGGAATTGGCTTGCTCTACTGCAATAGTCAGCATCGCCGAATGAGCGAGGTCATGATGTCGGAGATTGAGCATATAGAATCCGAGGACGATGAAGAGCCGCTTCGCAGCGAATGTTACAGACTTGCTGCAGGGTTCGCCCTAGGCTTCATTAACCTCGGGAGGGGTGCCGATCTCAAAGGCCTTCACGATATGCGCATCACGGAAAAACTACTCACCCTAGCTTCTACCACGAAGAAGGTCGAACACGTTCATGTCCTTGATCGATCTACTGCTGCGGCTATCATGGCTGTGGCGCTCATATATATGAAATCAGAGGACCACATTGTGGCCAGAAAGATCGACGTTCCGGACGCCGCCCTCCAGTTCGACTACATCCGACCCGACCTCCTGCTCCTACGTACAGTTGCCAAACATATCATCCTTTGGTCTAATATCAGGCCGACTCATGGTTGGATCCGCCAAAACCTCCCACCGCGCTACCACTCTAGGGTGCAGCCACCGACTCAGCCTTTCGATAATCCCCCTCGTGGGCCGCTCCACTCCACACATCTTCCCTTCCTCACCATCCTAGCCGGGCTCTGCTTCTCCATAGCACTTCGTTATGCCGGCTCGGGCGACAAACGAGTCCGTGACGTTCTACTTACTTACCTGTATCGGTTTTACGGACAATATCGTAGTCCGGTTTCGAAAGGCAACTTCGATGACCGATGCGTGCAGGTAATTGCCCGCATGTGCCTCGATGTGGTTGCGCTATCTTGCGCTACCGTCATGGCCGGCACTTGCGACCTGAAAGTTCTTCGCATACTGCGATCCCTCCACGGCCGCAGCGACCCCGAAACCACATATGGTTCGCACATGGCAACACATATGGCCATCGGCGCGTTATCGCTAGGCTGCGGCACCCAGACATTCAACACGTCGAATCTGTCCATTGCTTCGCTACTCGTCGCCTTCTACCCGGTATTTCCGGACTCCGTGCAGGATAATAGGAGCCACCTACAGGCTTTCCGGCACTTCTGGGTACTGGCCACGGATCCGCGGTGCCTCGTCACCAAGGACGTGGCGACCAACGCGCCTGTCAGCGTACCTATCTCCATCAGCCTCAAGCCGTCCTCATCTTCCGCCTCGTCCGCCCCCGCGGAGGGAGAAGACAACCAAATCATACGCACGACCCCATGCCTTCTCCCGCCACTCGACGACATCGCCAGCGTCCGCACGGCTTCGCCGGAGTTCTGGAACCTGGAGCTGGATTTCGCGGCACGGCCGCAGCACGCTGACGCGCTCCTCAAGCGGGGCCAGGCGCTATACCTCCGCCGCCGCCCCGTCAGCGACTCCCCCTTCGCAGCGGCGATGCTCGCGCTCGGCCGGGGTTCCGATAACAGTGCCGCGGAGGGTTACTCCCCCCGGAGTAACGGCGGCGGCGACGCGGGCCCTCAGCAGGAGCGGCAGCAGCCCCTCGAGTGGCTGTTCAGCGGCGCCGTCCCCTCGCTCACGCGTCTCACGCACGCCGAGCGCGCCATCGTCCTCGACCGCGCCGTCGGCGGGCCCGACGTCAGCGACGGCGCGGCCAGTGTCGTCGATACCAGGCTCATGCTCGAGCAGAACGTGCGCTCCGCTAGCAGGGACGAGCTCGTCGCGCTCAGGGGCCTGTTCGAGTGGGTCGAGTGGAGGGCCCGGAGGGCGCAGGAGGACAAGGACGGGGATGGTGGTGGTGGTGGTAGTGGTGGTGCTGAAGGAAACGGAGGGGGCGCGGGCGTAGGTGAGCCTAAGCGGATTGGCTGGGCGGGCGAGGGGTGGTTAAGGGAGAGTGTTGTCGAGGAGCTCAAGGGAAGTGTGTGGATGGCTGGTAGGGAGTGAAGATGTGATAGGGGTGAGATGGGGCTTAGTAGATGGAAAGCCTGCGTGGGATTATACGAGTCTCCGTATAGAGTGGTTGCTGGGGATGGGATAGTAATACATTACTTCTGGAGCGTAGTGTTAGATGTTTCCGTTTCGCGACATGTCGGCTTTGCTACCTGCAGTTCCTTGTGGAAACTCAGGGTGTGATGTTCACTATTGGATGAGTGGTTATTGGGGTCCCACTTGCTGAACGCCATACCGCGATGCCCCGAACGGGAAAGCGCGAGCGATTTCTTGCGTTCTTATTGGGTTATTTCGCGCCAAGCAATTATAGCTCTACTGACGGTATAGGGGTTAAAAAGGGATAACAAAACCCGCTGCTCTAGAAACAGATATTAAGTTATGACATAATTACCGCTCAAGTCCTTTAAACCGATTTTGTCAGCTAGCCAGGTGCGCTAAAGCGCCCCAACTAGCTCTGATCGGAGGATATATGTTCCGTTGCTAGACTACACAAAAGCAGTGCGTGTGCTGAAGCACTTGCGCAATTAGCTCAATACAACAACGCAACTGACATCCCTTATATCTGACAATTAAAAGTCTCATTCGCTTAATTCGAGTAATTATCCATTGATTAGCTGTTGCTGAGACGATATAGGTTGTATTTCAGTAGCAATTATCTCCGTATATTTCAATAACAAAAATGGCGACCGTACCGTTAACATCCTCGGTTACTTATAAGGGACCCAAAGACTGGGATCGCTTTAAGAACGAATTTCAATTTAAAGTATGCGTTTTTGATATCTGGGATTTTATTAATTTTGATTAGGAGTTTTAGAGGCTTATTAAATTTACGAAACCCGATATAACTTCTTATCTAAAAAGACGAGTTCGTAATTTGACGCGAATTAACACCTTATCCTTATTTTCGTTTTTAAAAGGAATAACCGAAAAAATCGATTTTACGGGATATCTAACAAATACTTTTGAAATGACGACCGAAAACCGACAAGCTTACAATTAGGACTTTACGGAATTTATTTATATAAATCGGAAATACGATATATTCCGTAAGAATGTGAACATCCTTATAAATTGGGTCCTAGAGACGGTATTTCCTGGGATTAAAGAAACGAGCTTTTTTCCAGAAAAGAATTTACGGGAATGGTACGTTATGTTGGCTGAATCCGGTAAGGTGTACGACGATAGGCTCTTAATTAATACCTAACGAGAATACCGCGAAAAGCTGAAATAAGCCTTAAAGCTAGGTAAGAAGTTAAACGAATAAATCGTAAGATAACAAAAGATAATGGCTTAGGGATAACGATATGGAGTCCCGGAAACGAAGTTAACAGTTGTATGGGTTAACGATTTATATGTAACAATGGTTCTTTTTATGGAGAATTAGATAATTACCTTCTAGATAGTACGGAAGGCCGAAATCAAAAATGGCACGATTAGTTTTTAAGAAGTAGTTGTTGACCTTTTGGATTATTGGGTTATAACCCATTTATTATTTACATTACGAAATTTTAAAGCAGGTTTTTCGACTTTCCAAGGGACCCCTGCAGATTTTTTTAATTAGGAAGGTCCTGATTAGGAAGATAATAGACCGAGAAACAGGCCGACAGGCCCGAAACGAGGTAGCCGTAAAGGTTCTTATGCGGACCGAAACCCCAGCAAACGGAAGCGTAAGGAATCGGACGTACAAGGCACCCGTTACAAAGCGTATTTTAGCGTTACGTACAGACTACCCCAGTACTTTTATGCCTTCCCCAGAAAAGCTCTAGCAGATTTCCGATTTACGGAAGTAATGGCGTTATTAATTAAGAACCGAATTGTTTCTGATTAATCCTTAAAGGAAGAGATTAACCGTATATCCAAATCCATGGATAAGCTAATTACATAAAAAACAAATTGATTCCTAAAGGAAGTAAAACGAGTCCTGGCGTACTTCTTAATTACTAATTAACGGGTTACCATAAACGTTTCGTTTTACCCCTTGCGGAATTCGTCCATTTTGGACTTAAGGTTTACGATATATATCTTTAACTTTATTAATAGGTTTCTGAATTTCAAACCAACCGTATAAGGCGATGGGGTATACGCAGACGACAGCTTTGTTTTAATTAAAAGCTACGGAAAGGTTAATATATTATTTTAAAACTTTAGCAGTACGAAAACGTTGTAATTATACGACGTAGCCTATTACGAAAAATTCGCTTATAACCCAATATTATTCCGATAGTTCTGAAAAAAAAGCTATTGGTAGAATAACCGAAAAATTAATAATTGCATTCGAGATAAATATAATTAAGTTGTAGTTACTTTAACAGATAAATTCGATCAGTTTGTTATTGAAAATATCAGCGTAATAACATTTTCTGTAACCCTGGTTATTTACAGACGAAATATTAACTTAAAAACGTCGAAACCCTTACGTATAAATGACGGTACTTTGTAATATTTACGATTAAGTTATCCAGGTTTTAAAGTAATCGCGTAATTATAGTTTTATATTAAGGGAATCCGACTAAAGGGTTTTATAACTATCGATTATTAAGTATGTAGCAAGGCGAAGGTTAAGAGGCAAATATGCCGCGAGCCTAGAAAGGGAGCATTCCGATCAGAATAGAGAATTGTTATTGACTTTATAGATTTCGAAAAAGACCCTGAAGGATATAGATATATTATGTTTGCAACCGATAGATATTTAGGCTTTATTTGGGATATTTATCTTAAAAACCGAGAGCAGAATATATTGATTATTACGTTCTGATACTTTTTAGGCGTTTTGAAGAACCAAGATAAGGTTTTCCCATAAGTGATCGAATGCGATAACGAGATTTTAAAAAATTATTAACTTCGAGATATCTTCCAGTCGCCTTTTTTTAGTATCAGGCTTAAGCCTTTAGCACCATATACCCAGGCCCAGAACGGGGGTGCGGAACGTTTAAGGGGTGTAATTAAGGAGAAAGCGACTGCGATGCGAAATGGCGTTAAATTATCTGCGTTTTTGATCGTATATATTTTTAAAGCTATAATATATCTATATAACCGTACCCTTAAATACGTTTTTTTTGGCAGATTTTATACGAGGTTTATTATATTTACTTGGCGTATAAAAACGGAGTTGTAGTGTTTGATCGTAAGTTTTAATAGGCCCATTTGCGAGCTTATGGCTGTATGGCTTACGTTATAACGACCGTTACTATAAAGAAAAAACAGAGATTTCAAAAGCTAAATCCCAAATATGGATAGGTTTTTTTGTCGGTTACCGATTAACGAATATTTACGAAGTTTGGAACCCGTTAACGAACAAAGTTATTGCTATTCGAAACGTATAATTTAATGAAAAAGCTACCTTTTCCGGTGATATTAAAGATCTTAAAGACAACCTGTTTTACGTTACCGAAAACGAGCTATAAAACTTATTCCGATAGGCTTACGTATTTGATTAAGCTAACGGTTATTTTATATATATATATATAAAAAATAAAGACCTAAATAGAATAATTCAGTTAACGGCTAAACAGGAAAGATAGTTCCAGAATAGCATAAACGTCGAAGACGTACAGGAAAGAGGAAAATAAGCTTATTCATAAAAGATTAATTACCTTTATACGACCGCTATGTTCGAATTATTACCGTCCCTTGGATCGTTATTGCCGCCGGCGTCCGCCTTAATAATTTTTACGATTATTGCGCCGACGGAAGAAATAAAGGCAGCTTTAAGCTTTTATTATGCTGTTTAACCTAAAGTAACGGTAAAAAACGAAGGTACTTTACGGGTTAAAGACGTAAATTCCCCGTACATTCCGAAATATAAAATCAAAGTCGGCCACAGAGTATGGGAAGCTACATTTAATGCAGGACGATTAGCTCATTCCGTAAATACGCGTAATAATCGGCCGGTAAGCTACGGAAGATTAGGGAAAATAAAATCCCGAAATACGCGCTATCTTAATCGGAAAAGTTTTAATACCAAAATAAAAACGTTACTTAAATCTTTAAAACGGGTATATAAACGAGATTTACCGCTTTTACCGCAAAGCTATAAAAAGCTAAATATATACTTATTAAGGAAGATGTTTCTGGAAGTTAAAAAAGCCCATTTGCGAAATTATAAAGATATGCAGTCTTGGGAGATCGTCGATCAGTCCGCTGTTAAAGGGAAACAGGTTTTAGGATATATATAAATATACGTCTACAAGTTTAATAAGCATGGCTGGTTCCAGAAATATAAGGCCCGTTTCGTCGTACGAGGTAATTAACAACTTAAGAACGCTTATGACGATATATACGTATCCATTTTAGCCGGAAACTTTTTTAAAGCCTTAATAACTATTGCAGTTAAATTTAACCTAAAGTTTAAGTAATATAACGCTATAAACGCCTTCGTTAACGCGAATTTACTTTACGAAATATACATACAAATGCCCCCAGGATACCCCTAACGTAACAAGATATTCCTGATTAAAAAGGTATTATATGGACTAAAAAAATCACCTTTGCTTTAGTAAAAAGAATTTACCAATATATTAAAGGATTTAAGACTTAGCCCCGTTTCGTACGAACCTTGTTATTTTATCCGTTAAGGGGTGCTTTTTTTCTTTTTCGTAAACGATATTGTTACCGCATATAAACAAAAAATCAAGACCTCGTCGATCAGTTAATTTAACGGATCCAGAAACGGTATACCCTTATAGAAAATAGGGACTTATAATGATTTTTTAGGATCGAAATAATTAAAAACAAACCTAACAGAAAAATCTAATTATTTTAATCCGATTTTATAGATAAGCTAGTTAACTTAATTCCTAAAAAAAATCTGAATAATTTCCCAGAGACGTTAATGGCAAGCACCGAATTACTGCCGAATCCTAATCTGGCCTATCCAGGCTTTATTAACAGATATTAAAAAAAGATGGGTTCCATCCTATATATTACAGTCTATACGCAACCCGATATATCCTTTATAATATCCCGACTTGTACGATTTAACCTGAACCCTAACAACGCATATTATAAAGCAGCTGATCGCGTTATACGGTACCTGGTCGGCACTAAAACGCTAGCGTTACAGTTCGGTAGCGAAAACTCGATAAATACTTAAAATAATACTTTTTTTACAGATAATATAATCGATCGAAAAAACTCCCAAGCTTACGTTATAAAGCTATTTAAAAAAGTAATAAGATAACGGGCGAATAAATAAAACATAGTAATTACTTCTATAACCGAAACGGAATTGTTATCTTTTACGTAAGTTGTTAAAAAAGCCTTATTTACATTTTGATTAATTAAAGAACTGGAAATCGACCTAGATAAAGAACTATTAAATATGTAATACGACAATTAGCAGATTATACGGCTAATCAACGCCGACGTCGCCCTTTTATAAACAAAGTTACGGCACGTAAATATACATAACTACTAATTACGAAAGGCAGCAAAAAAGCACCTGATTAAAATGGATTATATATTTACAAACGATATGTTAGTTAATAAACTAACTAAAGCCCTGTTATAAGAACTTTTTAAGTACTTTAGAAAACAGCTAGGATTAATAAAAATTACAGAAGCCTTAAACCGGCGGAGGAAAACGTTAAAAGTTATTTCTGATAAAAAATTAGCTAATTAGAAGAATATAATTACCGGAAGAAAGGTAAAATGGAAAGCTGTGGCTTTAGAAAGTAATAAAAGTGTAATAATCAACGTCCCGAATTCTTCAAGGCGTTAAGGGGGTATGTCAGCTAGCTAGGTGCATTAAAGCGCCCCAATTAGCTCTGATCGGAGGATATATGTTCCGTTGCTAGATTGCACAAAAGCAGTACGTGTGCTGAAGCACTTGCGCAATTAGCTCAATACAACAACGCAACTGACATCCCCTATATCTGACAGATTTACTAGTATAGCTCCTGGTAATTGCTAGAATTGGACCTATTCTCTTGGCGCAGTCTATCAGGCGACACTCGTTCCCACCACTGTCGTTTAGTCTTCCGTTGAATAATTAAGGGCTGAATAATTGAAGCCTAGCTACAGTAAAGGGTCAAATTAATCCGGTCCACTTCGAAAATCACACCAAAAACAGCGATTTTGCTTACCTCACTTAAGTCAGGCCCTATTTTTGAGGTTGGGGCGGCGCTTGCAGCGCAGCTGCAGCAAAAGCTTTGAAAAAAGAACGGTAGCAACAGGTACCACGCTAACCTAATTGGAAAAACCCCACAAAAACAAGAAAACCTCAAAAATGAGGCCTGACTTCAAGTTGCGATTTTTCGGGTTCGTTCTCCGCATTCCTATACAAATTTTCGAAAATCTATCTTGGAAATTCGCAAATATAACAGCAACTAAAATATTTAATAAAATAATAAAAATGCCATTAAATACAGCTTTAAAAGGGCTCCCTAACGGTATATATAATATCCCAATCGGAGTTGTTTTGGTGGAGATATTAAAGATTTAAGTTAAAATTCTCGTTTTCCGCAGTCCTTTCGTCCGGAACGCCCTTATGGCTGCGATAACGTAACTACTGTATGCAACATTTCGCCATGGGCCTTCTAAGGGTAATTCAATATGGGAAAAGCCCGTACAGCTATTTTTTTGTCCGTACGGGTTGTGGTTGTTACGTCGCAGCAAAGAGGGCGTTCCGGTTAATCAAGTCCGGGACCTTCTCAAAGCTGCGACGCAATAACCACAGCCCGTACGGACAAAAAAATTGAGATACGGGCTTTCGTTATACCAAATATACTTAAAAAGTCCGGTGTATAATGATGCGACCGATAGTTGTGCTGTCGCAGCCATAAAGGCGTTACGGCCGCCCATTTTCCAGACCCAAATTTAACCGTATTAACTGCAATTTCCATTTAAAAAATTTGAAAAAGTTCCTGTATGCATATTAGCTTATATTAGAAACGTAGGTAAAGTTACTGTCGCGTACGGCTGCACCAAAAGAACAGATTGTTAAGTGCAAGATCTTAGCTTGCTACTTAGCTGACACACCCCCTCAGTTGCTAGCGATCACAGGTAGTAACTGGTTTTCCTCTCATGGTACCTTCTGTGGCTGCTAGTGCATTTACTCCATGGCCAATTCTCCTTTGCTTGGATCGAACTCGAAGCCTTTGGGTAAGTGGTCTGGTGCAGCAAATTACGCTAATTTTGCTCCGAGCTTAGCTCATTAGAGGCGATGAGACTCTTAATTGTCAGATATAGGGGATGTCAGTTGCGTTGTTGTATTCAGCTAATTGTGCAGCTTCTCAGTACGCGTACAGCTTTTGTGTAGCCTAGCAATGGAACAATTATCCTCCGATCAGAGCGTAGCTAGGGTGCTTTAGCACCCTGGCTAGCTGACAGTTACATACTTAACGGTTTTAATTTGGTTGCGTAATAATTTCTTTTCATTTAAATCTTTGGATTCAAAAAAAAAATGGAAAGAAAAGTTGATAATTTTGGTGGCGATACCCAGAACGAAACCCCTGTCCGCACAATTAGACCTTAGGCCTCGCTGGCTCGTTACGGGGATACGGCATTTGATTGGTTAATTTTTAGCTCCTTGGCGCAGTACTTGGAGAAACTTTGATATGAGCCAGCGAGGCCTGAGCTAGCTGAGGTAAGATTTTGCTACTTTTCCAATTAGCTATAACTTTGCAACGAAAAATCATAAAAATAAGGAAATTAGATTGTTTTATAGATAATTACAAACGGCCTAGGGTCTGCTTAATCGGAAATGTAAATCTTTTAAACTGCAAAAGTTACATCAAGGTTTTCGTATGAGATTGTTAGAAATCCTTGGTTCCTATACAAAATGGACCAGATTTGTATGGGGAACAAAAAGTTCAACTTAAATTTTTAAAAGCTTTAACGGCTTTTTAATAAACCGGCTAAAGCTTAACTTAAAAATATAATTAAAATAAGTTGGTTTAGTATTATTAGTATTTAAAATTTTTCGCTTTCATTATTAAATATTTAAACATAAAGTAAGTAATTATATATATCAATTTTTTATTTATAATTCTTAATTCCGTCGTTATAAAAAGTTAAAAAGACCTTTTTTTCATAATTTAAATAATTTAATTTGTTTTAATTAATACGGTACCGTTTTTCCGGGCCAAACTAAACTATTTCCAATCAAGAAACCAATATTTTTATCGTTAACCTAACCGCTTAAACGCTTAAAGTAATTACGAAAAATACATCTTAAAATAAACTACCTAATAATTCCTATATTAAATACTTTCTGATTCATAAAAAGCAAATCCAAATAATATTATAAAATAATTTTGTCGTATCTTTTTATTATATTAAGAAACATTTTTCCCATTTTGCAATTTTCGCTTCGTAATTAAAATAAGTAATTTTACCGCTTTATTTTTTTTTCTGCTAATATTTATAATTCGTTCCATATCGTTAATCGTATCGTTATTTTATAATTTTAATTTCTTAATTTCTGAATAATTACGTCGTTAACGATACGGCTTTAACTTTTTTAATTTTTCTTAATAATAATTTATTTCGTATCGTTATTTCGTAATATTTCCCATAATTAAATTTATTATGTAAATTGCGTAATCGGTTTATAATTAATTAATTAAACTAAATTCCAAAACCGTTATCTTTATTTTTTTTACTTATTTACTGTTACACGGATAAACTTTATTTCGTTATAAAACATTATATTGTTTTTATTTAATAATTCTTCAATCGATTATAAATAAAATCAGCGATATTATCGTTTATATTCGTTCGTTTAATAAATTCGTAAATATTTCAAATTACTATAATCATTATCGTTATATTATCGGCCTTTTAATTAGGAATTTATCTCTTTTACCTATTAATTCCAAAAACCGAAATTACCTTAACAACTAACTAAAGCCAATTTCCTTATTAAAAACACCAAATAAATTAAAACAGGGTAACTAAATCCTAATTAGTACAAAATCACAAAAAGTATCTTCGTATATATACTTAATAATAGATTCAAATGCAATCTATATTAATAACTTTAAAACCATTAATAAAATCTAATAATAAGGTTACGCCCAGCAAAAAATGAACTTCTAAAAATACATGCGCAATGTGGAACTACTAATCATCCGAAACCGGACCTAAATCCCGGCACACTGCCATATTTCAATATATATAGATTCATCTACTAGAAATTTGGAAATCTACTCGTTATTAATACCTTATTTTAAACCTTTTAACTCGAATATATTTAACTATACCGGCTATTTATTCTTTAATCGAAAGAGGTTTTTTTATAACGGGTAATATTATAACTAAATCACGAAATCGATTATTACCTGGAACGGTTAAAGAAATTGTTTTACTAAAGAGTTGGAAAATTCAAGATTTAAAAGAATTAAAACAAATAATCGAAAACGAAAAAAAAATTACCGAAAATCTGGAAGAAAATTAGATTTTTTATTAGTGATATTATATTTCTTTCTAATTGAATATAGTGGTTTCTTTAATTACAATCTCTAGGGCTTTGCTATTTAAACCGTACTAATTACGTTTAAATCGTCCTAGAACTTATTAATATATTAATAAAACTTTAAATTGAAAATAATATTTTTAATATCTTTAAACCCTTAATTAATTTAGTTTAGTTAGTTATTAGTTTAAGAAGAAAAAAATAAATTAATTAGTTATTAATTAAAGTTAAAGTTAATTAGTTTTAATTAAAGCATTAACTAAATTAACTAACTAATTTTATAATCTTGGATAAAACTAAATATTCGTATAACGCGTATTTTATTCTAAAACCTGTTTTTATTCGTATTTTGATTTAATTTTTATTAAGTTATATCGGTTTTTAAAATATAAAGCGGTTAAGTATTTAACTTTTTAAAAGCATTTTTTATTTCGGTAATAAATAGCAAATAACCAAGGGTAATTTGAATAATTAAGTTGTATTATTAGCTGGTATTATTTAAGATTATAAAAAGTGTACGTATATATCTTTTTTTTTGTTTAAGGTACTTAAACGGTTTAAACCTTTAAATCCGTTAAGCCTTTTAGACGTTGCTCCGGTTTAAACTGTTTAATGTATTAAGACTTTTAAAATTTTTAAGCCGGTTACGTAACTTTTAAGTTATAATCGGGTTTTGTTTTCCTGAAATTCCGATCGTTTTTAAAAATGTTAAGTTTTATTAAGTTATAACGTACCACATCAGCGAGCTGCGCGTCCAAGTGAGCTGCGCGGATTCTGGCACTTCGTAACAACTAATCCAAATAACTTAACTACAACGTAATAAATCCATTTTAATTAATGGTATTCGCTGTCGCTAACTGTATTTACAGCTTTAAACAAATGTACGCATTTTATTAAAGCTTGCTACGGATGCATATTATTATTTCCTCCTTTTAACCGTCTTACAGCCGATTCCTTATAACAACTATTAACAGCAATCTTTTATTACCCTTTTTTCTGTTAATTAAAAGAATTTGTTTATTTTATATAGTAAGTGATTTTTTTTATTAGGAACGTTTGTTTTAATAATTTATAATGCGCAGAATCGAATTGTTGCTTCGACAAATCCTGCAATCGACGCGCTTTACGACGCGCTCTAAAACGTACCCTATAACAAGCCCTACAGCCTTGCCTTACAGCCTTGCCTTATAACACGACGCGCCCTATAACGAAGCCCTATAACTGTTTAATACGACGTTTTTTGCGAATATCTTTTACGTATTAAAACCGGACCAAAAACGCTCGCATATATGGGTTGGTCATTCGGTCGGTAATGGATTTTTTTGTCAGTCGGCGTTAGTATTTTCGAAATGGGGGTAATAATAAGTTAAACGCGTTAAAATATAATCAATCGCAAAGCGGTTTAGAAACAGAAATAACAATATACGTCTGCAACAAGCTTTAATATAATGCATACGTTGGTTTAAAGCTGTAAACACGGTTAGCGACAAAGAATACCATTAATTAAAATATATTTATTACGTTGTAGTTAAATTATTTGGATTAGTTGTTATGAGGTGCCAGAATCCGCGCAGCTTGCTTGGACGCGCAGCTCGCTTATATGGTACGTTAATAGTTAACTTTTGTAAAAATTAATATTTTTCGGAAAATTATAAAATGTAATTGTTATCGGGATCGAAAACGATTTTTATAGTTAATTCGCGTTATTATTATTTAGATATTTCTTTTTTTTTTATAAAAAAAAGGATACGTTTTGATTTAGGAATAAAATATCGTTAGCCGGTTTATATAACAGGTTCTAACGGTTTGTAATCCAGTAACTTGAACTTTTTCCGAGGTACTTTATTTAAGTATTTCTGATTTTTCGGGATTAACAGATTTATAAAACATTATATATATTAACAAAAAGTACCCGATAAAAAATTACTATAACTAAAAAAGTTTTACCTGGATTATTTTCCGTATAAGTACCGGGAAACCGCGCAAATTTATTGGATATACCCTCGCCGGGGCCGATAATATTAACGAACGCGTAATTAACGTAAAACTGTTAGTAATCCCGGTTCGCAATAGGAAAAAGGTTTTCGATTCGCATTAAATATTTGCCGGGCGGCGTCGTAAAAGGAACGGTAAAGTTAAATTATATAAGTGCTTTTTATATTAGTTTTACCCCGAATTTACGTTAAGTTTATTTCCGGATGTTTTTCTTTCGATTTTTTCGGAATAACCGGAAGTAGGAAATAGTAAAGAAAAATGCGTTATACGTTAGATATGCCCGGATAAAGTAACTAGATTATGTTATTTAAAGGCCCGCCGTAAGTAATCTTGAATTAGTCGCCGTCGTCCCGGTAGGCCTCGAAGTTGTCGTTGGGCGCCCGCGATAAGTAGATCTGTAACGGTTCGGCGTGCCAAATAAAAGGGTATTTGGTAATTTCTGTAAACGGGTAAAAATACGGCAAGTTTTTGGTTCCGTAACCGTTAATCGATATGCGGAAGCCGATTTTAGATCCGGCGAATATATCGGCCGTTTTGGTACGATTAACGGATTTAAAGGCTTGCCGGCCGTAGGTAACGTTAAAGTTATTAGTGTTGATAATAAGCGGGATTTTGTAGGCTTAGTTTTATTCGGGGAAGTTTTAACGGTTAGGGTATTCGGATTTAACGTTTTTAACGCGGGATATTAATATCGTGGTTAGTAACGGAGTTCGAATAACTTAAGAACTTTGCATATAAGATATAGGTCCATTCCGGTACGGCGGTACCGTTAATTATAAATATGCTAAAGATATTTAGTAATAACTTAGTTTTAACGGTTTTTATTATGTTTAGCTGTTATAAGTTACAATAAACTTACTATAACTTAAAGCTTTTAAAAAAAGGTTGCAGCTTAAAAGCGTAATTAATATTATTGTTATTATTATAATGTTAATCGAATAATATTATTAAGTTAAGATAATGTGCTTAAATTTCGGCCAAATTAAGGTTGGCGAAAAATCCCATTTTAAACCAAGATATTTTTAAACGTAATTATTTTACTTTTTAATCCAGGCCTAGAACTTATACGGGGGGTTATTTATCTTAATTTTTCTATATTACGTATAAGTCCTTTATTATCTGCTTTAAAATCGTTAATGTTTTATAAATCTAGTAATAATTAACTGATAAAAATCGATAAAAGCGTTATTTTTACGGGTTTGTAATAATCCGATTTCGAAGTCGATTTCGTAATATTATTAATATAAAGATAAAGGTTATATACGCGCATTGCCCTAGCTTTCCACTTTCCGGTTACTTCTTTTGGAAATTTCCTGTAATTATGCCATACGGCCTTAACCGTTTCGGCGAATTATTTTCCTCGGCTTTCGTATTGGCGGTAAAGTTATTAATCGGTTAATTTGGGTAGAAATTTCGTCAAGTTTTTTTTTAATTTAATTAAAAACGTTATATCGGCAGTTAAAATAATTAATTAAAAAGGTAATAAAAGAAATAAACGGGTTTTGTTATATGGTTTTAGGATTGCAGAATAAAGAAGCTGAAGGTTATATGTAACTATTTTTACTTTTTAATTTGTAAGATATTAATTAAATAATATCCTAGACTTAATTGTAACATAATTTTGCCGACATAGTCGCATTTTTTTTAAAATATTTTAATTATTTATTGATATCCCAATTTATTCGTTTTGTGTTATATTTAAAGTATTGTTCCGGTACGGAAGGGAAGGTTTAACGGCAGGTTCGGCATAATGACGCTTAATAGCATATCTGTTAAAGAAATTAATTCCGTTTTAAAAAAGTTTTGCAGCTTTTTTAATCGTTTTAAGTAAGAAAAAAAAAGTTTGATTTTGCAGCGGCCGTCGTCGATTGGTAACAAAAGGTTTATCGACGTCGTAACGTTGTTATGACCCAATAAGGCTTGGCTTCTCCAAGAACGATCGGAGTTTCAAAAGAGTAAGATCCGACGGTGACCCCAGGTTACGTAACCGGCTTAAAAGGCTTAACGGTCTTGGTATTGTAAACGCTTTAAGCTGTATAGCAGCGTTTAAAAAGCTTAACGGGCTTAAGGATTTAAGCGTTTTAAATACCTTAAGCCAAAAATAAAAAATATATACTTATTATTTTCCATAGTTTTAAATAACACCAGCTTATAATATAATTTGGTTACCTAGATTACCTTTGGTTATTTGTTATTACTAAATGTAATTAGTTTATTTTTTATTATTTAATTTTTTATATTATTACTGTTAACATAAATCCGTACGATTAAATTTAATAATTAATTAATTAACCCAGCCGTTATATGTTATAAGTTTTTATTTAATAATATAATTAGATTTTAAGTAATATTTAAACCGTTAATATATCGATTAATATACGAATAATAATTACCTTTAAATTTACGGTTTAGCAGTTTTAAGATAAAATTTAAAAACTCGAAGTTATTATTTAACAGCTTATTAATTAAGTAGTAACAATTTAGTTAATTCCGGTTAATACCCGTAAAATAAAGCTTAAAAAACCTTAACCGTATAACGGGAAAAGGAACGTTTAAAGTTTCCTAATCCAAACTCAGGTTTACTTATATTTCGAAAGGTTTATTAACTTAACGGAACAACGTTTTATTATCGCGGCTTATTTAAAAGGAAACGCCCTTAATTAATTCGAACTTATTATAAGAAACTTTTTGGAAAAAAAGGAATCCGATTAGGAAAAAACTACCAAGAAAATCTTTTTTAAGTACGTTAATTTTAAAGATAAGTTTAAAAGCAATTTCGAAAACCCGGACGAAAAACGAATTATAACTTAATAAATTTTCCAATTATACTAAAAAAACCAGTTTCTAAATATGCTGTAAAATTTAGGAACTTTATAGCAAAAACAAGATAAACGGATAAAAAAAACGACATTTTAATCGATATGTTTTATAAAAATTCAAAGGAAGATGTTAAAAATAAAATTATCTAATTCTTACAATTTATGATATTCGATAAGTATATTACGAAAATAGTAAAAATCGATAATTAATAATTTAAAAAATAACAAAACAAAGGATATTTTACTTTACGGATTAAACATTCCAAAACCAATTAAAAAAAATACGAAATGCCTTTTACTTTTTATAAAACAATTTTAAGACTTATAAAACTTGGTATTATTTAACGACAAAATATAAGCCAGGTATAATGTTATAATTACGGCAAAATGGGACATGTTGTTAAACGATACAAGTTATCGCAAAAAACCGATAAGAAAATATATTAAATTCCAATATTTAAGGGACTATTAAAAGGTTAAAACGGCAACAGATAAGTTAATATAATCTATATTCGTAATAAAAACGAACAAAAAAAATACAACAAGGACTAAAAACGGTTAAGGCTTTTTTATAGGCAGCAATAAAACGATAAATGTAAAAAGCTCGGCATGCAGATCTTTATTTTATTAATTACGACCGGTCCTAGTACGTTATTTACGTTAAAACAAAATAACGAATTTATAAACGAATTATTCGAATGTAAAAGGAAAGTTTCAACTTTTATATCCGTACGGGATATAACTAAGACGACTAATAGTAATATCGAGAATTACGAACTTTTATTATATAAAACAAAGTCGAAAGTATAATACCAATATTAACATGGCCGAATGGCGAAAGATGTCCTTAAAAAAACCTTATGTATTATTTCGGATAATACGATTACCAAACTAAAAAAAACTAATCTAAAAGTTTATCGACAAACATTACTAAAAAGTTATTACCGATATCCAGATATAATTAATATTTGAAATAAACCTTTAAAAACGGAAGGTATTATAAAAAGAATTAATAAAGTTTTCCAATTAAAATTAATTAACCCTTTATGCGGGATGGGAAGCTGTTAAAGGATTAGAAAACGATATTTATAAAGTTTTAAATTAATTATATTAACAAAAAAAGAAGATTTTCTAATTTAAAACTTAATTGCACTGCTAGAAAAGCCAGATAAAGCAAGTATAAAAAATATGTGAACAACTTACGGAATAAATTTAACAGCTTACAAAATCTTTAAAAAAAAAGACGCTACCTGTAAAAAAGCTTTAAGATAACAAGGACCGGGAACGGCAATAAGAATTCCTTAAAAAGGTTTTAAATATGATGACAAAAACCAATAACAATCTTATTATCTTAAAAATACGAATTAGGATATATTAGTATACCGTAATAATAAATTATGGAACTTTAAGTGCCAATTATATTATTCCGAAATTAGTAAATTAATTTAAATTGTTATAAAAAGGACTTTTATATTATCGAAAACGCCGAAAATCGGGTATTTACTTACGATAATAGAAAAATCGTATGCGGAATTAATTATTTCGAAATTTTTATTAAAAAACGAATCCAGATAATTAATTTCGATATCGTTCCGTTAAGGAATTATGACATAATTTTAGGAAAACCATGATTGTATTAATATAATTCCTTAATCGATTGGAATACTGGCTACGTAAAATTCGTTTCATACTTTATCGATAAGTAAAAAAGACGAACGAAATTTCCACATTTAATCGGTAAAAAAAAACGACGAATGTAAGCATAAAAATACGACAAACACTTTGCTATTTAAAAAAACGAAACATAAAAAAATGGTATAATAAACGTATTCAACGTATCATAACCACTATCCAAGTACAGCTTTATAACATAAACGAAATTTTGGAATACCAACCCGGAAAGCTAAAGGAAAACATGGCTAATATATTATTACAATATCGTAAATAAAAACGATTATTTTTTAAAAACTTAAAACGAAGTTACCAAAGTATAACGAATAAAACCATAAAATAATTTTAAAAAAGGCACTTTACCTAAGTTTTATCCCATTTATAATTTAAACGAAATAAATTTTATACCTTACGAAAATACTTGGAAGATAAACTTTAAAAAAGATGGATTCGACGATCCATATCTTTAACTAAATATTTTATTATTTTCGTATTAAAAAAACGGCAAACTTCGATTAATAATAAACTATCGATACTTCAATAACATTATTATCAAGAATAAAATATCCTTACTACTAATTATCAAAATAGAGGATTATTCATAAGAAACCAAATAGTTTACCGCTTTAAATCTTAAAAATAATTATAACTTAATACGAATTAAGTTAAGATATAAATAAAAAACGGCTTTTAAAACGAAATACGGATTATATAAATATTTGGTTATATTAATGGGACTTACAAACGTATTAGCAACCTTTTAGCGAATAGTTAACTACGTATTTCGAAAATATCTAGATATTTTAGTTATATGCTATTTAAACGACATTTTGATTTTTTCAAAGTTAAAAAAGGTATATGCAGAATACGTTTACTAAGTTCTTTAAGCTTTATAAAACGCTCATTTGTTAATTAACGCCGAAAAAAGTTAATTCTATATGCAGAAAATAAAATATCTAAGATATATTATTATTCTAGGATATATTAAGATAAACCTAAAGAAAATTACAGTAATTACCGAATAGCCGATACCTACTATTATCACAAAAATACAGGCATTTATTAAATTCGTTAATTATTACCGAAAGTTTATTAAGTACTTTAATAAAATTACGATACCTTTAGTGAATTTTATTAAAAAAACGACTTCCAGTAAATATCGGAAATAGAAAAAGCTTTTTAATAAATCAAAAATGCAATTACCAGTAAATTAATACTAATTATGTACGATCCAAAGGGTCCAGTTAAATTAGAAACCGATTTTTCGAACTATGCGTTAAACGCAATAATCGGATACTGAAATAATTAAGAAATACTTTACCCGATTACCTTCTATTCCTGCAAATTAAAAAACGAATTTATGCTATTTCCGATAAAAAATTTATAGCCATCGTTAAGGTTTTTCGAAAATTTAAATATATACTTAAAGAAAATTTCCATTAAACTAAGATTTATACTAATTACAAAAATCTCACCCGTTTTACTATTATATAAGAACTTACAAAATAACAATTACGTTATGCGGAAAAGTTAACAGAATACGATTTCGTTATTATCTACTAAAAAAGCTTTAAAAACGGCAAAGCAAACGTTTCTAGCAAACGACTTAACTTAAAAAAAAAGTTGGTTAAAGTTAAATATCGAATTTTTAATGTTACCTTAAAAGGACATTGGAAATTACGATAAATTGTAACAATTAGGGCAGTATTTTCTGATCTATATCAGAAAATATAACAATATAACGACAACTTACCCGATAATTAAAAAATAGATAAAATTTAGGTACTAGAAAAATGTTAGCAGGACCTGATATAGGACGTATATTAACACCCACTTTATAAATATCCAGGAATCCATAAAACCCTAAAACGATTACAGCGTACTTATTATTTTTCTAAAATAAAAATAGTAATATAAAAAGTCAGACGAAAATGCGACATTTGCATTAAAGCTAAGGCTTTACGGCATAAACTATACGGAAAATTACAACCATTTCCAGTTTTATAACGATTATAGAATTTAATTACTATAAATTTTATTATCAAATCTTTTTATCCGAAAACCTAGTAACAAAAGTACATTATGATAGCATTTTCGTAATCGTCGATCGATTTACGAAATTCTCCTATTTCCTATCTTATCATAAAAATATAGATATAAAACAAATAACATATATCTTTTTTCGATACATTTTTAATGTATATGGATTATTAACAAAAATTATCTTAAATAAAGAAATTACGTTTATTTTTAAGTTTTAGTAAAGCCTTATAATACGGATCGGCTTAAATTACAAGTTATTTAACGCGTTTAAATTTTAAATAAATAAGCAAACAAAACGGTTAAACCAAACTTTTAAAACCTACCTACGATATTATATCGATTACGAATAAAATAATTAGGTTAAAAAGTTATTAATAATTTAATTAGCTTATAATACCAGTTATTATAAAAACATTAAAATAATCCCAGTAAATGTTAATTCCGGTTTTATATCAGAAATTTATAGGAAGATATGCAATAACAATCCAGTTAATATCAAAACCATTTTAACGTTAAAATAACTTAAATAATTATATGCAAAAATGAAGATAAAACTTAAATTTGTACGTAATTAAATAAAAGAATATTACAACTAGAAAAAGTTAAAAGGATTAACTTTTTCGGAAGGAAATATGGTTTACTTAGTTACCAAAAACATCAAAACCAAACGCCCAAATCAAAAACTCAATTTTAAATACATTGGCCTATATAAAATTACCAAAACAATTTCAAAAAATAACTATAAATTAAATCTACCTCCGAAAATCAACTTCCATTTAATCTTTTATATTTCTTTGCTTAAATTAACAATAAACACTATTAAGATTAATATAAAACAATAAAATAAAGCAAAAAAATGCATTAATATACGAAACAAAAAAATTTTAAACTTACGTAAAAAAAATAAACTTACTAAATACTTAATTAAATGGAAAAACTATCTAAATTCCGAAAATATCTAAAAACCCGCCAAAAATCTCATAAATGCCCAGCGTTTTTTAAAGGACTTTTACTAACGACGCCAGAACCCGTTATAAACGTCTTTTAATTTACGTTATTAAAATTAAACTAATTAGTAATATTAATGCCAAACCAGTTAATTAAAGCCGCGGTTTACGTAAACGCGGCGATTTCGGTAAATAATTTCCTTTATTTTTCCTTTAAACGAACAAACTTTTCCATTACTTCGGTACCCTTAATACCATAATAGAACATTTCCAAATTATAACTACGAAATAACTGCCGTTATTTCTGAAAACGATTTAATTTGTTAACGGTAATACGCAATATTTTTCGAACTTGCTTTTCTTTACGCTTTAAACAATCTTTTTCGTCCAATAATTTTTTATATTCCGTTTCCGAAAAACCGAAACGTTACAAAAACCCCCGTACCGAATATAACGCGTATATTTCCCAAAATCACGAAAAACTTTACAATCCATACCTTTTTTTTTATATCGAAAACAAAAAACTATCGTAAAACCAATTCGAATTACTTGCTTAACCAAAATAAAAGCATTAATACGTTAATAGAAACGGAACTTTTCAATTCGATTAAACATAATAATTAACCCAGAAAACTTTAAAAAATGAAAATAAAAAGGGGAAGTTATTTATTTAAAACCGACAAACAAATAATTAATTTTTAAAAACAATAATCCTAAAAGGAAAAAAATCGTATTATAACCTAACAAAGCTTGGCTTTTCCAAAAACAATCAAAATCTCAAAAAAGTAAAATCCGACGGTAACTCCAAGTTACGTAACCGGCTTAAAAGGCTTAACGGTTTTAATATCTTAAACGTTTTAAACTATATAATAACGTTTAAAAAGCTTAACGGGCTTAAGGATTTAAACGTTTTAAGCACTTTAAGCCAAAAATAAAATATATATACTTATTATTTCCTATAATCTTAAATAACACCAGCTTATAATATAATTTAATTACCTAGATTAACCTTAATTATTTGCTATTACCAAACGTAACTAATTTATTTTTTATTGCTCAGTTTCTTACAGTACCACTACTAACATAAACCCGCACGACTAGGTTTAATAGTTAGTTAACTAGCCCAGCCGTCACAAACGTCCGAAAGGACTTAAAAGAAAGTTACGATAGCGTTTGGAAAGGTTATAACGTCCGGAACAAAACGTAACGAAAAGGTAACCGAAAAGTTTCGATATAGAAAAAATAATAAAAATGTTCGCGAAACTGTTGAGCGAAACCCCCGATAGCAAAAAGGATACCAAATAATGTCAGAGAACTTACAACGGCGCCGTAGTCCTTTACGTTGCGGAAAACCTTATAGCCGTCGTTGTCCGAACCGCCGTACGGAACTCTGCTGAAGTGCTCATGTTCTCCTTCCAGAATCCCGATGTGGCTCTCTTGGTTAATTGGCCGTCCTCGTTAGAGCTCGAGCCCTGGACTTGACTCTTCAGCAGAAGGATTTCTTCAGGAAGGGACTGGTAGCTGGCGGGCTCCTCATTCACGGCGTCTGCTTCTGCAACCTGCGCAGCGGCAGCGGCGACGGTCTCGTTGACAGTCAATGCGGCAACGTCAGCGGCGCGGGCTTTGACGGCGGCTGCCGGGCTGAAGCTTCCATAGTAAGTGTTCAAGCGGGGATTCTGGAACCGCTCCCGGCTCCGAAGGTTGGCTTCCTTCTGAGCCTGGCTAACAAGGGCCCTGGCCTCCTCCAGGGTTGAGTTTGTGCTCAGCGTTGAGTTGGCCAGCTGGCGACGATAGAGGGGAACATGGCGCGGCGGATGAGGCAATGGTGGTGGCACTGCTGTTCTCTTCGAGTTGAAAGAAGGATTGAGCAAGGCTGCCTTGACTGTGTTGGCTGTGGCCAGGACTTTGTCGGGTTCTGAAGACCCGAGACCTGGGTTTTCCTTCTTCCAGGTCTCAACAAAGTCATCAACAAATGAGGAGATGTCCGCTGGACCTACACCAGATGTTAGCAGGAGCGAGGACAGAGAGATGGGGGAACAGGGTAGAGGCAAGCTTACTGGTGTCTGCAGAGAGATGGACGCATTCATTGCGAGGTACAAAGGTGTTGCTGCCACTTGCCAAAAGAGGGAGTGCAAGCAAGCAGGCGACAAAAGAAGGTAAAAGCATAGTGAAAAGAGTGACAGCACGCAACAAGGCGTGCAAAACAAACAAAAGGCAACAATGAGCGACACGACTACGATGTCGGCATAGAGAGCCAAGGTGCGAGGGAGCAGAGACCCGAGCAAGTGAGATAGGACTATATAAGTCGAGGCAAAGAGCCCAACCTGGTTGAAAGACTGCTGCTGCTGAGCCGCACAGCCGACGTGACCCTGCAAAGAGGTGGACGTTCCGGATAGGCGAATACGCATCATTCGAGGTGCATCAAAGATCGGAGTGGATCTCTTGGCCAGAAGCTCCAGGATCAGATGTTCAGGGCCCTACCAGGGTTGAGTTCCGGCCCCACTCGCCAAGGAGTCGGCTAAGGCGGGTAACGGACTTCGGTACGTGGGGTGGCTTAGCTTCGGTGCTAACAGAAACCAGTCCTGCGCCGGCTGTTGCCCGCCAGCTTCCTTGCAATGTAAAATCTAACGACATGCCATCACCTCCACCGATCCTTCCAAGTTCCCCTTCTTCCCTTTTCGCTTTTTTTACTTTAATCTTAACCTCCAGATCAAGTTCGGGGAAAAGCCCCCCTGAGCTCCAGAGGATAGTTAAGCCATATACCCAACTGCTAATTTTCACGAACCACATGGCCGAGATTAGCTCGCAATCAAGCTGGGATTCACGATGTTTACCTTCCACGCTTTTCCCTGCCTGCCTTTCGAGCTGCGCCAGCGCATCTGGGAGCTGAGCATGGGGCCTCGTGAGGTTGCCGTCGGGCGCGAACTTGCCCGTCGTTTGCGCACCCTGCCACCACCTGTTCTGCATGCCTGCGCGGAATCTCGGTCCCATCTACAACGACGCTACACCAAGACTTTTGCTACTGGAACCCCTCCCAGGTTTTCTTTGGTCAATTTCGATATCGACACCATCTATTGCAGCCAAGGGGAACTCGAAGAATTCGAGTCCGACGTCCCCTTGATTCGATGGCTGATCATCGAAAGCGTAGACCCCGACACATTCTACTACAAATTTGGCCACCCGTTGTCCGATGCGAACGCTTTGGAGACCCTCACTATCCTCCACATTCAGCCGGGCATAATCCACGACGAGTGGTGGCTGGAATGGGACGACATCATGGAAGGATGGTACTTTCGTGATGACCCGGTCCGCTTCTACACCAGGATCATCTATCCTGATCACCCGGCAACTATCGAAATCAACCCGGACAACTATCTGAAGGTGGAGCGTGACTGGCGCAGGAAGAGAGTGGCGGAAGCGCCAGAAGACTTCGGCACTGACTACGAAGTTTCCGACTCCGACGACGACGTGTGTGCGCCGGGTAGATCTCGGACGGGTTGGCGCCATGTAGACGGCTGCAATTGTCCCTCTAGACGCACCTCATGAAGCATCCTTGTGGGCTAGGCCATGGATGCCTGCGCAACGCTCATTTCTTCTTCTATCAGATGACCAGCGGAAGCCCTGTTCGCGCGAGCCCCCATTGACCTGGCGGACTTGGCATCCTGTGAGTGTTCCGAGACTAAAGTGAAAGCACAGTCTGGGCCTTCCGGCTGTTCTGTAGGGATTCTAAACCCCCTGCACGGGTGGAGAGCGGAGCTGACGCCTGCATCGGCGCGCGCGGGTCCTGGCAACCAAAATTTCCTTTCTGCCCGTTTGGACGTGCCCAGCTTAACTACCAGTGGGGCATGTCATATTCTCCGATTGTGCCGCCGAGATTCCCTTATGCATATTGCAACCAGCAATGGTGCCCTGCGGTCAAAGTTTATGTTGGGCAATTTTGCCGCTGACTCGGGTCTCGTAAAGCGGCGTGACGGCACTGGCACTTGAGGCACGACGTGGTGGTGTCTGCATAGCTTCGCTTGAGAAGGAGTCTGTGGTAACCCTAAGAAGTAAATCGCTCAGAGCATCTAAGAGACGCCTCCATCCTGTCTTGCTCTTGGGAATGCCTCGACACTAGCAGGAACCTCTCTGCTGCTGGAGCTGCTGCTGCGATCCTTTTCGCGCCCTCTCATTTTCTCACCTTCACGAACCAAAAGACTAAGTACTGCTTGCTGGAGCTGCTGCTGCGATCTCTTTCGCGTCCTCTCCCTCATCTCCTCGTCACAAATTCGTTTCAGCTATTCGCTACCTACTTCAAGGCTCGCTCTCTCGCACTCCCTCTACCACAATGAAGTTGCCCATCTTCTTCTTCGTAGCCTACCTTGCTGCAGGCGTCGCTGGAAAAGCCCTGCGGGTCGCATACGAAAAGATCTTCTTCTTCTACGCCTACCAGATCGACCAACTCAACCCGGAAAGTGAGCGCAGCCTCGACTTCATGTGCGCAGAGCCCATCGATGTTCAGAAAGGCGGCTGCAAGGATGTCACTCCGAAATACGTGCCTTGTACCGCCGTGGACAAGGACCGGGGCCCGACGGCAGGCAAACTGGTAGAAACGACAAGAGCATGCCGAACTCTCCGAGAATTCCTCAGCTTCGTCGATGACAAGGACTGGTCAAAAAAAGTCGCCTATGCTTGAGGGCATGTCGGTACAGTCGAATCCTACACCGGATGTCGAGGGCACTGCCAAGCATTTGGGCAGCCAAGGAATGGATCAGAACAGATACGCCCCGTGGCGCGTGATCAAGGACGGCACAGCTTTCAATAAGATGATTGAGCACCTCCGCGAGGTCATGGCTAAAACGAACGCATCCATGACAGTGGATGACTACAACACGCACAAGGCTCTTTTCGAGGGAGCGGAGCTCTCCTTGGACAGGGTGCACTGGTCGCGACACGTTTACCACTCCCCGCATCTGATGAAGTACCTTGCGGACAATATACCCGGCATCAAACTAGTAATAGCGCCAGTGGTTGGCAAGGACTGGAAAGGCGCAGATACGGTAGACTTCAAACTCGATGACACCATTAATGCAAACGAAGCGGCGATGCCGGATATAAGGGACAAACTTGAGGACGCCTATAAAAGTTTTTACGCAGTGAAGGAACCAAAGGAACACCAGATCGTGATGCAAAGCTGCGAGAGAGCTAAGAATCGTATCAAGGGTGTCTCTTGTAGCACGCTATAATACCAGGCCGCCTATTTTTCTCTGCCTTTCTACTTGACTGCTTTACGAGGGGCTACCGCGCGCCGTGGCAGCACAATATGCCCTCGTCCCGAATCGCGAATAATAATAACCGAAAAAGGGTTTAAAGGTGGGGGCCTTCCGCTGATTCGGCTGATTCGGGCCTGCTGGCGCAGGTCTCACGCGCCTCATACGCTCCGGGCCCCTTTTTTCTCCCCAAAAGCTTCAGGTCAGCTCAGCCAGGTCAAGTCAGTTCAATCAGTCAATTCAAGGTCCATATATAAGCTATTAATATAAATAATGTTTTTATATAATGCGGTTTAGAGATTAAGTCAAACACCCCATTCACGCACCACCCCCTTCACGCTCCACCTTTTCCCGAAAGGTTATATATCAATAATTAATTAACAAAAATAAGTACTAAATAAATATAAATACACTGTAATCCAGTTTGCTTAAAGAATTTATCACAGAGGTTTATAAGCTAAATCTTACGTAATATATAATATATTTTTATATTTATATATAATTTAGAAAATCCTTTGAAATATACATATTACCTTATAAATAATAGTAGATATTGATATATTTTAAATATTAAGTATTTTATTTTATTTTATAAATTATGTTATATAATTAAAACTTGTTATAACTGTCATATATAATAATAAAATATATATATTATTATATATACATATAGATATAGTTAAATTCTTTAAGTTAAAAAGCTTATATATAATAATATATAATAAAAAGCAACACCGTATAAAACTTTATAACCTTTAGTATTAAATAAACATTAGTATAACATATAATTTAGGGAATAATATATGCGAAATTTAATTTGATTTTAGTAAATATAATAAAGTTAATTTTAATAATTATACTTTTAACTTTAACGCGTAATTTAAGATATGAATTATAATATAATAATTTATTTAAGGTAACATGTATATATATATAGCATTTATATATAATACGATTTTTATTAAATTTATCTAAATTTAAAATAAAGTTTTACGTTATTATAATATATCTAAACTATTATCTAGCATATTATGTATTCAACTTTAATTAAAAAAATAAACAAATTTATTATAATATTAAATATTATATAATTTAATATTATCGAAGTTAATATTTTGTTTAATGCTATATTTATAATTATGTATCTTTATATTAAATATATAAACATGTTAGTAATATAATAAAAGTTTAAAAAAATAAAGTATATATATTTATATTAAACTACCTTTTACTATTTCAATTATAAAATTAAGTTAAAAAGAAATATATACTTATATACATGTTTGATCTTTAATATTTATAAGATATAGCTTTTTCTTAAAATACTTTATTTTGTTAATTATTTTTAAAATATTTATATTATATATATAAATTTCTTATATTCTTTTATCAAGAAAAAACAAAGTAACCAAAATACTTATACAATAAAATATAATACTTTCATACTTAAGGACCACGTTCGTATTATAATATATCATTATTAATTATATAACTCTATTAGTTAAAGCAAAATTTAACTTTAAATATATTCTCTCAGATTTTACTTATTTATATATATCTTTTTACCTATTTTATCATCTTATTAATTACATTTTTCTTTTTCCCTTTTATTATAAAATTTCTTTATTCTGTTAATAATAATACTGCTTATTGCTTATTAATATCTATTTTTCTTAATTAGTTATAAATAGTCGGGTTTGTGGATTTTGTATAGGAAAAAGTGGTGCGTGAAGGGGGTGATGCGTGAAGAGGGTGTTTGACTTAAGTACATACATAATTAGCGACAGCTTATGATCGTAACATAATACGATAATTAGATAATAAATCTTTTTCTAAATACCTAATTAGAAATTATTTGATGTTAAAGTAATATACCAACCGGCTTATCACTTTCTATGGGTCATATTATTAACCCAAAATATATAAAGTACGTTTAATGATTTTAAAATATTAATGGTAAGTTCGGAAATAATTTATAAGTAATATACAAAGTTGGGATAGCTACGTAGCCCAGTTTCCGGAGCCAAATCCGGCTATCTTCGTTTATATCCAAAAGCCGGCTTTTTACCTACGGCATAGATATATTTTTAGCCGGTCTTTAATCAATATTTATGCTGCTTAATTTTAAAACTTTAAAAATGTGTTATTTAATACATTTAAAAAGCTAATTACCCTTTCAAAATCCTAGTATTTCTATAAATAGTTAGCTTTATACGTTATGTTTTAGGAATTTAAAAGAAATGTTATTTTTAAAGCATTATGATTTGCGTTACGTTGAAAAGTATAAGTATTTTCTTATATTTAACTTTATAAATATCTTTTCGTATAAAATACTATATAAGCAGCCTTTTTAATATATTAATTTAAGATCGGTAGGTTTTATTATAACTTTATTTAATGTATTGTTTATTGTAAATTCTTTATTAAATATTATTCTGTTAAAAGAAATAAGTGTTAAGTTGCCGCTATAATATATAACGTAAATATAGGTCTAAGCCTGGAAAATAAAGCCAAGTTAATATATAGCAATCATTCCACGATTAACTTTTACGATAAGTATTATATCAAGTATTTTTAAATTCGATAACTTTTTAAATAGTTCTTTACGGTTTTGATAAATTGCATATTTTAATCTCGTACTTTATTCCGATTCCGATTAATACGTGGTTGCCGACAAGCTTCGGCTTTAGTAAACCTTCTGCCTACTGGCTATGGTTTAGCAAGGTCTTTAAACGCCTGACAAAAATAACTTTTGTACGATAAACCTTAGAAATAAACTTTAAAAACGTATAAAAAGCTTTGTAAGCCTTCGCCAGTTTCACGATTAAAAAACCTAACCTTAACCGTTCTAGCAGTACTTGTTTAAGTTATTATTTATTAATATAATAGCTGAAATAAAACGATATACGATCCGAATACGAAATACCTATTATCCATAACGGAAAAGCCTTAATAAAAATTATCTTGTTTACGGTACGATAATTTAAAAAATAGCTAGATAAGCTAAGCCAGTTAACGCCACTGTTGATGTAGAAAATATTTCTTAATAAGATCAACTTTAACTTTTGATTTTCGGATACCGGTTAATATTCGACAATAAAAAGAATCCATTTTTCAACCAGTTTATTTTGAATAAATTTGAATTAACGGAAAAATTACTGGCAAGAAAAACCTGATAACGATAAATTTAATAACGCCGAAACCCTGTTATTAAGACAGTATACGATAAAAGCTTATAAGTAATAGTTTACTCGGCTGCTTAGAATTACGAAAAACTTCTAGAATTCCGATACAAATCGACATAAATAAGAACGAGACTAGGCAGCCTAAAGTCGCCTTAGAATAAAACACCTACGAAACAAAAAAGTATTAATAAAGCCTAAGAATTAACATAGCATGCTGTTATTTTATCTAATTTTGTATACGGTTACGCCTTTTTTAAAGAGATTTCGTTATAATATAAATTTAACTTTCTATATAGTTAACGCTTGATATTAATATATAGACTTAAAGCAAAATATATTAGAATTAACTCGCGAGTTCCGAACAAATAGAATAATATTGCTTTAGTAATATAAAAGTGGAAAACGGAGATAAAAATAAGTTAGGTGGTCGATATTTAACCTGTATAAAAGTTAACGTATTAAGTAATAAGTTAAAATTACGTATAAGACTTTTGTAAGGCGTTAGTTTATAGAAATCTTAACTTTTATTATTAATAAACTATTCGTTTTCAAAGTAGGATTTAAGATATTGGTTTAAAAAGTAAACTGCTTTTTTATAGAAAAACAGCCAAATCTTGGATTTCGGAAAAGAAAGAATCTTTTTTTTGTTAGCTGTTTATATAGCGTATAATCAGTTTTAATATTATAACTTAACCGAATATTTATAGAAATTCCTTTAGGTGAAGTTAAACGTACGGTTTAAGTTACCTTGCCGAAGCCGTGTATTTCCGTAATAGAGTATACGAAAATGCGATTTTGTCGTAGAGATCGGATATTTACACAGCCCTAAAAATATAACAGATTAAATTCGAAAATATTGCCAGATTATAGGCCAAATCCTTGCTTTTCTTTACGGAGCGAGTTTAATATTATAGCTTGGTGTTTTCGGATATACGATAGATTCCTAAATATAGCGCCCTCGAATAGTACAAAAGACTATATACTTATTAATTTATATCTTTTATAATACATACTTCGAGTTTTTATCAAACCGTAACGTAAAATCGAAAATTTATTTTAAAAATAAACGAAAAACTAATAATTTCATATATTTAGGAGAAAACCGGGGAAAATTTAAATTCGTTTGAGTTGAATGGGAATCCCGTTTATATATATCGCTAACTTGTTTTTTGGCTCGGGGGAAGAAACCCGGAATACCAAAGGGGGGTGGGGGGGTAGGCACGTTATTGAAAACAGTTTATAGCATAGATTAAAGGTATATCGAAACCTCGTTAAGCTATTTACCTTGTGCTTTTTAATATTTCCTATATCGTTTTAAATTACTTTTATATTATAGCCTTATCTTTATTTACTACGTAATACTTTTATATAATAAAGATATAAGCTTTTTAACATAGTTATCTTTTACAACATCTTGCCGTATTTGTAAGCTGCGGCGTATTCCGGTTACCATTATCTTGCATTTCGTATAACATAGTTTCGTAACTAAGCCTAATATTTCTTTTTATAAAATCGTACTTAATTAATACAAACGTATAATCTACTTTTTTTTTAATAACAACGTTATTTTCTATAAACACTAGTATTGAAATGGGCTGCTTTCTAGTTAGACTAAGATATTTTCTATCGTTTTTGTTAATCTAAATAAACACATTATTCGAATTATCAGTTTCGATAGAAATAATTATATTAAAGTACGTTTTTTTAAATTCGTAATTTACTACGTATAAGTAAAACGTTTATTGGTTTGTTTTTAGTCGCATTTGAAATAATAGCGGTATTCTTCATGTTATTAGTTGTTAATATATCCTTTTTTGTAAGCAAAAGAATATATATTGTTAAATTTACAGGTTTGTTATATATAATATTGAAGTTTTTAAATAAATTCATAATTTCGTATATTTCAAAACTAAAAAACTTTTCGTGATTGTTATCAATTATAAGCCATCTTGATGGCCAGCTTTTCAATTATGCAAATCTACGTTTATAGTTAGGTTTTTATACTTCTTAAAAATAGATTAGAAATCGCAGTTAGCTTTAATATATTAAATCCGGGTCCGAACATATTAATTTAAGCGGAAACCCGTAAATATACGTGAAGCTATCCGCTTTGCATAATTCATAAATAAAATAAAATTCCAAACCGTATAAGATTATTTAAGTTTAAGTCTTTGCATAGATTTTCAAAACAGGTTGCTTAGGTTAGCTGTAACTGTAGCTTAAAAGAAAACAAATTTACATCTTATTCGATAATAAGCTAGTAATAACAGCCGGATCATATATTAATATTGAATTTGGTAAATCTAGAAACTTTTTCGTAATTTATTAACAATTTCTTTACTAAACTTCTCGAATCCATTTTGGTCTATTCCGTGTATTTCTGTTATATGATGTTTATCTTACATATTAAATTAATATAAAACAGAAGCAAATCGAATACTGTATTTTCCTTTTTAGTAAATCCGGCGTAAACTTTTAAGGTTAAACGTACCGAAGAATCTAGGTACGCAAAGTTCCTTAACAATTATATTAATATAATATATTAGTTTTAAGGATTTATCTTTATTTTCCTTAATTTCTTTTTGCAAAAAACTTAGCGAATAGTACCGGCGGACCCTTTTCCACGTATATAAAGAATTGTTCGACTTTTAGTAAAGTATTATTTTCCGTTTCGCCGAAAGGTTTTAGCTGTTCGATTTCCAAAACCCGTTAATAGGAGTATTGCGACGTTGTGGCTTTTCGTTTAATGTATTTATAATTTTCGAAAAAATATATCATGTAATTGTCTTATCAAAGCAACGAACGTATACGTATTTTTTCAGTACCGTATAAAAGTTAATACATAGTTTCGGATCGATTACTTGTTTAAAATTCATAGTGTTGGGATTAGTTTTTATTTTTTTTGTGCCGACATCGGCGCTTATTTGAAAAGGGATCTTTTTTTGTTTCTTTTTTTATAAGTTAATGCTTTTTAAAAAACGTTTTCTTTACGATAACCGGATTGCTTTTATTGTATAACGGTTGCTTTATGTACTATATTGTTTAAATTATTTCGGAATTAGTTTCGCTTTTATTCATAAGTTAATCGAAAGATTTTTTATCGGAAAAGGAATGTTGATGTTATTTTTGATTAGTTAATCATTGTAGTAAACGGACTTTTTCCATACCTATCGTTTTTAAAGATTTATTGGCTTGGTTGGATACGGACATTGTAAATTGCGTGGTGTTGGATTTTGAATTGTTTTAATAACGCGTTATTGTTATAGTATATTCGTTTAAACTAAACACTTTACTTAATATTACGGACCTAATTATAAAACTATATTACAATCTTTTAAAATATCATTATCCGGAATTTTCGACGTTAGTAAATTTATTAGAGTTTTTATTAATATCGGAAACCGTAATAGTTAAAAAAGGATTTTTTTAAGTTTTATATATAACTTTCATCTTCGATTAATAAAACCCCGGCCTTAATCCAACCTGTTATAACTTAATAAGACTTGGCTTTTACAAGATAGATCGGGGTTTTAGAGAAACAAGACCCGACTATGACCTAGGTTACGTAACCGGCTTCAAGGTTTTAAAGGTCTTGGTACCTTAACCGGTTTAAACTAGGATAACTTTTAAAAAGCTTAATAAGCTTAAGGTTTTAAGCCGTTTAAGTGATTTAACTAAAACTAAGATATATATTTTCCTTATTTCTATAGTTTTACATAGCGTTCGTTATAATATAACTTAGTTACTTAGATTACTTTTAGTTATTTCTTAGTATTAAACGCATTTAGTTACTTGTTATAATTTAATTTCTTATAGTACTAATATTAATATAAAGTTGTACGTTTACATTTAATACCTAGTTACTTAACCCAGCCGTTATATATTAAAAGGGTTTTTTAACACTATATTTAAACTTTAAATAATATCTCGAATCGTTAATATGTTAATTAATACGTAAACGGCAGTTATTTCGGAACCTACGGTTTAGTAGCTTTAAGATAAAATAGAAAAGCTTAAAGCTATTATTTAATATTTTATTAATAAGATAGTGGCGGCTTAATAAGTGGGTTTTTATAAAATAAAGTTTGGAAATCTTTAGTTATATAATAAGAAGAAAAGCGTTTAAATGTTTTTTAATATAAGTTTGGCTTTATATTCGTTTTATGAGACTTACCAACTTAGCGGACTAGCATTTTACCGTCGCAGCCTGCTTGGAAAAAAACGTCCTTAATTGGTTTAAGCCTGTTATACAAGATTTTATGGAGAAAAAGGTTAATTAAAAGGAAATTGTTCGAATATTGTTTTTAATTAGGTTAATTTCGAAAACAAACTTAAAAGTAATTTCAACAATGCGGATAGGAAATAAATTATAACTTAACACATCTCTTAACTATGCTAAAAAAGATTAATTTTTAAATATGCTGTAAAATTTAAAACTGTATAATAAAAGGAAAATAAATAAATAATAAAAACGATATTATAATCGAGGTGTTTTATAAAGGTTTTGTTGGCATTTGGTGCTTTCAGGTGTTGCAGGCTGGAAGGCTTTGTCGGCATAGGGCTGTAGGATGCAGCCTGCGACATGCCTTATTTACCGCTTCCCCTTTAACCGCACAAATCATGTACTTAAGGCGATTGCTACGGACAGGATTTGTCCATTTAAGTATAGAGATAACCATTGCACTTAGAACTCGCCAGCTTCCTGCATTTGATCACTATAACTGCTGACAGGTTTAAAAAATGTTATTAAGAATAAAATTGTTAAGTTCTTATAACTTATAACGCTTAATAAATACATTATGGAAATAGTAAAAATCGACAACTAATAATTCGAAAAATAACAAAAAAAGAACATTTTACCTGACAGGTTAGACATTCCAAGGCTAATTTCGATATCGATTTCTTTTAGATATAGTTGTTTTATGTATATTTAATAAGGTTTTATGCTTTTCTTTTCCGGATAGGACCATTTAGAAAGTCAACCTGATAATAATCTCTTCTTTAGCTATATATGCTTCAGTATATAATGACAGGGTCTCATAAAAAGTAGGATGGATCCAGTCTTATGGTCCTGACTAAGGTAAGAGTGCGTTTTCGTGTTACGAAGACACATCCGCTGTTATGGTACCGAGATTGGGGCTTGCAAAGGCACGCAAGGGAAATCGTAGAACTGCGGTTCCTTTACCTTTTTGGAACCCAGACCCTTAACTTGTCTTTGTACAAGCAGTTACGATACTTCCCTCGAACAAAGGAACAAATAACCGCATAAAGGTCGTTTATTACAGGTTTACTTGATACCTACAGCACTCGTTCAACCCGAGAAAGCTATGCTATCCGTTAGTATTCGAGAAAACGAGGGCATATAAAGGCGATGGCCGACCGACAACTATAGTCCTTTCCTAGAATACGTTAAGAGACTTGCTCCAGTTCCTGCACTTGATCATCGTGACTGCGGAGACATATGCCTATAGTGCCCGAGTGTCTCAAACTACGCAATCGGTAGACCGTATCATCTTGACGGTGCAAACTAGTCACTGATGGCAGATTGACAAAATTTGGAACCACTCCGTGAGGCAGGATGCCAGGAGGGATAGCGCAAGTGTTCGTCCTGGAGGAACCAAAGACGACGCCATGTGGCAGAAATGGAGGACAGTAGGCGGTGAAAAGCGGAACTGACCAGATTAATGGAGAAAAATTCGACACACAAGGCCGGGCGAAACTGAACCACCGGGGCCTGAAATCGTAGTGTAACCAACCGTCAGAAGGTAGACGTCGAAAATTCCCTGCAGCTATGCGGCGTGGCAATGCCAGGAATCTGACAATTTCCTCCTACCGAAGTGATCTGTGTAGTAGGTGTAATAGTACTCGAGGAAATCCGGCTCCAATAGACAGCCTGCCGTGTCAACTACGACGGTGTTGTCCTATTAGCTTATGCCAACACAGACACAGTCGTAACCATAGGTGTTGGTCACAAGTTCTGTCATCGGAAATGTACGTAATGTAATTTTGGGCCTGCAGAAGAACCTAATCCGCCGGAATGGTGCAGACCAACTGCATTTGACTTGCATAGACGACCCCGCCTAAGGTGTCAAACATCCTGCTCGACGGCCCCAAGGCGCCAGTACTAATATTATAAGTAGCTGCTAGTCGGCGCGTGTCCTAAATGGAAATGGGTAGCTACTAAGAACCTGAAAACCCACTGGAATTCATTTCGGTGGAAACTGAGTGGGTCAGATTAAACGAATAAAATGAGGCTTGGCGTAGCTACAAGATATTGTTGTGAGGATGCCTCAGGGCCGTCCGTCGGATACTTACCTAAGTAGAGCAGCTATTACAAGTCCTCAATTTAAAGGTAATGATGTGCCAAACGCCCTGCTCCGATTCACTACGCTTGATTTAAAAAAGCGAAAGGACAAAATCAATAAGATACAAGCAAAAGTTTCTTTTCTCCTTCACGATCCATGGCAAAATTATTTGGTACCTAATTCCGGGATATAGATGTTGTCGCGCGCGTCCAGTTCCTGTGGCGGACCCACATACGGTCCGTACTTGACTGGCTGGGAACCGAGGTTGTTACTGGCATATTCTGTCTCGTTTAGACGGTTTCGACTGAGCGCCTTCTCCGTCTTCCGTAACTTCCACAGGACGTAGATGAGCGCTGCGATCAAAATCGCTCCAACTCCAGCACCAATACCGATCCCAGCTTGAGCACCTGTACTCAACGTCGTCGAAGTTGCTAGCGGACTCTGTGACGGCGCATTGGGCGCGACGGATGTAGAGGACGTCGTTGAGGACGGGCTTGTTTCCCCACTACTGCTGGAAGTAGTTGTTGTCGACTGAGAAGTAGTTGTTGTCGACTGAGAAGTAGTTGATGTCGACTGAGAAGTTGCCGAAGACGATGGCGTCGCAATGGCCACAAACCGTGTCAACAACCTATCCCACGTAGCCGTAGTGGTCGGAATTGCAGGGAGCACCGTAAAGCGCCCAACACCCGAATCGCAGCATCTACCTGTGTGGTCACAACAGTAACTCGTGGCGTCGTTGGTGACATTGGAACATGAGACTAAATCGGGACCGATGTCCACGCCTCCTGTTGATCGCATCGACTCTGGTCAGTACGTAATTTCGTTCCCGTCCTCGCCATTATCCCGCTTCAGCATACGGAAAGGACCACCAACCTAGGCAATAATACGCACAGCCCTCCCAGTTTTCATTTGTACAGGAACCTCGAATTAAGTTCCCTGCTCCGCTCTGACACAAACCGTTGGAAAGACATACGGTCCCGATATCTCCGCCGCAGCAATCACTCGATTCGGCATCTGGATTGCACGGGAAGTCGGAGGTGGCGACTTGACCACGCGGGTAGTAACATTGACCGACGGCGCGCGAGGCGTAGAACAGCAAAATGAATGCCAATGTGTTATGCATAGCTCGTCTAGGTATTATTGTTCATGCATTTCAATTTGCTATTATCGTACAAAGACAAAGGCAGACGAGAATAAGCAAACCAACCGAAGAGACAATCTTCAGAGGGGAAGAGATAGAAAGTTAGAATATATCATGGCCACAGCGACAGAATTCAGCTGTCGTTGCTGTGCCTCTACAGGACCAACAGAACCGTTTCAAGTATCACATGGGAGGCGCTTGGCGGATGCTACATGAAGCCAGGGGAACAGCCCCAGCGGCAAGGCAATTAGCGCGCTTATAAATGGACCAGGGACTTACCAATGGATAGATAACCTTCACCATTCGAACAGTTTACAACTTGGTCGCGAACCTAGTCACCTAAGCTTTCACCTTGGGCGGCTACGCCTTTCCGCCGTGCCTGCCGCAAGCTGCGCCAAAGGCGCTGAGTTCATTCGTTGGTCAGTTTTGGGGGCAATCATTGGAAAAAAGAGCCAAGGGTGATAAATGCCCGTTATCCGAATGTTGTTCAGATATTTTCAGACTTGCGCGAAGAGGGTTCGCTGTATGAAGCGGCCAATAGAGCGACCGGAGGTTGCTCAAGCAAGAAGTCCCACACTCTTGCTCCTTTGACCCTGCGCAACTATCCGTGGCCCTCAATCCCAGGATTACTTCAGTTAATTACGTCTCTAGTCCACTTGCTTTGGAGGTAGAGTTTATATTACCTAAATAATTTGTTTTGTTTGTTTGTATTGTTCAACGCCGTGGCAGACGAAAGTGTCCTGTGAAGGATACGCAGTGGCCGCGAGCCTCCCGTAGGGCATCGGGGCGTGCTAGGCTAGGATTTCCATACATACATAGCAGCATATCCGCTTGACAGCGACAAGGAGTTAGCGCTAACAATTTTGTTTTTAGGTGGGCAACATCTCAATTTTGATTCGCATACATCACCCAATCAACTTCTTCAGGGAAAGCTACCTTTACCCACACTTATTTTACACTATGATACATGTACTAACACCTGTCAATGTTACAAATTGCAACGTCGCATTCGGCGCACCGGGACGTTGTCCATCGGGCTAGCTGCTGTAGGGTCTTCTTCATACGCATCGGGCCGTGCCACCCTTGTCAATAAGTTAGACAGTGAGCTGCTTTGGTTTTGTTCCCGCTGTTTGAGTTTTGATTCAGTCGGCTGATTATTGACAATGGCATTCGGTTTTATTCGACCGTGTTGCTTCTTGAATAGCTGAATCGTCACCATTCTTTCGATCTATGGTGTTGGCCCGTTGGATTATTATTAATACGGCCGGATACGGCATTAACCATGGCGGTCAACGGCTGCAAGAGCAGCAACAACACCAACGAGCCTTTGCTGTTGATGGCGGCGCGTTTCCGTATTACGGCCATGATTATCGATAGTTACTACAGCAAGATCATAATGCGACAGTCACGGAGGTCTTAATATACGGCATTATAAGAATTTAGAGCCGAAAGGACGGCTTGAAGCTAGGAAGCTCGGAAGCTCGAAAGCAGTTGAATCTGAAGCGGGGGAATTTCAGAAGGATTAATAAGCATTGTTGGCCCGGAAATGCCAAGAAGGACCAGCCATTTTTCAGCGAAAAGTTTAAGAAAAAAAATTAGAAAAGAAAAGGAATTGTGGAGATTGCTGGTTCTGAAGGACCCGAAACGGTTTGCTGATCCTGATTAATCCCATTACGGCCTGGTCACCCCGTAATAGCTTCCAGTACATGTATTATCTCAACTTACTCTTACGTCACCAAGGCCAGGCTCAATTTTTCTCTCCCGACGGCAGCTATCCATTGTCTCTTGCATATAAGGCTTTTTATCAGGCGCCGGAAAACTTATTTTCGATCATGTTAGGAGATAGATCCGAGGAGACTGGTGAAAGGGTTTTTACACTCGCTACAGTAGCAGCCACCGCTTAAGCCGATTTATCACATCCAGAGTGTGGGCATTTGTCAACGCAATTCGCGGGTACTCAAGCCCGATCACATCATTCGGTTTGCCACCCTTCGTCCAGCTGATCCCCATAGCCTTCCCACTTCACAGTTCTAAACAGCTCTCGCTTGGGCAAAGGTGGTGTTGGGGTCAAGGGGCGCAAAAGGTGACTCTCGACTACCCTGTTGGATATTTCCATCGGTACCAAGTTGTTCGAAGACAGACTGACAAGCCCGCACTGATTCTCTTTGAATCCCGACAGATCCTTCATCCTCCTGGTACTTTGCGTTGGGTTTGTCATCAGGACTTTGAATATGGGAATCAGTGACCGGTCGTCGACAATACGTTGCAGCAGCTTTATCACAATCTCCAGATCCTTGAACGTCCGGTCTTTGTCGAAACATGAGATGGAGTCGATAATGCAGTACACGGTGGTGTCGGCCGGGAACTGACTCACGAGTGAGTGGAGCGTCTCACAGAGACTGTTCAAATCGTGATCCTCGAGGGCCATTAGGTAGTCCCTGTTATCTATGAAGTTCAAATTCAGAAGATTCATTTCCACCAGTTTCATCAAGACCTGCATAGTGATAGAGCGAACCAACCCGTTTGGGCCGTACCAGGGATCCTGGGGAACGATATGTAACCCACAGAAAAAGTGCGCTACCACCCCGTCGGGATGGACTGAGATCATGCTAGTGACAAATGTTGCGCAGAAGACCGATATGGCCGATAGCTTTTCGAGACCGGCAGTTCGGACGTTGGCCTCCACGAGGATCATGTCAGGGTGACGGCGGTTCATCCATTGGAGGAACCGGTTATGTCGCAGCAACGATCGCACTTGGCCCTGAGTGGCCATGCTGAACCGACCCCGTTGTACGAGGGTTCGTTCCAAGTCCTGATTTGAGTGTTGGAACATGCAGTCCAGGTCCGGTGGCTCACCATCGGTAGAGCTCGGACGAGCCAGAATTTGGCAGAACCGATCCCAGCGAACCACCGCGCCGCGTTCCCGGGCGTAGTGGGCGCGTTGTCGTAGCCTTGCAATCTCCTGAGCATCTTTCCCTGTGAACTCTCAAGTTAGTCACGGAATTGACTTTTACACTTGAGGCTGGTTGCCCTGGCTCACTCTTTGTCTCAAGAAGAAGCTGCAGGAGATGGTTCTTGGCGTTCAGTGTCGCCTCCAGCAGCATGGTTTCTCGCGCGGCGATTGCGTTCCTCACTTTGAGTTTCTCGATAATGAGACCCCGGAGCTCCTGGTGTCGTCTCTCGTTTTGCTCACTTTCTCTTTTCATATTTGCTGCGTTTTCATCCATTCCCCTTCTCACATACGTTGAGTCAGAGGCTATCAGGTCCATGCCCGTGCTCATTTGGGTCATGAGGCCATGCATCTCGCCGACCTCGCTACCCATAGCGTTCACGTCACGATGAACAAAAGCGGTCTGGATGCCGATACAATGAGCCACTATTGCTGTCTTCTCAATTGCCTGGTCTCGCGCTATACCAACAGCATGCTCAAATTCCTTGGTACGATCAATTAAGTTTTGCAAGATCGCGTCAGGATCAGTAGGTGGCGTTTTATGTTTGAATTTCGGAATGTATTTACGCCCTTGATTTATGGTCATTAGCGAAATGGCTGCCGGTGGTCCGAAGGATTTGGATATTCAGTTTGCCACCTACACGTCGATTTCTCCTTGGACGTCAATAGGATCAGCTCCTCGATGGAATCCACAACAGTCTTATAGAGACGGTCGGCGCAGTCTCCGAGCTCTTTGTTAGATCGAAAGCTCATGCGTTTCGGATCGGCTCGGTTGAGCGCATCTCGCAATGCGGCGAACGTGTTGAAGATTTTGTTGCGTTTCTCTACCGAGTCTTCGGCAAGCTAGTCAACGTAAGTCCGGTCACTCTTCAAGCGTCAGGGAGAAACCAAACAAGGGAGAGAAACCTTGAATACCACAGCAAGTCCAGTCTTCACTACAACAAGCCCGTAGGATTCTGGTATAAGTGCGACCCACCCGTCGAGGGCGTCTTTGCACTCGCCGATTCCGTGCCAGATCGAGCGCCAACGCCCCTCTTTACTCTCACGATATCGGCCTTCTATCCCACTGATCTTTTCACACAATTCATCTGACATATGCCCGTTGAACTGGATGCCGAGGGTTGTGGGTATGTATGCTCTCAATGCTAGCTCCAGCTGTCTGGCTCCTTTTGTTAACTCTCTCCGTTGGACGCACCATTCCAGTTTTCAAGTGCAAAATCGAAACGCACTCACACGTAAGGCTGGAACGGCACAAACCCGGCACGTTCCAGATCGAATTGAGACGGGCCTCCAAGTCCATCATGGATCTTCCGACCTTCAGAATTGACGAATGCGGCTGTGGTGGCGACTTCTCTCTCGGCAGGAGCTGTCCACGTCCAGGCCATGGTATGTGACCACAATAAAACAAGCTATCCAGAAAACGCTGAGTCTCTCCAAAGACCGAGGTGAGGAATGGTGGGAATAGCACCGTGAAGACACCAGGGACAAAGCAGCCACCATTGGACCCAGGTAGGCTCGTTCGTCGACATGCCCTGAGCCTGCTTCGGTGTGGGTTTGCGAATGGTCAACCTGTGCCGGCCAAGATTATGTGCTCTACAAGCCGAAAGGTTACAAGGAACTGCAGCTTATATGCATTCAACTAGATGGGGATGGTGATACAATTTTATTGCATTTATCCATGTTACTTGCAGCATTTGAGCCAATGGAACCCGCAGGAATTTAATTTGATACCCTCCCTAACGGCGTCCATGCATCGAAAAGTTGAGGTGAGGCTCGCTAAAATGTTGCAGTTCGCAGGTACCGGGCTGAACATGTGGCTCGGCACGACATATAGATTACGCGGCGCCGAGTTATTGGTTTGGTGTCAGCTCGGGTCCGGGGTGCAGTCTCGGGCTGGCCTGGAATGCTCATGCTAGATATCAAATGGAGAAAAGGATCAGCGCTGTAGTTCCTCACCGTTCGGTTACTTTACCCGTGGCATATTCTGAAGGCTGCTAGATCCTTCGAGTGTCCCACTCTTGGATGAAAGGACGCTGGAGAACGAGCCGTTCTGCCATGCTTTGTTCAGCGTATCCTGGGATTTCCGACATATCAGCCTAAAGTGTCTGCTGTGGCTGCAACGCTCAAGCCTCTACACTCTGATATTTATGTAGTTGTGCTGCATAGCAGTCATCGGTTGAATTGAATTGCTCCCGAAGTTGCATCCAGCGTCTCTGGCATAATAGCTCGAGGCTTGTCGATTCAGAACAAACATTTCACACTTTTTCAGAAGCTGGTCAAGCACTCCAAGACGCTTTCATTCTCAGTCTGCACCCCGGATATCGGTCCTTTGGTCGTTCAGCCGATCATGGATACTTCGGATGGCTTTCATGGGTCGCCAACGTTCGACAAGAAGGACGATGCCCCTGGAGTATCCTCAAAGGAAGACATCGCCCACCCCATGTGCCCCTTAGAAGTCACTGGCACCTTGGCGAATGATACTACATGGGAAAAGAGGCGGCACAAGATACCTAAGGTCGTGGACGTCAAATGGGTTGACTTCGACCACTTCAAGAACCGGTACTCTCCGCACGAGGGCCTGGAGATCATCGAGGTCCTCCGAGGCCACGATCACATCAGGCAAGAGGTCAAAGAGCGCCTACGACCAGGGACCCAGAAGAGATGGGCTTCCAGATCGTTGGAATCCCTTGACGACGCTGAGCTGACCTGGATCCAGCGTGTCCGGATCCAGTCGCCGCCGATTCTTCTTCTGCTGTCACGCCTGACCGGCCACCGTGATAATTGGGCAATCAATAGACCGCGGGTGTTCTTCCGACCTTTCCGGACGTTCTACTACTACTTGCCGCAGATGAAGGAGTGTCTCAGTATCCTCGAGGAGAAATGGGCCAAAGTCGATGTTCAAACTGGCGGGGAACAAGCGGTCGCCGCAGAATCAGAGGCAAAGCTAACAATTGATGCCAATCAAGACGAGACCGAGCAGGAGGTTTACTCCGACAGTGACGATGAAGGCGCAGGTGGTGATGATACTGAGCTCATACGGCATCATCCGGATGCAGCAGTCGCCGGACCAATCGCGGACTCGGTCACTGCGCTCAGACACGTTCGGAAGTATGTCGAGTTCGTTGAAGCAAAGATATTGCCGCTTTGGAAGCGCGCTGCTGGCACCACCCATCGCAAAGTTCGCTTCCTCGACCTGTGGATGTCGTTTCAGCCGGGCGAGCTCCTCTGCGTTCCACCACCATCCGACTCACAACAGAGCCTGGAGATCGTTAACCCACATGGAGCAAAGTCGTATCAAATGGCATGGATGCTTTACTCCATGGAGCTGAGTCCTGTCAAGGATGACTCCCCTGACGATACCCAGAAGAGCAGCGAGTGACAGCTGTTCTTACATGCATATTACATCGACTACAACGGGTCTTCGTATGGGCCAGTCCCACACAAGTTCATCATTCAGGACTACGAAGGCAAGAGGGACATCACGACTCTTCAAGTCTATCCGATGCGATTTTATAAGAACGAGAAGAAAAAGGCCGAACTTCATAGCCTAGGAATACTGTTTCAGAACGTAGTGAGACAGAAGCATCTCTACTACAACGGATGGACAGTCACCCATGGGCCAAGCGTGGAACCCGACTTAATGCATCGAAACAGTTCCGAGTACATCGATGGCGATGTAATAATTGATTTCGTCGAGGGATGCAGGGCAAACCCCTCTCTCAGTCCACCATCGTTTGGATGCCTTCCCACATTTGACGATGGTGACTGGCCGAATGGATGTGATCGGCATTTCATCAAACACTGGTCGAACGGATCGCGCTCCCAGCTGCTGGCAGAGATCAAAGAGACTACGCAGCTAAATGAATACTTCGCCAACTACCTGAGAAGCCGCCATTCGAAAGAGAGCAAGTTCCTCCAGGATTGTGACACCGGAAATGTGACGCAGCTCGAAGGCCAGGAACACATCCTTTTGCCACGCCGCGTCATTGCCTACGCTCTCCGTGAACGCAAGTTCGTCATGCTTAACATCCAGAATTTAAGGGAAGTTTCCGCACCCCAGAATGTGTTCGGAGATCTCAAGATCGATGAAGATCATAAGCGTATGGTCAAGTCGCTGGTGAAATCACACTTCCAGAAACAGAACAGACAGGCACAGCAACAAAGCTCCGCCTTGAATCAAGATTTAATTCAAGGCAAGGGATCAGGCCTGGTCATCCTCCTGCATGGCGTTCCTGGCGTCGGCAAAACGGCCACGGCTGAAGCGGTTGCTCTAGCCAACAAGAAACCCCTGTTTGCCATCACCTGCGGCGACCTCGGTTTTACCCCGAATGCACTCGAAAGCTCTCTTAGGAATATATTCCGTTTGGCCCATCTCTGGGGCTGTGTGCTGTTGCTCGATGAAGCCGACATCTTCTTGTCTCGCCGAGAGCTCAGCGATTTGAAGCGAAACGCCCTCGTATCAGGTAATGGTCCAGCCGGAGTCAATAAGGAGTTCTACTGACATGGTGACAGTGTTTCTCCGCGTCCTCGAGTACTATAGTGGGGTTCTATTCCTCACCACGAACCGGGTCGGAACTCTAGATGAGGCCTTCAAATCCCGCATCCACCTCAGCCTGTACTACCAACCTCTTAGTAAGGACCAGACCCTGGGGATCTTCGAAGTCAATCTCCGAAAGCTGCATACTATCGAAGATGATAAGCAAAGGTTGCAAGCCGATGGAGAACCGACAGCTCCCAAACAGCCGGTATTGGAAATTGACGATTTCTCCATTATGCACTATGCAAAATGGCACTACGAATATCACGAGCCCCATGAAAGATGGAACGGAAGACAGATTCGCAACGCTTTCCAGCTTGCCTATTCCCTTGCGTACTTCGACGTGCGGAGGACCTCGTTGGATCATTGGGATGAGAACGATGCAGAAGCGAATGCAAAGAATGCGAATGGAACAGCCGGCACCGTTGCCAAGTCGACGCTGAAATTGGACTACCAGCAGTTCGAGATGGTTGCCAGTTCCATCGAGAAATTTGACAAGTACCTTTTCGATGCCAACGCCGGTAGTTACATGGACAACGCTAGGATCGGAGGCATTAGAGCTGACGACCACGATCCCAACAGGCGAGACGGCGGATCCGTCTACCGTCCTCCGTCGCTGAGGACTCAGCCACCGAGGACTCGCCGTCAGAGTTATACTCCCACGCCTCGCGGCCAGGGTCCACCTCAGCGGCCTTATTACCAGCCCCCCCGACAGGACTACCAGCCCCCGCAGCATGGTTCAGAGCCGCAGCCATTACCAAACCAACGGCCAAGGCTCCAAGGGACGCCGCGGATGGACAATTCTCGGCTCCCACAGCGGAACCTTCCGTCGCAGGTGACACAGCAGTCCAAGCCACCGCTTAGGCGGCGGGAAGATTCGGGTTACTGGAGCACAGCTCCACGCGTTCAGGGGCTTGCCGCTGGCCTAGAAGGGGATTATTTCCCGGAGGAAGGGGAGGCCGTGGACGGTGAGTACGAGGACCTCATGGATAATCCTGATTCTGCGTATAATGAATACAATGAGGGTTATCTAGCGGATGGGAGGTTTTAAGCGGGGATCGCGACAAAAGTCTGTAACTTTCTCAGCGTCTTCTGGCCCAAAAAAAAGAAGGAAAAAAAGACGTTTAGTAATATGATCCCGTTCATTTCTCTGTCGCTTTCGGGTTGGGATATGCGAAAGGGCTTTAACTAGAAGGCTCGCTGCTTTTTTAGTGTTATAGCAGCGGTTAAGTTCTTATGTTTATTCCATGCCTGCATTTACTACGAATTAAAATATAATATTTCTTTAGTTTACAGAAATGGAGTAAATAGATATTGCAGCGAAAGAGATAAAAAGGGGCTACCTTTTTCCAGGCGATGTTTTATTTTTCCTAAATACCCTAATGGCTGCCATATACATGAACTGGTTTGGTGTTATTGCTGCAAAGGGGATTATTCTGGCAGCCAGCGCCCGCAACAAAGTAAACAAACCCCAAATGCTAAGTCCCGTCTTCAACTACTTTGACGCTTTTCGCAATTTTGACTTGCATACATCCTCAAAGATCTAACTCTCGGGCTTTCATATTTATCCGCCTCCGAAACCGAAACCGCCGAAGTCGCTATGCCTTCCTAAAGGGTTCCCAGGATTCCCCAGGGCTTCTAGGGCTTCTAGGGCTTCTAGGGCTTCTAGGGCTTCTAGGGCTTCTAGGGCCTCTAGGGCCTCTATGGTTTGCAGGTTAATCAGGTCATGGTCGACGCTACTTATCGGTCTTGTGAGCTATACTGATTTCCCCATCTAAGGTCGATCATATCGCTAGGTTAGTGTAAGGTTCAGAACGGAGAAAGTAGGAGAGTTCCACTTGGGTTACTTTAGCGTCGACTGTCCTAAGCTTAAAGTTAACGTCAACTGCCTTATGCCGGTATTGAATCCGCATTTACTTATTATGATTGGGTGCACCACCACCTGTTACTTAGCCGAGCTTCTTAGCGCTTGTCAGCCGACCTGCATATCGGCCTCAGCCTACCTATAAATGAGCCATCCTATTGGGGCTATATCTTATTTTTCCTAAATAAGTTGACAGCTGCCAGCTTCCCTGTAAGTGGAAGGAGACCCACTCTGCTACCCAAATGCAAAACGCTAACGTTTTAGGTGCGATTTTTAATTGATTATTATTATTAACCTATTCCGTTTTTTTTCCGCATTTATTTGCAATCTGGTGTATAGCAATAATAATAACAATAACAAAAATAATATCATACCGTTACGTTTACGAATTCCTTTTTTAAGGTGCGCTTTTTTTATTGATTAATATAACATAGTATACCTGTTTTTGCTGCCCGAAGGCGGTTTCGATGGCGGTGAGGGTTGCGATATTATAAAAGAACTGCTTGAATTATTGAATCGCTTTGTATTTTTTTATAGTTATTAATTTGTCGTTCGTAATAAGGCGAATTTTAACGTTTTTGGTAAATATATAAAATATTACTTTTATTGCAACCGGGACGCGGTATATAAGGATAGAAATTATGGCGTTCGACGGTTTAATATACGTAAAATTAATTTTTTATTATTATTACTGTTAAGGTTAACCGGTTTACGGGTTATAAATGGGTATTTAGTTTTTATAATTTTTTTAGGTTAAAGCATAATTACGAATTTTTAGAAAAAACGATTAGTTATTTTTAAATCCGCCGCTTAATCGAAAACGAAAAGTTAATAATTAAAAATATGGCCGTAAATAATATCTAGCTGCGGGATATTTATGTTACCGTTAAAACGGCCTTTTCGAATTACGAAGTTACGTATAAAGATGTAAATAATTACGTTTAAAAGTGCCGGCGCGAGAAATTAAACGGATATACCGGACGTAAGTTTTCGTAAAGTATTTATAAGATAATGATTTCTTTTATTATATCAGGTACGAAAATGACGATTTTATACATATTGCCGTTACCGTATGGACGTACTTTTGGTACGTAAATATGTAAAAGCGGTATTCGGAAGTTGCGAGTTTCGATAATACGTACAAAACGAACCGGTACTATATGGTTTTTTTTAATGTAACGGGTTTAATATATACTGGATTAATGTTTAATAGGTATTTCGGCGTTGTTTTTAATTAAACCCGGTTTTAGTATAGTTAGTTTATGGAAAGTTACGTATATTTATTGCGAAAATTAAATATTCGGAAACTTGAAATATTATTATCGGATTTTAGGAAGGAATTTAAAGAAACGGTAACTAAATAATTCTTTTTCGTTTAATAATAAATTTATAATTTTTATATTAATAGAAACGTTATTTATTAAGTTAATTATAAATACAAAAAGATATTTTAAGATAATAATAAAAAAAGCAATTTAAATAACGATAATTTAATTTATGATTACCTCGCCGGCGTTGAAACGTAATAGCTGCAATAACTTAATAATTTGGGCCGAAGTAATAAATTTTGACTTTTAAATACGTTTCCCGTATAGATCCCTTATATTTAAAAGGTATTTTTTTTATGTTAGTTGCATATAGTGTATTTTTAAATAACGGAAAAATTCGAAAACTTTTGGAAAAAGCTGATTAGCGAATTTGGCAGTAATTAAGAAAATATCGTAAAGTATTTCGAGGATATATATTTTTTATACCGGTATAAGTAAGTTAATTATTATATTTTATAATATCGCAATTATAGTACCCGGATTATATTACCCGTTAAATCTAATTATAAGCATATTATAAGTTACTTTTTTAATGACCGTAATGATTTATTTAAGGTGGTCGAGAACTTAAAGCGTATAATTGTTAAGATAATAACCGATTACCGCGATACCCTTAATAAGGAAAATATACGTATATACAAAAACGTTTTCGGACGTATTTAATTTAAAAACCTTACGTTAATTTGTTTTTATAAAACGATCGATTTAATAGCGATACAGTACTGTAAAGCCAAAACGTATATACCTTTACTTACCCGAATCCTCAAAACGTTAAAACCCTGCTCTTTAAAAAGATATGTATTCGAAAAGTAATACGGCCTTTTCTGCACTTTTAAAATTTTTAAAAATTTCGAATTAACGGAAAAACAACTTCGTATTTGCAAATTAAAGATAAACGACGTTAATACCAAGTAATTAATAAACCGCAACTTCGTTAATTAAGGACTTTTATTATTAATTAAAAAACCTTATATTTAACAATTTTGTAAACGTTTTCGGAATAAGACGGTTACTTTCCTTTAAGCCTTAACGTATTATTATAACAAACGATAGTTTTATTTTTTGTACGCCGTTATCTTTTTAATAAGAATATATAATCATCGATTCGGATAAGGACGAATCCTATTAAAGGCAACCGCGTAATAACGGAAAAGTTTAATAATTATAACGCGGAAGATTATTACAAGCAATTCGAAAGATGCCTTTATAAGCAAAGCGAAACAGTTCCTTATAAACGAAACGTAAGAAATTACAGCAATCACAGTTATAACGCGGAAAATCAACACCTTTATAATTTACTTACGATACGGTCCGCGTTATATTATAGCGTTAACGGAATATAAAAAATCAACAGGTAATGCTCGTTACAAAAAGGCAACGCGTTAATAAAATCCGAAATAAAGCCCTTAACGCTAAATTTTACGATTATCATAATATTAACGATATTTTAAAAGAAACTGAAACTTAAGAAAATTAAAAAGGTTAAAAACAATCAGAAAAGTTAGAAAATAATTAACTTAACAAAGAATTAATTAATTTTTTTATATAGTATTATAATACGTCGTATTTTATATAATATTAAAAAGTAACAGATATGTTATTACAATGCTTGTATTGATTAAAAACGTTGCAGAATATATATAAAATCAGGTGTATTTAATTGGTGCAGGTATATGAGTGGCATATGTGGGTCTCATACAGGCTACTAGAAAGCTGACAGCTGTCAAGGTGCTTAGGAAAAATAAAATATAGCCCTAATAGGATGGCTCCTATAAATAGTGGGCTGGCACCTGGATCCCTAAGGCAACCCCCCCACCAACGAACCACCCTATCAACGCGCTACCCCACATCTACATAACGCGTTAATCCACTTCTTAATTTCTCTCTTTATAAAAGGGCTTTTAATAATGCTTTAGAAAATTAAAAAAATGATCTTTTTATTTATCAAAACCTGCGCTTTCGAACGATATGCAGTTCGTAGCTTAATTCCGTACTGCGTAAGTTATTAAAAAAATAAAGAGTAAAAAATCCTTTTGCTTAATTTTAAAAAATTACCAAGTTAATAAATTATATATAAAACGCTGTATTAATGGTATATGGACGAAATAAAAGGTTGATAAGGTTTGTTAAAAATTATTACGAATCTAAAAAAAAACTTAAATTAATTAGATTATCGTATAACGTACCGGATAAGCGAACCGGATGGACAAGCGAACCGGATGGTTTTTGGCATTTCGCAACAACAAATTCAAATTAATCAACCATAACACATCAAATTAATAAAAATTAATCGGATTCTTTTTCGCTAGACGTATCTACAACTTTTTTACAAATACGCGCATTATGTCCGGGCTTGCCGCAAACGCCATACTTCCGTTCCTTCGTTTTAACTCTTTTGCGACGACTACCTTTAGCCGTTATTGGCTGCATTTTTTTACTACCCCTTTCTTTTTCGGCTAAAAAAGCTTATTTTTTTTGTATAGTAAATATTCCTTCTTTTTGAAAACGTTTGTTTTTAGTTTTGCGACGTTTGCTAAGGACGTGATTAATTTCGCGTAATTGGGCGGTTTCTTGTTTTAAAAAAGTAACTTTATGCCAAAGTATTAGGTAACTTTTGGCTAAAAAATTAACCGATTTAACGATTTTTGTTAGCGAGTTACCTTAGTGATTTCTGATCTTTCTTTGCAAGTAACGTCCTTGTTTTGTTACTTTGCGGATATTTTTAGGGGTTTTCGCAGGAAGGGAAAGATTAGAACCGGCGGAGGTAAGTGGCGAAACGGTCGGTATAGGTATAACCGGAGGAACTTTTAATTCGAATAGAATGTTATTAAAATCGAATAAAACAAGTTCAGCTTTTGCAAATCCGGATTTGATGTTATCGGACGTTATGGCAGCTTTGAACGCGTCGTAGAAACCGGCGAGGAAATCTTCTTTCGCGATGTAAGTATGATAACGTCGCATTAAACCTTCGATATAAAGCGAATAGGCGCGTTTTAAAACGGAAAAGCAGGAAACGTTAAAAGGTTGAAACCGATAAAAGGAATGCACGGGCATACAAAGCGTAATAATACCATTATTCGCGTAATATTTTTCGAATTCGATCGAATAATAGTTTTCGTGGCCGTTAAGGATAAGGAAACGTTTGGTTCCTTTCGTACGCGTTCGTGTATGTTTATCGAAATGTTGAATTTATTTTAAACTTAATTCGTTTGTTATTTAACCATTAAGATTGGTATTAACCTTTTAATCGGCTGGTAATGGGTTATCGCGATACCAGAAATTAAGGTAAGTTTTTCCTGCTAATATGATAAATGGCGGCAAAGCCTAATTTTGCGAATTAATAGCTTGAATAACTGTAACCCATTCCCGATTTCCTTATTGCGTTTACTTAGGTTTTTTACGTTTTTTAGTACTTGTAATTACCATACCGGATGTTATCAAAAGCCCTATTAAAAAGCCCGTTTCGTCGAAATTGTAAATATCCTTTTTTGCGATACCGTATTTTGCGATTGTAGCCCGAACAAGTTCAAACCACTTGCGAAATACCTCTGGATTTTCGCATAATACCTTTTGATAATCGATTTTTCGATTTAAACGCGTTTTAAGTTTTGTTTGCCGTCGTACAAAATTCGAGGCCCATTTAACCCCGACGCGTATTGCGACGCGTTGGGCAAGCAACAAATTCGCCATATCTTTAACGTGCTGAAGCCGGACAGGAAACGTTCGTTTATTTAAGTTAAGGATTTTTTCGATAATCGATTTCTTTTCGGTCGGCGTCAATTTCCGCGAATTGGGAGTAATATCGGTTCGGGCGCGTTTACCGTTATATCGTTCATGTAACGTAGATTGGGAAACTTCATATATGGAATTAAGTGTCGCATAATTAAGTTTCGGGTCTCGTTTTTTAGCCTGAACGGCTAAGTTCATTTTCGTTTTTTTTGTAAGCCGTTCCATGTTGTTGGTGTTGAAAAATAAACGATTGAAGTTGGGGGGTTAAAATGTGTGAAGAACCATCCGGTTCGCTTGTCCATCCGGTTCGCTTATCCGGTACGTTAAGATTATTTAAGTTATATGCTATTTTATTTCCGATTCCGCTTATACGTATAACGGCTCTTAATTAATAACGGTAACCCCGAACGTTTAAAAAAAGGTTAAGTAGCCCGATTTCTACGCCGTTATTTTGAAATTAAAATTTTTAAAGGTACGACGATTAATTATAAACGTTTAAATGGTATTTCCCCGGTTTTTATTAACGTTTTATTCGATCGTTTCGTTTTACCGGAAGTTAAAGTTATTAAGTAAAAAAATCGCTTTAACGCAGACAAGATCAAAGTAATAGAAGGTATAGGAAGGAACCTTTTCGTTTCTAGAAAAGTTTTTAGAAAAATTATTTTCTTAAAAGATGCTTTTAAAAGAGAATGCATTATTATAATTATATACGTTAATGCTAATGGGTATTTATTATTATTTTTCGTAATTCTTAACGGTATTAATGTATAATAATAATAATTTCCCGATTCAGATGATAAGGTATACGAAAGTTGGTATTTTATTATTTTAAAGAACGGTTAAACAAATATAGAAATCGGCTTGAAATAATTTCGCGAAATCTTTAATTTTAATATTAAACCCGAAAACCTTAAAGAATGAAGGTTTTTAGTTATCGACGGCTATAATAACCATATTATGGAAGACTTTATATAAATATGCCTTTAAAATAATACATTATTTTTTTGCCTATCTACGTTTTTTATGTTTTTAGTTTTTGGATGTGGGTATATTTGTTACTTTGAAATGGAAGTTTCGTTATAAAACTTTTTCTTTTTTAACTTATTAGTAAAATGTAAAACAAACTTTACTTAGTTAATATTTTAATCAATTAAAAAGTTATATTAATATAACCATGATTTTTAAAAGATCATGTTATAATATCTTAACTGAATTATATCTAAATTAACTATTTGGATTTATCCTTTAACGAAAATCTGGAAATATTCAGTTTTTCATACGATTTTCCTATTGTCGTAAATAAATACTTAACTTTCGGCATTTTTAGTGATATAAAGGTTTTTCTTATTTTTTATAACAATTTAAAAACTTTCATTAATTTTAATATAATATAATTAACATTTAATATTTCGCAGTTTATTATTACGGTATATTAATACGTTTTAATTTATATTTATAATGTAACGTACCACACAAGCGAACTGCGCGTCCAAGCAAGCTGCGCGGATTCTGGCACTTCGTAACAACTAATCCAAATAACTTAACTACAACGTAATAAATCCATTTTAATTAATGGTATTCGCTATCGCTAACTGTATTTACAGCTTTAAACAAATATACGTATTTTATTAAGGCTTGCTGCGGATGCATATTATTATTCCCTTTTTTTAACCGTCTTACAGCCGATTCCCTATAATAATTACTAACAGCAATTTTTTACTATCTCTTTTTCTGTTAATTAAAAGAGTTTGTTTATCTTATATAATAAGTGATTTCCTTTATTAAGAACGTTCGTTTTAATAATTTATAATGCACAAAATCGAATTATTGCTTCGACAAATCCTACAATTAACGCGTTTTGCGACGCGCCCTAAAACGTACCCCATAACAAGCCCTACAGCTTTGCCTTATAGCTTTGCCTTACAACGCGACGCGTCCTGCAACGAAGCCTTATAATTATTTAACATAACGTTTTTTGCGAATATCTTTTACGTATTAAAACTGGACCAAAAACGTTCGCATATATGGGTTAGTTATTCGGTCGGTAATAGATTTTTTCGTCGGTCGGCGTTAGTATTTTCGAAATAGAGGTAATAATAAATTAAACGCGTTAAAAGTTAATCGGTTGTAAAGCGGTTTAGAAACAGAAATAATAATATACGTCTATAATAAGTTTTAATATAATGCATACGTTAGTTTAAAGCTGTAAATACGGTTAGTGACAAAAAATACCATTAATTGGAATAGATTTATTACGTTATGGTTAAGTTATTTGGATTAGTTGTTACAAGGTGCCAAAATCCGCGCAGCTCGCTTGGACGCGCAGCTCGCTTATGTGGTACGTTAATAGAATTATTCGTCGTTTCTGTTATTATATTTAAAGCTTTTTAAGGAGTTTTTATTATTACTTCTGTCTTTTGTTATTTTAAGGCTTTTTTATAAGTAACGTCTATTTTTGGGAAATTCGGTTTATATTAACGTTTCGTTATAGTTAATAAATATATCGTTAAAATATTTAATAATCCCTGTAAACTTTTAATTCGTTCCGTTAGTTACTTATTAACTTTTCGTAACTAGGCGATTTATTTATCTTATATTTTAATTTATATTTTCATTTATTTAATTCGTATTTCGTAATTTTAACTAGCAACCTTTCTCCAGTGCATTGCTTATTTAACCTGGTAATTACATCGTACTGAACTAATCTTTCTGCTAGTTTTTAAACCTTATTTTTAAATTTTCGTTATTTCTTAAAGTCTGTTATAAATGCTAAATCGAATTATAAACTGCCGATAATTCGTTACAGTACTTTTATTATCGTATAATATACCAACTTTTTTAAGGTTTAGTAATTACATTATTAATAGTAATATAAAAAGTCGTCTTATAAATAACGTTGTCGTTTTAGCTAATTTCGTTTTATAATACGAACGGACGAAAATATAAATATTACTATTGATTTTATTCGTTTTTTTCGATTTTAATATAATTAAATCTTTCGTTATATATCTTACAAATACGTCAAGCGATATATCGTTATTATTTCCTATATATTACGCAATTACGCCATACGTAATGTATTAAATAAATTAATGTATAATAACTAAGCTTTCCTAGTAATCAATCTTTATTTATCTTTAATAATCCTAAATTTATGTTATAACCCAACACATCTTGGCCTCCGGAAACGGTCAAGAAACAGGGATTCTCCAAGGTATGGATCACGTATCATCACGTGCCCTGATCCAGAATCATTGGAATCATTCGTCAAGCGCAATAATCCAGGATTATTGGGATCATTCGTCGAGCGCAATGATCTAGGATCATTGGGATTATTCGTCGAGCGCAATAATCCAAGAAATCATAACAGGAAAAATTTGATATATAGATATACTTATTACCCTTTCATAATATCAGATAGCACCAGCTTGTAATACAACTTAATCACCCAAATTACCCTTAGTTATTTGTTATTACCAAACGTAACTAATACTCGATATCATTGCTTAGTTTCCCATAACACTACTACCAACATAAACCCCGTACGACTAGGTTTAATAATTAATTAACTAACCCAGCCGTTACACGTTATAAGCTCTTGTTCAATAATACAGTCAAACTTTAAGCAATACCTCGAATCGCTAATATATCGACCAGCACTTAAGCAACCAATATCCAGAAGTTTACGGCTTAACAGCTCCAAAACAAAATTAAAAAGCTCAAAACCACCGTTTAATAACTTACTAATTAGGTAATAACAGCTTAGCTAGTAAGCACTCGCAAGATAAAGCCCAAGAAACCAGGACCATATCATAAAAAAAAAAAAAACGTCCAAAATTTTCTAACCTAAGTTTAGGTTTACTTTCGTCTCGAGGGGCTTACCGATCCAACGGATCAAATCCTCGCTATTACAGCCTGTTTGGAAGGAAATGCTTTCGATTGGTTCGAACCTACCATAAGAGACTTCCTGGAAAAAGGGGAGTCCAACCAGGAAAAAACCACCAAAGAGATTTTTTCCCACTATGTCAATTTCGAAAACAAACTTAAAAGCAATTTCGAAAATCCAGACGAAAAACGTATTGCAGCCCAACAAATCCTCCAGCTACGCCAGAAAGAACCAGCCTCTAAATATGCTATAAAATTCCGAAACCTCATAGCAAAAGCAGGATAAACGGATAAGGAAAACGATACTTTAATCGATATGTTTTATAAGGGTTTAAAGAAAATATCAAGAATAAAATTGTCAAGTTCCCCCAACCCATAACGTTCGATAAGTACATTACGGAAACAATCAAAATCGACAATCGATAATTCGAACGACGATAAAAAAAAATACTTTACCTCACAAATAAAATATTCCAAAGTTAATCAAGGAAAAAAACGTAAGATACCTTCTACCTGCTATAAAACAACTCCAAAACCCATAAAATTCGGCATTATTCAACGACGAAATCTAAGCCAGGTACAATGTTACAATTACGGCAAAAAAAGCCATGTAACCCGATATTACAAGATACCTAAGTAATAACGATAAAAAAATGAAATACCAGTACCATAAAAACGGCCCGTTAAACCAAACGGTAAACCATTCCCTATACTAAATATAACGTATAAAAAAATTAACATAATCCGTATACGCAATAACGAACAGGAAAAAGTTCGACAGAAAATAAACGCGGCCAAAGCTTTATTACAAGCAACAATTAAACGATAACGATCCGTTATAACAAAATAAATAACAAAATATTAAAAATAAAAAAAATTATTTACTCCCAAACCCCGTTCGCGATTTTTAAGAAAAAAAACGGTACGAATAATTAAAACTAAACGCATAAATTAAGAAATATTATAATTGGAACGAAACCTTATTACCAAAAACACCCAACCAACATAGGAAATTACATATTATCCACTACAAGCAAACCTACTGCCCTAAACATAAAAAACAACAAAACTATATACAGCAACGTATTATACGTATATAACACCAAAAATTTAACTTCCATAACCAAACCAGAAATAATCCTAAAAATTAACGTTAATATCGCCATTTACGCACGATAATTTCACAAAATACCATCGATATCCTTGCAGCACGAAAAAGTTAGCCCGAAAGCAAAAGTTACCCAAAAAAAACCCAATATATCATTTCGAAACATACAATTATAAAATATAAAAAAAAATAAATTTATCAAATAATCATGAAAACCGTACGGAAAACCCTCAATAACCTGTAATTCCAATTAACATTTACAACTAATCTAGATAAACGGCAAAAACTTAAAAAAAATACGATTCCGACAGAAAGACATCACTTAGTACGACGCACAATATCAACAATAATCCGGCAATTCAAACAACTGGACAACAAAATTAAATCGCCCGAAAAAAAACGCGATCGAACATATTAAAAAGGACATTCTTACCTTAAAACAATATAACAAATTATTCGACGTACGTACCATAAAACTAAAAGCAATACTACAGCGTCAAAAAAAGCATATCAAGCAACTACAGGCAAAGATTAAGCAGCTAAAGCACCCAAAAAACAGACGCTACCTGTAAAAAAGCCACAGAATAACGGAAAAGAAGGAAGTCAACATAAACCCCTTAACAAACCTCTATACACGATAACAGAAATCAACGACAAACCTGTCACCTTAAAAATACGAATTAAAACGTACTGGTATACCACAATAATGGACTACGAAGCTTTAGGCGCCAACTACATTACGCCGAAATTAATAAATCAGCTTAAACTATTATGGAAGGATAAAAAGAACCTTTACATCGCCGAAAACGCCGAAAGTTAGGCATTCGCCTATAATAACAAAAAAATTACACGCGAAATTAATTATTTCGAAATTTTTGTTTAAGGACAAATCCAAACAAATAATTTCGACATTATTCCAATAGGGAATTACGATATAATCCTAGGAATACTATAGTTATATTAATACAACCCCTTAATCGATTAAAATATTAACCAAGTAAAGTTTGTTTTATACTTTATCAACAAGCAAAAAAAAACGAATAAAATTTTTATATTTAATCAACAAAAATAAAAATAATAAATGCAGGTATAAAAATACGATAAATACCTTACCACCCAAAAAAATACGATAAAAAAAATAAAGGCATAACAAACGCATTTAACGCATTATAACCACAATCCAGGCATAACTTTGTAACATAAACGAAAACCTAAAATAACAGCCCGAAAAGCCAGAAAAAAACATGGTTAATATATTACTATAATATCGCAAATACAAGTAATTATTTCAAAAGAAATTTAAAACGAAACTACCAAAATACAATAAATGAAATTATGAAATAATTCTTAAAAAAAATACCTCACCCAAATTCTACCTCATTTATAATCTTAACGCTATAAAATTACATACCTTACGAAAGTACCTGGAAAACAGATTCCAAAAAAAATAAATCCAACAATCTATATCTTCAGCAAAATATCCTATATTTTTCGTACCAAAAAAAAAACAAAAAACTACGACTGGTAATAAATTACCGACATCTTAATAACATCATCGTCAAAAACAGAACATCCTTACCATTAATTACCGAAATAAAAAATCGTCTACAAAAAGCCAAATAATTTACCGCTCTAAATCTAAAAAATAAATACAACTTAATTCGAATCAAGCCAGGACATAAATAAAAAACGGCTTTTAAAACGAAATACGGCCTATACGAATATTTAGTTATACCAATAAAACTTACAAACGCACCAACAACCTTTCAGCGGATAATTAACCACGTACTTCGAAAATACCTGGATACCTTCGTTATATATTATCTAAACGACATTCTATTTTTTTAAAAATCCGAAAAAACACATACAAGATACATTTATTAGGTTCTTCAAGTTTTGCAAAACGCCAATCTGTTAGTTAATACAAAAAGACGTCAGTTCCACATTTAGGAAATGGAATATCTAAAATACATCATTACCCCAAGATATATCAAAATAAATCCCAAAAAGATTGCAGCAATAACAAAATAACCAACACTTATTACGGTAATAAAAATATAAACATTTATCCGATTTGCTAATTATTATCGAAAATTTATTAAATATTTCAGCAAAATTACAACACCTTTATTTAATCTTACAAAAAAAAACGAGTTCCAATAAACGACAAAAACGGAAAAAGCTTTCCAACAAATTAAGAATATAATTACCAGTAAATCAATACTAATTATGTACGATCCAAAACGTCCCGTTAAATTAAAAACCAATTTCTCGGATTACGTATTAAACGCAGTAATCAGATACTAAAATAATTAAGGAATATTTCACCCTATTACCTTTTATTTTTACAAATTAAAAGAAATAAAACTTAATCACGGTATTCCCGATAAGAAATTTATAACTATTATCAAAGCTTTTCGAAAATTTAAATACATACTTAAAAAAAACCTTCATCAAATTAAAATCTATACAAACCACAAAAACCTCGCCCATTTTACCACTACACGAAAATTAACAGGACGACAATTACGCTACGCAAAAAAACTAGCCGAATATAATTTTATCATTATATATCAAAAAGGATCAAAAAATGGCAAAACAAATACGCTTAATAAACGACCCGATTTAAAAAAAATTAATTAAGGTTAATTATTAAATCTTTAATAGTACCCCAGAAAAACATCTGAAATTACGATAAATCGCAACAATCAAAACAGTACCCCCTAACCTATACTAGAAAATTCAGCAATACAACAACAGTCTACCCGACAACCAGAAAACAAATAAAATCCAAGTTCCAAAAAAATGCCAGCAAAACCTGATATAAAATATACATCAACATCCATTACACGGACACCCAAGGATCCATAAAACCCTAAAACGATTACAACGCATTTATTACTTTCCTAAAATAAAAACAGCAATACAGAAAGTTAAAAAACAATACGACGTTTACGCCAAAACCAAAGCTCCACGGCATAAACCATACGGAAAACTACAACCACTTCCAGTTTTACAACAACCATAAAATTCGATTACTATAAATTTCATCACCAAACTTCCCTTATCCGAAAATCCAGCGATAGAAGTACACTATAACAGCATTTTCATCACCGTTAATCGATTTACGAAATTTTCCTATTTTTTGCCATACCTCGAAAAAACGAATACAAAACAAATAACATACATCTTTTTCAAACACATCTTCAACATACATAAATTACCAACAGAAATTATCTCTAACAAAAACATTACATTTACCTTTAAGTTTTAACAAAGCCTTATAGCACAAATCGGCCTAAATCACAAGTTATCCAGCACATTTAAACCTTAAATAAATGAACAAACAAAACGACTAAACCAAATTCTTAAAACCTATCTACGATATTACGTTAATTACAAACAAAACAACTGGATTAAAAAGCTACCTACAGCCCAGTTAGCCTACAATACCAATTACTACAAAAGCATCAAGATAACCCCAGCAAAAGCCAGCTTTAACTTTATACCAAAAATCTACAAAAAAACACGCAATAACGGTCCAGTTAATATCAAAACCGTTCTAACATCAAAACAACTTAAGCAACTACATGCAAAAATAAAAACAAAACTCGAATTTATCCGCAATCAAATAAAAAGGTATTACAACCAAAAAAGGTTAAAGGAACTAACTTTTACGGAAGGAAAAATAATCTACCTAACCACCAAAAACATCAAAACCAAACGCCTAAATCAAAAACTCGATTTCAAGTATATTAGCCCATACAAAATTACCAAAAGAATTTCAAAAAACAATTACAAATTAAAGTTACCACCGAAAATCAAGCTTTACCCGGTTTTTCACGTTTCCTTACTTAAATTAACAGCAAACACTATCAAAATTAACACAAAATACGAAAATAAAACAAAAAAAAATGCACCAGTATATAAAGTAAAAAAAAATCTTAAACATATGTAAGGAAAACGGACTCATCCAATATTTAATTAAATAAAAAAAAAACACCCAAACTCCGAAAACACCTAAAAGCCCGCCAAAAACCTCATAAACGCCTAGCGTCTTTTAAAGGACTTTTACCAACTACGCCGGAACCGGTTATAAAAACACCCCAGTTTACGTCCTCAAGGACGGACCAGTCAGTAACGCTCACACCTGGCCAGTTGGTCGGAGCCGAAACTTGTACTATCGGGACAGGAGCTTCTAGCTCCCCCTCCCCCGCCTCCTCACGCTCTAAACGTTCCAGTTCCTCCAAATTATCGATACCCCGCAAAACAACGTTCATCATTTTGTCGTACCACATTTTCTTTTATTTATGAAACCGACGAAAACGGGTATTAGCTTACGAAATCACCCGGTCAGCCTTTTCTTCCGCCGCCTTTAATTCCAACTCTAATTTTCGGTATTAAGCAGCTACTTTCTGTAACTGCTTTAAGCTTAAACCCCGGACGTTACAATTTAATTAGTTATGTTTAATGCAAAACGAATAACGGAAAAAATCGTTCTTAAAAAACTTACAGTCCAACCCGTAAAGTTCGCAAAAAAAACAAGGCGCCATTTGGACAGGATTAATAAAAACAGCAAAAAGCAGATTATTACGTTACGCGGACTTTTCCTTTAAAATAAGCTTGGCACGTTTCTGTATTTTGTTAACTATATTTCCAGTAATAAAAAAGAAAGAACTTACAATCTTCGGAACGAAGATTTCGGAAGAGAGAAATCGTATTATAACCTAACACATTTTAACCTCCGGAAACGGTCAAAAGACAGGGATTCTCCAAGGTATGGGTCACGTATTATTACGTACCCTAATCCAGGATCATTGGGATTATTCGTCGAGCGCAATAATCTAGAATTATTGGGATCATTCGTCGAACGTAATAATTCAAGATTATTAGGATCATTTGTCGAACGTAATAATCCAAGGAATTATAACAGAAAGAATTTGATATATAAATATATTCATTACCCTCTTATAATATCAAATAACACCAGCTTGTAATATAACTTGGTTACCCAGATCACCCTTGGTTATCTGTTATTACCAGACGTAACTAGTACCCGATATCATTACTCAGTTTCCCACAGCACTACTGCCAACATAAACCCCGTACGACTAGGTTTAATAATTGGTTAACTAGCCCAGCCGTCACAATTTATTACTTTAAAACATTTCGTTTTTTTAAATCTTAATGAACTATTAAACTTATATAAATTAAACTTTCCTATTCTGTTTATTCCGTAATTTAATATTAAATTGCCATCTATAATAACGCTTTAGTTATTTTTATTCCTTAATGGATTTTTTCGTTTAAACGTAAGCTTTCCCGTTAACGAATTATAAAAATTAACTTTTTTAATTTGTTGCTTTATGGAATTCCTTTAAATGCTAGCTATCACCGTTATTATTTTCTTTAAAGCTTTTTTAATACCTTATATTTATATGCGAAATATTCTTTTACTATAATCATCATACTGAACCTAATTTAAATTTCGTTATCAAGTCTTTTTTAATTCTATAAATCCTAATTACGTCCCATAAAATATGAAAAATATATCGCGTTTTTTTCCCTAATTAAACTTATACTATCCCGGTCGTAAAATAATTTTCTTTTCGTAACTTTATTCGTATTGTCGATTATCGATCTGAACAGCTTTATTATATATTTATCAAAAATATTAAATCGCTTAAATTTAATAATTTTATCCTTAATAATTTTCTTTAAACCGTTATAAAAAATGTTAATTAAGTTATTATCGTTTTCGTTTACTTAGCCGGCTTTAATTATAAAACTTCAAAATATTACTGCATATTTAAATGCTAATCCGGTTTATTGTAAATATAAAGTTTATTATGTTATTATACGTTCCTTATCGGAATTATTAAAGTTTATTCGGACTTTATCCTCGAAACTAACGTAATTAATAAACAGCTATATAATAAAGGTAACTTTATCGGCTGTTTTATTTTCCGTATAATCTTTTATTACGGACTTAAACCAATTAAAGACATTTCTTATAAAAAATGCTACAACGGCCAATATTCTTTTTTGCTAAATCATCGATTTTCGAAAAATGTAAGTACATTTAAACTTAAATTAAAAAACTTTAAACGTTTCCTTTTTCGTCGTACGGTTAAAATCTACTAGCTTTTATTCGTAAAATGTATGTACGTACTGTAACTTCCGTATTTATAATAAGTTACTAAATAATAATTTCCAATTAGTTAATCCGTTTTTAAAATTACTAAGTAATATCGTTCTGGTTATTAATTAACATAATATCTAAAATATTACTTAAAACTTAACGATTTTTTTAAACAAAAACTTATAACGTATAACGACTAAAAAGGTTCCCAATTATTAAATTTTAAATATACGGATTATATTAGTAAATAAATCGTAAATATTATATAATAAAAATTTACTATTACGTTTAATAATAACAAAATACGTTTTACATAATCAGGTTTTATTATAAACCTGTCGGCATTTGGGTGCTTTCAGGTGTTGCAGGCTGGAAGGCTTTGTCGGTGTAGGGCTGCAGGATGCAGCCTGCGACATGCCTTATCCACCGCCCATCCATTAACCGCCCAATCATGTACTTAAGGCGATTGCCCACGGACTAGATTTTTTTATTAGAACAGTTAAAGAACCATCGCACACAGAACTCGCCAGCTTGCTGCATTTGATCACTGTAACTGCTGACAAAACTGTTATTATTTAAATTTAAGAAATAAATAACAATCGTAACTCTATATTTAAATCGCGCTTTAAACTACTTTATACAACCGTTTAGGGTTATACCGTATAACTACATAGCCATACTTTAGCATTTAAGGCTATATTATATTACTAAATCCCGCTTTATCTTGGTATCCAAAACCATTCTAACTATAACGTAATTTCTCTAGCCATTTCTGGCATTGTTATAACCGTCCCTTTAAATCACCAGGACATCCGAAACATTAGGTCATAACAAAAAGCATAAATTTTATCTATAAAGAATCGCCTTCCTATATATGATTAAGCGGTTAAATTATAAGCGGTAAATAAAGCGTATCGCAAGCTGCATCCTGCAGCCTATATCGATAAAGCCTGCTATTAATAATAAAAGCCGGCAGCACCTATATGCAACAATTGCCGACAAATTATTAAAAATCTAGAATTATTTATATATCAATATTAGGATGTGACGGCTGGGCTAGTTAACTAATTATTAAACCTAATCGTACGGGTTTATATTGGCAGTAGTGCTGTGGGAAACTAAGCAATAATAATCGGGGATATTAGTTACGTCTGGTAATAGCAGATAATTAAGGGTGATCTGGGTAATCAAGTTGTATTACAAGCTGGTGTTATTTAAGATTATGAAAAGGTAATAAGCGTATTTATATATTGGCAACGTTTATGCCGTTATCGTGGATAACTGGGCTCGCCAGTTATCTTAATGATTCGTAGATAACTGGGCTTGCCAGTTATCCTAATGACCCGTGGATAGCTGGGCTTGCCAGTTATCCTAATAACCCGTAGATAGCTGGGCTTGCCAGTTATTTTAATAACTTGCACGTAATTCCGTACGTAGCCCTTAGTTGGAAAACTTTTGTCTTGACCGTTTATGGAGGCCAAGAGATATTGGGTTATAATATAATTTTTCCCTTTTCAGGATTTTCGTCCCGAAAATTAATCTGGTAAGTTTTTTATTTCTTTTTTTTAATAACCATGATTAACCATATTTAGAAATATTCCAAACTTTCCGTTAAGGTTAAGGCCGCGTAGCGTAAATCCCTTATTACTGCTCTTTTTTTTTAACTTTTTGGAAATAGCGCTTTATTTTTTTTGCGAACGTCGGAGCCTTAATTGTAGGTTTTTAGAAAAAGATTCTTTCCGTTATTTTTTCTGTATTAAGTATAGTTAATTTAACTACGACGTTAAGAGTTTAAGTTTTGAATAATTATAGCGTATAATTGCTTAATATCGCAAACTAGAACTTAAGGTGAAGCAAGTAGCCGAAAAGGTAAAGCTAGCGAACGCGAAGTTAGTTCGTTTTTATAAGTAGAAACGAATATGGTACGAAAAAATAATAAAGGCCGTAACGCGGGGTATCGATAACCTTGAGGAGTTAGAAAAACTGGAGCGCGAAAAGGCGGGGGAGAAAAAGCTCGAAACTTTTGTTCCGATAACGCAAACCCCCGTTTTTGCCGATTAGCCAGGTGTTGATATTACCGACTAGTCCACCGTCGAGGACGTAAACTGGAATGCGTTTATGACCGGTTCCGGCGTCGTTGGTAAAAGTTTTTCAAAAGGTACTGGACGTTTATAAAGTTTTTGGTAGGTTCTTATATATTTTCGAAATCTGGGTGTTTTTTTTATTTAATTAGGTACTGGATAAATCCGTTTTTCTTTGCGTATGTTTAAGATCCTTTTTATTTTATATATTAGTGCGTTCTTTTTTGCTTCGTTTTTACGTCCCGTATTAATTTTAATGGTACCTTTTGTTAACTTAAATAAGGAAATATGAAAAACTGGATAAAGTTTGACTTTCGGTAGTAGTTTTAATTAGTAGTTATTTTTTGAGATTTTCTTGGCGATTTTGTATAATCCGATATATTTAAAATCGAATTTTTGATTTGGGCGTTTGGTTTTGATATTTTTGGTAGCTAAATAAACCATTTTTCCTTTCGAAAAAGTTAATTTTTTTTTAACTTTTTTGGTTGTAATATTTCTTTATTTGATTGCGGACAAATTCAAGTTTTGTTTTTATTTTTACGTACAGTTACCTAAACTGTTTTAATATTAGGATAGCTTTAATATTAACCGGACCGTTATCGCGTATCTTCCTGTAAATTTTTAGTCTAAAATTAAAATTAGCGTTTGCCGGAATTATTTTGATATTTTCGTAATAACTCGTATTATAAACTAACTGGGTTATTGGTAATTTTTTAACCTAATTATTCTGTTCGTAATTAATATAATATCGTAAGTAAGTTTTAAAAGTTTGGTTTGGTTGTTTTATTTGCTTATTTATTTAAAATTGAAATATGCTGGATAATTTATGGTTTAAGCCGATTTGTAACATTAAGTTTTGCTAAAATTTAAAAGTAAACGTAGTATTTCTATTTAAAATAATTTCCGTAAGTAATTCATGTACGTTAAAGATATATCGGAAAAAAATGTACGTTATTTGTTTTGCGTTCGTATTTTCGAAATATGAAAGAAAATAAGAAAATTTCGTAAATCGATTAATAATAACAAAAATATTGTTATAATGTACTTCTGTCGCTAAACTTTCGGACAAGGGAAGTTTGGTAATAAAATCAATGGTAATCGAGTTTTATGGTTGCTATAAAACTGGAAGTAGTTGCAGTTTTCCGTATGGTTTATGTTATAAAGCCTTAGCTTTAGCGTAAACGTCGCATTGTTTTTTAACTTTCTGTATTGCTGTTTTTATCTTGGGAAAGTAATAAATACGTTATAATTATTTTAAGGTTTTGCGGATCTTTGGATATCCGTAAAGTAAATATTGGTATATATCCTATATCAGGTCCTATTAATATTTTTTGGAACTTGAATTTTGTTTGTTTTTTGTTCGTCGGGTAGATTATCGTTATATTGCTGAATTTTTTGGTGTAGATTAGGGGGTATTATTTTGATTGTTGCAATTTATCGTAACTTAAGGTATTTTTCGGCGGTAATATCGAAGATTTTATAATTAATTTTAATTAATTTTTTTAAGTTAAGTCGTTTGCTAAAAACATTTGTTCGGCTATTTTTTAATTCTTTCTGCTATATAATGATAAAATTATACTTAATTAATCCCTTTATGTAATGTAATTGTCGTTTTGTAAGTTTTCGTATAGTAGTAAAACGGGTAAGATTTTTATGATTAATATAAACCTTAATTTAATAAAGGTTCCTTTTAAGTATATGTTTGAATTTTCGAAAAGTTTTAACGATGGCTATAAACTTTTTATCGGGAATACCGTAATTTAGTTCCGTTTTTTTTAACTTACAAAAAAAAAGTAATCGGGTGAAATATTCCTTAATTATTTCGGTATCCGATTATTACGTTTAATATATAATCCGACGAGTCGGTTTCCAGCTTAACTGAACGTTTTAAATCGTACATAACCAGTATTGGTTTATTAATAATTGCGTTTTTAATCCGCTGGAAAACTTTTTCCGTTTCTGTCGTTTATTAAAATTCGTTTTTTTTTGGGTTAAATTAAATAATAATGTAATTATTTTGCTAAAGTATTTAATAAATTTTTTGTAGTAATTGGCGAATCCGATAAATGCCTGTATTTCGGTAACTATAGTAAATGTAAGCCATTTAGTAATTGCTGTAATTTTCTTAAGATTTATTTTGATATGCCTTGGAGTAATGATATATTTTAGATATTCCATTTCTTAAGTGTGGAACTGGCTTTTTTTTGCGTTAATTAATAGATTAACGTTTTGTAAAGCTTAAAGAACTTGATAAACGTATTTTGCTTGTGTTTTTTTTAATTTTGAAAAGATCAAAATGTCGTTTAAATAATATATACCGAAGATATCTAGGTATTTTCGGAATATGTTGTTAATTATTTATTTAAAAGTTGCTGGTATATTCGTAAGTTTTATTGGTATGACCAAATATTTATACAGTCCGTATTTCGTTTTAAAAGCCGTTTTCTATTCGTGTTTTGGTTTAATTCGAATTAGGTTGTACCTATTTTTAAAGTTTAAAACGGTAAATTATTTGGTTTTTTATAAACGATTTTTTATTTCGGTAATTAAGGGCAAGGGTGTTTTGTTTTTGATGGTAATGTTGTTAAGATGTCGATAATTTATTACTAGTCGTAACTTGCCGTTTTTTTGGTATAAAGAATATAAGGTATCCGGCCGAAAATATAGATTGTTGGATTTATTTTTTTTGAAGTTTGTTTTCCAGATATTTTCGTAAAGTATGTAGTTTTGTAGTGTTAAAGTTGTATATGGGATAGAATTTGGGTAAGGTGTTTTTTTGAGAACTATTTTATGGTTTTATTTATTATGCTTTGGTAATTTCGTATCGAGCCTTTTTCGAAACAATCGTTTATATTTGCAATACTGTCGTAATATATTAGTTATATTTTCTTTTGGTTTTTCGAACTGATATTTTAAAATTTCGTTTATGTCGTAAAGTTGTATTCGGATAGTAGCTATAATACGTCGAATGCGTTTATCGTGCCTTTTTTTTATATCGTGTTCCTTTAAGTGGTAATATATTTGTCGTATTTTTATGCCTGTATTCGTTATTCTTTTTCTTATTAATCGAATATGAAAATTTTATCTGTTTTTTTTTTGCTTGTCGATAGGATGTAAAATAAACTTTACCTGGTTAGTACTTTAATCGATTAAAAGGTTATATTAATATAACTATGGTATTTTTAGGATTATGTTGTAATTTTTTAACGGAATAATATCGAAATTAACTGTTTGGATTTGTTTTTTAACAAAAATCTCGAGGTGATTAATTTCGCGTATGATTTTTCCGTTGTTGTAAGCAAATGCCTAACCTTCGACGTTTTCGGCAATATAAGGGTTTTTCTTGTTTTTTTATAGCAGTTTAAACTAATTTATTATTGCGGTATACCAGTATGTCCTAATTCGTATTTTCAAGGTAACAGGGTTATTGTAATTTTCTGTCGTCGTACTTAGAGCCTTTCTGGGAAATTCTTGCTGTTACTTCTAACTTTTGCTATTTTAAGGTTTGTTTATAAGTGGCGTCCTTTTTTTAGGGACTTTGTAAATTACTGGATTTGTTCCGTAAGTCGTTCGCATATTTTCTGTACTTAATTTACCTAGCCTTTTTAACGGCGCAGTTAAGCTTCAAACTGGAAAATTTTTCTTTTTATTAATGCAATTTGTTGGTTATATCGCAAATATCGTTTTTTAGTTTTCTAATAATTTTCTATCCCGCTTGGGGGGTCGGCTAGCTTTAGCTAGAAAATTCTGTTAATCTTTTTTATAACGCTTTTCGTTCGTAAAGATTTGTTTCGAACGTTAATTAAAACTGAATGTCGGTAATAGCTTTTTATTAATGTTTATCGATAAACTTTTAAATTAATTCTTTTTAGGTTTAATAATCGTATTATTTAAAATAATACGTAGGATTTTTTTAAAAACATCCTTTACTTTCCGGCCATGTTAATACTTGTGCTATATTTTCGATTTTTTTTTAAATGGTAGAGGTTCGTAATTTTTTGTATTACTGTTAGTTTTTTTGGGTATATCCCGTTTAGGTATGGAAATTAAAACCTTCCTTTTATATACGAGTAATTCGTTTATAAATCTATTGTTTTTTTTTTTTGCATAGATAGGGTACTGAAATTAGTTACAGTTAATAAGGTAAAGGTTTACGTATTGAGTTTTTTGAACTTACCTTTCAATTGCTGCCTATGAAAAGGCTTTCGCTACATTTAGCTTTTGTCATATTTCTTTTGTTTAAGGCAAATATAAATTATGTTAACGAATTTGCGTTCCGTTCCTGGTACGGGGAATAATTTACCGTTAGGTTTAATAGGTCGTTCTTCCGATACTGGTATTCAGCTTTTTTATCGTTACTGTTTAAACATTTTGCGTTTAAAAGTTTTATATCCTATTTTTCCGTAATTATAGCATTGGATTTAGCTTATATCTCGTTACTAAGTAATACCAAATTCTATGGGTTTTAAAGCTGTTTTATAAAAGGTAAAAGGTATTTCGCGCCTTTTTCCCTAATTAGCCTTGAAATATCCAATCCGTAAAGTAAAATGTTTTTTTTGTCGTTTTTTAAACTACTGATTGTCGATTTTTATTGCTTTTGTAATATATTTGTCGAATGTCGTAAATCGTAAAAATTTAATAATTCTATCCTTAACGTCTTTTTTTAAGCCTTTATAGAACACGTCGATTAACGTATTATCCTTATTATCCATCCATCCTGCTTTTATTATAAGGTTTCTGAACTTTACAGCATATTTAGACATTGGTCCTTTTTGGCGTAATTAAAGAATTTATTGCGTTACAATTCGTTTTTCGTCTAGCTTTTCGAAGTTACTTTTAAATTTGTTTTCGAAATTAACGTAATTAAAAAAGATTTCTTTGGTAGCCTTTTTTTAATCGGATTTTCCTTTTTCCAGAAAGTCCCTTATGGTAGGTTTAAATTAATCGAGAACGTTTCTTTCCAAACAGGCTGCAACAGCGAAAATCTGGTCCGTTAAATCGATAAATCCCTTAAAACGGATGTAAACCCGAACCTGGGTTAAAAAACTTTATACGTTTTTTTTTCCGTTATACGGCCCTGGTTTTTTAAGTTTTATCTTGCGAATACTTACAAGCGCTAACTAAGCTGTTACCGTTTAATTAGTAAACTGTTAAATAATAACTTTAAATTCTTTAATTTTGTTTTGGAATTATTAAGTTACAGTTTCCGGAAGAATGGTTACCTAAACGTTAATCGACATATTAGCGATTCGAAATATTGCTTAAAGTTTAATTGTATTATTAAACAAAAGCTTGTAACGTATAACGGCTGGGTTAATTAACTAATTATTAAACCTAATCGTACGGGTTTATATTAGCAGTAATGGTATAGGAAATTAAGTAATAATAATCGGAAATATTAATTACGTTTAGTAATAGCAAATAACCAAAGGTAATTTAAATAATTAAGTTATATTACAAGCTGGTATTATTTAAAGCTATGAAAGGGTAATAAGCATATTTATATATTAATAACGTTTATACCGTTATCGTGGATAACTAAGCTCGCCAGTTATCCTAATAACCCGTAGATAACTGGGCTCGCCAGCTATTCCAATAACCTGCACATGACTTCGTACGTGGCCTTTAATTAGAGAATCCTTATCTTAACCGTTTATGGAGGCCAAGATATATTGGGTCATAACATGGGAATTATGGTTTGTAACTAGCTAATACCTAAATTTAAAGAAAAGTTAAAAATGAAACAACAAATATAGAAATACCTAGTTGCTATTTTGAAAATTTCAAAACAATAACCAAATAGGGCGGTCATAATTATAACCAGGGCCGCGTTAGATATTTAACCGAACCTAGCTATCTGGGTATAGCGAGAGATTAAAATATAACTGAAAACCGCGTAGGAATAAATTCAATTCAATTTGATTTAATTCGTTTCCAAATTGCAGTACGCCGGCCCGTTCTCCTGGACGAGACAGTAATATCAAAAACGGTTAACTATAGTTATCTGCTACTACCAAACTTAACTAAGTTTACTTTTTATTACTTAAGTTTCCTATAGTACCACTTTAACGTAAACTGTACGACTAGTTTTAATAGATCGTTAAACTTTCTAGCCGTTGCATATGTCTGCTTTTAAGGCTTTATGCTTTATAAATAAGTTTCTTTTAACCGCACCTTTCATAAACTCTATGCTAGAAGCACTTATATCCCGTAAGGCATTCATTTCCAACAGCCCGACGTAGGCCTCCAGGTGTAACCACTTTCTGCAACGGTGCCTCTTTATCTCGCGTGGCACGTATGCTAAATTCGACTGGGTTTGGCCACTCATACCTCATTCGTGACATGTTCAAACTTGGACTAAACGTCCTGGACTTGAGACGAGACACTGTCATGCAGAGGAGGAGATGGAAATGATAGGGCAAATCAAAAAAGACCTAACCAACAACCACGATTCCGGCAATCACCACAGACCGGAACTCGGATGGCAAAGCCAGCACACGTCTTTTTTCCACCGACGGCAGGCCCTGCGATCGTAACGGAACGCCGTTACGCTAAGAACAGAGCGAAATGCAAACCGACGATCACGAAGTAAAGAGCAGCTGAGAAAGTGCTTCGACTGCGGCCACTAGACGGTAGAACAATCTGGCCGGGCTCGTACGCCGCCGCGGTTGTTGAGTTAATGGTACCGTTCCAACAATATCTGTCAAAACAGCTAAAACACACGGGTGGGATTTCAGTTTCGGTCCGGTGAAAACTCCGCGAGAGGATTGCACATCCAAGACAAGCGGGCCACTGAGCATCCACGCTGGCGTTGGCCATTGTAACAACGTTGTAGCCGTTATGGATGATCTCTTGCCGCTCTTCATTGGTAAACTCCAGCTGAGATGTTGTGACATTGGAATAATACGTGTACGGGGCATTGGGAAGGTACACAATCAGAGGTCCGGGTTGGGTCATGTTGTTCGGGTCGCAGCCGAAAAACGTGGGACGATGATTAAGTCCGAGGTTGACGAATGTGTTCTGGTCCGGCACGGACGGGAATCCGGAAGTTTCTTGAGGGTAACCACTGACTGATCGCCGGTACGTGGCCACAAGAGCAGTGCCGTTTGGCCAATGGGTTATCGTGTCGGCGGAGCCGTCAACTGCGAGGATCACGTCAACTTTGCGAAGGGACCAGATTAACGGATGCAGAGGTATGTTCTGGAGGTCCTCGCCGCCGTCTACCAAGTTAAGGGTCGGCGAGTCTGCGTTCCGGTTGTCCTCTGCGTTGTACTGAAAGAATGGGTTAGGCCAACTCGCAATGTCCGTGTTGTCCTCGCTGATCCGGGACAGGGTGGCGTTTAGGGATCGAACAAGAAAATCCGGCAGGTTCGACACCCTTGCGAGCTGCAGGAAGGCCTGGTTGAACAGCGACGAAGACGTACCCACAACGAAACCTACATTGTCAACGCCAGCAGTGCACTGGCTGCCGGAAGGAAGACTTCCGTTTGTGAAATCCGACCCGACATATCGCAAAGGCGCAAAGGCGGGGTTGCCGGGGTCGTAGGATCCCATCTCCCACGGATTGAACTCGAAAACCGTCGAGTTCTCCCATATTAGAAGCTGGCCAAACGGTCTTTCCAGAGCCACTATAATAGGCATGGGCATCAAGGCTTCTGCGAACGGCGAGTCGGTGGCAATGGAAGAGAATGTATAGGCTATTTATAGAACACATTAGCGGCACGGCAAGCTGGTGTGATGGTGGTTCAGCGCACCCGGGCCCCCGTCGGTAGCATTGAAAAGCTGGTATGACAAGGCTCTGCCCCAGTAATCCGTGATGGTTGTGTTGTAGCCAGCATCGGCCTTGTGATCCACAGCGTTTTGGAGTTGCCGGTAATAATCGCTGACGGATAAGGTAGCCGGGCCTGCATATATGGTGTTAGCGGAAAACCCGGTTATTACCAGCTAGCAGGGAGATTAAAAGACCTTCGATAATAGTCTCGTTGAACTGCCAAAGTTCGCTCAGGAAGCCGTCGGTAGTGCGGGTTATGGATTCCACCGCGGTGAAGTTCTGAGTATAGAGGCTTCCAACCAACCAGCTTCCTCCGGATAGTCCGCTGAGATAGGTGACCGCCTGGAGCAGACCTCCCAGTTGGCCAGGCGTGGTGGAGTTAGTACTGCGGCTGTCGAATGCAGCCATAGCTCCTGCACCATTCATCAAGGCACGGTATCCTCCACCAGACAGCGCTATTCCTATCGTCGGTAGCATCCGACCGCTCTCCGTGATGCTTTGCAAGTAGGCTCTGACATCTATCCCCGTAAGGTTCGCCCTCTCCAGCACATCCACCAGTGCCGACATTGTGACATTGCCCCTTCGTTCCAACCACGCGGTTTCCTGGGGCGACAGGGCTTTTGCAGGCCGCACAACTGGTGAAGTTGAGGGGCAGGCGACAGGCGCTGGGGCGTACCCATTAGGTGCGTCAGCCTTTGCCCGCCGGTGGAGCGCTGTGTGTTCTTCACCACGCTGTAACCCGGCGGGCAGAGGTAGGACGCCAGGGGACTCACTACAGCCTGCCTTTGCTCGTCAATAGCTAGCTAACGTTGGCGCAGAGTTACAAATGAACCGACCCACCAATCAGAGCGGCAAACATTATCACTATGATGGATATCATCTTGAACGCTGGTTTGGTATGCTGGCGATCTGCGGAAGGCATACGGAAGAGTCGGCTGACTTTAGCAAGCTCGAACGGTGTGTCCATCTCTTGGAAAAGGGAACATTGAGGTTCCCATTAGATGGCCCTTCATCTGGAGGGACAAAAACAAAGGTACCCGCCGCCATGAGCTGGAACGCACAAGATGCACCCTACGTAAGAATGAAATATGATGATGTCGAGATCGGGTAAGAGGTGCTTCGGTCCCACTCCCTTTACCACACCTCTTTGCCTGCCGGGCGTGGTCGAGAAGAGACCGCCAAGAACGAAAAGAACCGATGGTAGGCTTTGTTTGATAGGCTAGGGCACTACACGGATTGCGGTGAAAACCCAAATTTTTGTAATGGCCACCCCACTCTATGTATATTGTAGCTACTAAATGCTATTAAGCCACTAGCCTGGTAGCCATGCAAATACAATTACTAGCGCGTATCTTAATACCACTTTTTCTTATAACTTTCAGCAGGTAAGTCTATTTAATATTTACCTGTATATATATATTAGGATTCGTGTTCGAAGATACTGGATATAGTATCTATCGTGGAAATTATATCGTATAATAATGTTCTATATATTGGCTCAGCCTAGAATATAAGGCTTAAACTGTTAAATATAAAGGATATCAATTGCGTTATTATATTGAGCTAATTACGTAAGTGCTTTAACATACGTACTGCTTTTATATAGCCTAGCAACGGAACAATTATCTTCTGATCAAAGCGCAACCTTCTTTAATTCAGGTGCTTCGGCATACCTGGCTAATTAACATATCCTCTTAACGCTTTGAAGAATTCGGGGCGTTAATCGTTACACTTTATTACTTTTTAAAGCTACAGTTTTTTATTCCACATATTTTCCGGTAATTATATCTTCTTAATTAGTTAATTCTTCGTTAGAAATAGCCTTTAAAATCTTCTTCCGTAAATTTAAGATTTTTATAATATTTATTAATCCTAGCTGTTTTTAAAATTCTTAAAGGGTTTTTGTAACAGGGCTTTCGTTAATCCGTTAGTTAATATATTATTTGTAAATGTATAATTTACTTTAATCAGGTAGTTTTTTGTTGTTTTTCGTAGTTAGTAATTATATATATTTACGTGCCGTAACTTTATCCGTAGTAGGGCGACGTCGGCGTTAATAAGCTGTATAGTCTGCTGGTTGTCGTACTACAAATTTAAAGATTCTGCATTTAAACCGACTTTTAGTTCCTTAATTAATCGAAAGGCAAATAAGGCATTTTTAATAGCTTACATAAAGGACAGTAATTTCGTTTCGGTTGTAGAAGTAGCTACTGTATTTTGCTTATTCGTACCCTATTTTATAACTTTTTTAAATAACTTCATAACGTAAATTTTAAAGCTTTTTTGATCGAATGTATTATTTACAAAGGAAGCGTTACTTTAGGTCCAAGGAGTTTTCGTTACCGAATTGTAACGTTAACGTTTTGGTAGCGATTAGGTACCGTATAACGTAATCGGCTGCCTTATATTATATTTTGCCAGGATTTAGATTAAATCGGGTAAACCTGGATATTGCAAAAGATATATCGGGCCGCGTATAAACCGTAACATATTAAATAAAACCGATTTTTTTTTAGTATTTATTTATAAAGCCTAAATAGATTGAATTAAAATTTAGTAGCAATTCGGTATTTATTAATATTTTTGGGAAGTTATTTAGGTTTTCCTTAAGGATTAAATTAGTTAATTTATTTATAAAGTCGGATTAAAATAACTAGATTTTTCGGTTAAATTTATTTTTAATTACTTCGATACTTAGGAATTACTATAGGTTTTCATTTTTTTATTAGGATATACCGTTCCTATATTTGCTAAATTAACCGATCGACGAAGGCTTAGTTTTTCTTGTTATACGCGGCGACAATATCGTCGACGTAAAAAAAAAATTTGCACCCCTTAACGAAGGAAATAATAGGATTCGTAAGGAACTGGGTTAAGTCCCAAGTTTTTAAACGTATTAATAAAATCTTTCTATTAAAGCAATAGCGATTTCTTTAAGCCGTATAAGGCCTTTTTAATTAGGAATATCTTGTTACGTTAAGGGTATTCCGGAAACGCTTTCATAAAAGCCTTATAAGGTAAGTTCGCGTTAACGAAGGCGTTCATAACATTATATTACTTAAACTTTAAGTTAAATTTAACTATAATAATTATCAGGGTTTTAAAAAACCTTCCAGTTAAGGTAAATACGTAAGTATCGCCATAAGCGTTTTTAAGTTATTAATCGTTCCGTACGACAAAACGAACCTTATATTTCTATAACTAATTATATTTATTAAATTTATAAACGTATATCTATATATATCTTAAGATCTGTTTTCTTTTAGCAACGGACTAATCGACGATCTCCCAAAACTGTATAACTTTATGATTTTATAAATAGGCCTCTTTAACTTTTAAAAACAGCTTCCTTAACGGATATATATTTAGCTTTTTATGGCTTCGCGGCAATAGCAGTAAGTTTTTCCTATATACCTTGCCTTACGACTTAAGTAACATTTTTATTTTTATTTTTATTTTTATTTTTGATATATTAAAACCTTTCCGATTAAGGTGGCGCGTATTTCGGGTTTTTATTTACTTTAAACTTCCGCAGCTTACCGGCCGGTTATTAATTATAACTACAAAATAAGCTAGCCGTTTTGAATTAAAAGCAACTTTTTATATTTTGTAATCGTATTTAATAATATTACCTCGGTACGGAATATACGGGAAATTTACGTTTATAACCCGTAAAATACTTTTGTTTTTTAACGTTATATTAGGTTAAATAACTTAACAAAAACTTAAAGTTACTTTTATTTTTTCCGTCGGCGTAATAATTATAACAGTTATTAAAGCAAACGTTAGCGGCAGTAATAATTTAAAAGTTAGAAATAGTTCGAATATAGCAGTCGTATAAGAATAATCAATTCTTTACGAATAAGCTTATTTTTTCTTATTCCGTACGTTTTTTTTTTTGGATACCTATGCCATTTTAAAGCTATTTTTTCTGCCCAGCCGGCAATTAAATTATTTCACTTAGGTTTTTATCTTTTATGTATATAAGGTAACTACTGGCCTGATTAGATATGTAAACCTGTCGGAATAAGTTTTGTAGTTCGTTTTTTAAGTTTTTAATATTACTTAAAAAATAACCTTTTTATAAAACTGTACGTTTCGAATAGCAATAACCTTATTCGTTAAAGAGTTCTAAATTTCGTAAATATTTGTTAATCGGTACCCAACAAAGAAGCTTATTTATACTTTAGTATTTAACTTTTGCAATTCTGGTTTTTTTATAGTAGCGGTTATTATAACGTAAGCTAGATAGCCGTAAGCTCGCAAATAGGCCTATTAAGACTTGCGATTAAATATTAGGACGCCATTTTTGTATGTTAAGTAAATATGATAAACTTCGTATAAGGTCTGTCAAAAAAAAGCATATTTGGGGATACGGTTATATAGGTATACTACAGCTTTGAAAATATATATAATCAGAAACGTAGGTAACTTAACGTTATTTCGCATAACAGTTGCTTTTTCCTTAATTATACCTCTTAAACGTTCCGTACCCCCGTTTTGGGCCTGGGTATACGGTATTAAGAATTTAAGCTTAATGCTGAAAGAAAGTAATTAAAAGATATTTCGAAACAGGTGATTTTTTAGAATTTCGTTATCGCATTTGATTCCTTATAGGAAAACCTTATTTTGATTTTTTAAAACGCCTAGGAGGTATTGGACCGTAATAATTAATATATCCTGCTTTCGGTTTTTAAGGTAAATATCTTAAATAAAGCCTAAATATCTATCGGTAACGAACATAACGTATTTATATCTTTCAAAGTCTTTTTCGAAGTTAATAAAGTTGATAGTTATTTTTTGCCTTAATTAGGAAATTCCTTCTTTAGGCTTGCGGCGTATTTGCTTTTTCACTTTTACCTTGCTATATGCTTAATATTCGATAGTTGTAAAACCCTTTAGTTTGATTCCCTTAATATAGAACTATAACTAAGTTATAATTTTAGGACCTGGATGGCTTAATTGCAGGTATTACAGGGTGTTGTTACCTATACGTAGCGGTTTCGTTATTTTAAAGTTAACGTTTCGTTTATAGGTAATTAAGGCTGTAAGAAATATAATTATGTTAATATTTTCGATAATAAATTAATTAAATTTGTTTATTAAAGTAACTCTAACTTAGTTATATCTATTTCGAATATAGTTATTAATCCTTTTATTGTTTTACTAATAACTTTTTTTTCGGAATTATCGAAATAATACCAAATTGCAGGCAAACTTTTTGTAATAGGTTACGTTGTATAAACGTAACGCTGTCGTACCGTTAAGGTTTTAAAGTAATATATTAACCTTTCCGTAGCTTTTAATCGGGACGAAATTGTTGCCTGCATATATCCCGTCGCTTTATACGGTTAATTTAAAGTTTAGAAACCTGTTAATAAGTTAAAAACGTATATTATAAATTTAAAATTTAAAATAGACGAATTTCGTAAGAGGTAAAACGATAATCTTATAATAACTTGTTAATTAATAATTAGGAAATAAGCTAGCATTCGTTTTGTTTTATTTTTTAAAAGTTAATCGGTTTTTGTAATTATTTTATTTATAGATTTCGATAAATGGTTGATTTTTTCCTTTCAGCATTAAGTAAAGTTAATTTTTTGCTTAATTAATTTTATTATATTATTGTTAAAACGAAAGCCAGGTAACGTTGTACTAGGGAATACATAATAATATTAAATTAAACTGTATAAAGGCTTAAATAAATTTTATAACGGGTACTTTGGTTTTTTAACTTTTCGCGTTTTTATTTGTTAATACTTTTATTTATAATAAAGTTTTTACGGCTGCTTCGTTTTAATTTTCGTCCAGGGGTTTTACTTTGCAATTAACGGTTAGTAAGTTTTTCTTCATGATTAAGATCGTCTTAATTAACAGGGTTTGCAAAAGCCCCGTGGAAAGTCGGAAACGATACCTTTATATTTCATGATGTGGAAAAATAGGTTATAACCTAATAATCCAGAAAGTTAGCAGCTATTTTTTAATAGTTAATCGTACCGTTTTTAATCTTAACTTTCCGTACTTTTTAAAAAGTAATTATCTAATTTTCTATAAAAGAAGCCATTATTATATACAAATCTTTAACCTATATAATTGTTAATTTTGTTTTTGAAATTTTATATCACTATTTTTAAGTTATTATCTTTTGTTATTTTATAACTTATTTGTTTAATTTCTTACCTAACTTCGAAACTTACTTTAGCTTTTCTCGGTATTCTCGTTAAGTATTAATTAGGAGCCTGTTGTCGTATACCTTATCAAATTCGGCCATTTTAACGTATTAGTTCCGTAATTCTTCCTTAAAACAAAACTTGTTTTTTTAATTGCTAGAAATACAAATTCCAAAACTTATTTTGTAAAGTCGTTAATATTTTTTCGCAAAGTATCGTATTTGCGATTTTTAGAAATGTATGATGTAAAATTTTAATTATGAGCTTATTTACTTTTTGTCGTTATCTATAAGGCATTTATTAAATACTTTATAAACTCGATCTTTTCCGTAATTCCTTTTAAAAATAAAAAAGAAATAAGGTATTAATCCGCGTTTAATAACGAATTCGTTTTTTTAAATAAAAGGTTATATCGGCTTTTATAAGTTAAACAAGCTATTAAAGTAATTAATCAAGATCGATAAAATCCTATATATTAAGCGCGTACGCTTTAAATTGGAATTCGCTCTTAAAGCAATTCTAGTCCTTAGGTTCCTTATAAATAACGGAGGACGTTAACGGTACGGTTGCTGTTATTATTATTAAAATATATTGAAATAATTACTATTAATATATAGCCTATATCGTTTTAGTAATAATTAATTAATTAATGATTGTTCGAATTAAACGAATAAAATTTTTAATTATTAGATATAAGGAATATTAGTTATGTTGTTATATTAAGCTAATTGCTTAAATAGTTTAGCATACGTACTACTTTTGTGTAACCTAGCAACGGAACAATTATCCTCCGATTAAAGCGTAGCTTTTTTTAGTTAAGGTGCTTCGGCATACCTAGCTAGCTGACATAAACTTATTATTTATCTTGCATATAACCTAGTCGTATTTAAAAACATTTGTAATACTATAAAAAAGTTGATATTATTATATTTCGATATTATTTTTTCTAAGAAAGTCGGAAATACGTTTAATATTATAACCTAATAAGACTTGGCTTCTTTAAGAGCGGTTGGAGTCTTAGTGTTACAGAAACAAAGGTTCCTGTCTCAACGAGGCTTGCCTTTAAGAGTTAGCGTGGGCTCGATACGGCTAAATTCTGGACGGACGGCTTGGCCTCTTGAAGTAATCTGAAAGATCTGGGTAATCTGGAACTAGATTACATAAATTACATAGATCTACGACATACTTACTGTTGTAACAATAAATATATAATAAACTAATTTCCTACGTAAATAACATTCGAATAATTTCGTTCCTTAGTTATTAATTTAAGCCTTTAATTATAGACGTCGTTCTTTAATTAAGGGAAAAGTCCGCAAATTTTTTTAACAAATAAACTTCTAAATTATTTATTATATTATTGTTACTTACAAATTAAGACTTTTTTTCTGATACTGCTTATATTTCTAGGTGGTTATATAACAGGTTCGTTACATTTTAACAATTCCTTAATTAATAGTCGACAAATGATTTAAGGCCTAGTTAAACATAAGCTTTTTTAAATTTAATAAAAACGATATTATAAAATGACGTTTAGAAAATAAATAATTTACTTTTTATTAAAGAAATACTTTAACTTATCGACAATATGGCGTCTTTTACGATTCGAACCTAAAGCGAATCTTTTTCCGTTTAGCAATAATTTACCCTTTTCTTTAAAAATATTATTAAAGTACAAAGCGAATTAAAAAGTAAGAAGGAATATGAAAAGGAAAAGCCCGAAGTCGCAAAACCAAAGCTTAAGAACAAAAAAAAGGAACCCATAGCAGAAAAAAGAATGAATTTTTTAGCAGCAGAATTTCGAACGTTAAAAAAGGAAAACGCCAGATTTGCCCAAAAAAAGAAGGAAAGAGTTTTTATTTTACCTTTATTCGACTTTAACTTATATTGCGAATCCCTTATTTTACCTTCCGGATATTACGGGATACCTGAAGTTAAGGGGTATAAACCAGCTATTTTCAAACTTTATAATGGATTTATAAACGTAAAAAGATTCCTAATTTAAGCCCGGATTTATTTTAAATTTTACCAGAATTCCTTAATGGAAAACTATCAGAAAATATTGGTTATTTCCTAAGTACTTACAAAAAAAATCCTTTTATGGTTTAAGCCAATCCTGAAAGATTATTTGAAAAATTATTCCAGAAACTTATCGGACGTTACCAATTATATTTTTAGCAATTATAAGCATTTCGAAAATAAAATACAAATTTATTCGGAAATACCGATAAAAAATAACATGCAATAAAATAACTGTATTTATTACGACAGCTGAAGTTAGCAATAAAGTATACGATTATGTTTAATTACTTAGCCGTTATTTCGTAATTACCAGTAAGCGTATTATTTTACTTATATTACGACGGCTTGAGATTTTAAGTTAAGAATAAAATGTATAAAGTACTTAAAACAGGATCCTTTAAGGAATATACGGATTAAATTATTATTACTAATCGACGTACTTTTGATAAGTATTTCGAAAAAAAAAGGATTTAACAAATATAAAAACGACAAAAGTTCGAACGACTGAATTTAAAAAAAAGGGATAAACCTTAAAAAAAACCAATATAATTTCGAAAAATCTTAAAACAAATAAGTTTAATATCAAGTGTTTTAACTGTAGCAAAAAAGGTTATTACAAAAACGAGTGTTGCTTTTTAATTAAAGAAAATATCAAAAAAGAAGAATTTCTTAATTTTAAAGGAAATTTTAAAAAAAGCCTTAAAAAAGGTACAAATAGCAGAATATAAATTAAATAACAAAAAAAAAGGAAAAAGAAATCATCACTACTTTTTTCCAGTAAGAATTTACTATCGTTACGACAAATAAAGTCCAAAACAATAACTTAAATTACGAAAATTACTATATTTGCCAGGATTTTACAATTAGAACCTATAAATACTACCTAAGATAAATAACTTCCAAAATAACCATAAAACTAAAATATATTTATTACCTCAACGTACAGAAATACAAAATACATAACGAAAATAATTAGTTATAATTAAACCTTAACAGTTACAGATAATTATTCCTTAAGTTTTACGAATTCCTCGAATATACGGTATACTTAAAATACGATATTACTTAAAAGCAACAAAGGTACAATTATAACCTTTTTAATTTTTTTGCCTGTTATAATTACGGTTATTTAATTTATTTACAAGCCAAAAGAACAAATACTGGCCCGGATAAAATAACGACTAAAATACGGAATCTAACGACGAATATAAATATATTAAAACTCCACAATAACTAAAATACTTTAAGTTTTGTTACTTACATTCGAAATCCGAGCAAAATTAAAAGGCCATATTATAAAAATATATATACTACTTACTTATATTATATATAATATATAAAGTTTTAGCAGCAGGATTAAATCTACGAAAAATTACAGTTTAATTAAATTTTCTTTGGTTTAAAAAAATTAACTTAAGTTTATATAATTTCAAAACCTTAGTATTAATATGGCAAACGAACTTGGTTTAAATATACGAACAATCATTATTCTAAGTACGCGGTTAAAAAAACCCGAAAATAAAAACGTTTTTAATTTTATCAATTAAAAAACTTAAAAAGCTTTCGATATTAAAATATCGAAAAACCCGCCGATATAAGATTCTATGCGAAGCCAGAACAAAACTTAAGAATTAAATTAAAATCTTACTATATTACGGAAACAAAACGTTTAAAACCATAATTAACTTAAGTACGAAAAATAACTTTATTTAACCCGTTATAACAAAGAAGTACTAAATCCCTTAGAAATATAACCTGCAATTTTATAAGTTATGTATTATTAATAAAAGCCTATTTATTTACAAAAACGGTCGAATTTTTAAAAAAAACAAAGGAACTTTTAATCCAAATTTAAAAACACTTAAAAAAGATTATTCTTAACATAATAAATATTTCAAAACATAACATTATTTTAAGAATGCCATAACTCCGTTCCAGCAATTTATATATTAATTAAAAAAAAACATTTTCCCGAAAAGATAAAAACGATTAAAAAGTTTGTTATATTATTAAGGAAATACGAATCCCAAATTAAGATACTACAGTATTTCAGGAATATAAAGGATTTAAAAAGTTATTTAAAGATAAAAAAAATTACAAGTTACCTCTTTATAGTTAATAAGATTATCGGATACCTATTAAAAAAAACATTATCCTAAACTTTACAAAATTTACCACATAAACCCGGAAAAATCGAAAGCCCTATAAAAAAGCATATAATTGGATTTAAAAAAAATACATTTAAGCTTTTAATTCTTCCGCCGGATACCCCGTTTTTATAGTTCCAAAAATAAAGAACGGTAAATAAAAGATTAACAAAAATAAAAACGTAATTTTTAAAAAAATAATCGATTACAAATAATTAAACAACATTATAATCAAAAACAATTACCTTCTTACTTTCATAAACATTTTAAAAAAACGCCAGCAAACTAAATGATTTATTACATTAAATTTCCGAAATAGCTATTACCGTATTAAAATAGCTAAAAGCAAAAAATAAAAACCGGCATTTAAAATAATATATGGATTTTATAAATACAAAATAATACCCATAAAACTAATAAACGTTTCCGCCAGTTTCCAACGCCTAATCATAATTACTTTCAAACAATTCCTAGACAAGTTCATATTTGTATACCTCGACGACATTTTTATTTATTCCGAAATTTTAAAGGAATATAAAAAATACGTTATTTAAGTATTTAGGACATTAAATAAAGCAAATATTCGAATTAACCCAACTAAAAACGTATAATACATACAAAAACTAAATTTTTTAAAATTTACTTTTATTCCCGGATAATTCCAGATTTAACGTTCCAAATTAAAAACAATTAAAAACTAACCTATCCCTAATAAGATAACCGTTACAAACATCCGATAAATCTTAAAATTTACGGATTATATACGCGGTCTAATTAAGAAATATAAAGATATAATTAAATTATTAACGAAACTTATTATTAAGAAATACGTCGGAAAGAAATTTAAGCTTTTAAAAAAACCAAGGAAATATTTCGAATATTAAAAAACGCAATTACCAATAAACCCGTTATAAAAATACCCAATTCAAACAAAAAAAAACGCCTAAAAACGAACGCTTTAAATTACGCATTAAATACCATCTTAAAATAACTAAACAACAATAATAAATAATACCTAATAACGTATTATTCCAAAGCATTTCGAAATATAAAACTTAAATATCCGATTTATAATAAAAAATTATTAGCAATTATTAACGCTTTCAAAAAATAACAACCCTTCCTTAACGGAACTAAAAACTTTTCAATATTTATTCTAATCATAAAACTTTCACTCGATTCATGAAAATACAAGAACTAAACAAACGATACGAAATTTAAATACTCTTTTTATCAAAATTCAATTTCAAAATATATCATATCAAAAAAAATAGCCGGGCGGATATTTTTAATCATAAAAAAAAAACTATAATTCCAAAGTTCGAAAAGAAACATACAAATATTACAATACAACCAAAACGGCACAACATAACTATATAAAATAATAAAAAAACTTACCTCCAAATTTCAAACACGATTCCGGAATTCCTATAATACGAAAAAATAATAAAAAATCCAATAACGAAAAAAAACAACCGAAAAATCAACTATTATATAAAAATAAAATCTATATTTTTAAAAATCAACAAAAACAATTCGTAAAAGAATTCCATAAAAACCCCCTGCATAAATATTAAGAAATCTTTAAAATTACTAAGTAATTATAAAAAAAATACAACTTCCTTAAATTTCGCCGAATAATTAAACAAATTATCAAATATTACAACATTTATAACAAAACTAAAACAACCTAATATAAACCTTATAACCTATTACAATCCATAAACATCCCCAATAAAACGTAAAATACTATTACTTAAAACTTTATTATCAATTTACCCTTATCGAAAAACCCAGTTACAAAAATCGAATAAAATAAAATATAAATAATCGTTAATAAACTTACCAAATATAAATACTTCCTACCTTTTAAAAAAAACATAACAACAAAATAATTAACTTACGTATTTATACGGTATTATTTTAACAAACATGGAATACCAAAAAAACTATTTCCGACAAAAACAGATTATTTACTTCCAAATTTAATACCAATTTCTTCAAGCAAATCGTCGCTAAACTTAAATTTTCTACAACTTATTACTTACAAACAAATAAACAAACGGAACGATTAAATCAAATATTAAAACAATATTTACGAAACTATGTTAACTACCAATAAAACAATTAAATAAAACTTTTACTACCTACTTAAATAACCTATAATACCTCCGTTAACGAAAATATAAACATATCCCCTTATACGGCAATATATAAACACGAAACAAAAACCTAACGTTTAAAACAACTACTAAACAAATCCCCTAAAATCGCTACAATTATACCACGAATAAAAACCGTCGTAACAAAAGTTAAAACGATACAAGCCCGCCTGCAAACTAAATTACAATTTTTCCAGCAAAAAATAACCCAATACTATAACAAAAGAAATTAAGAAATTAATCCTATCGAAAAAAAACAAAATCTACTTACTACAGCAAAAACCTAATACAACCTCGAACATCTCACAAATCAAAACAAAAAAACCCAAGAATAAGCTTAATTTCAAAAAACTCAACCCCTTCAAAACTAACGAAATCATTTCCAAAACTAACTATCGACTATCACTACCCAAAATAATAAAGATACATCTTATTTTTCACATCTCCCTACTCAAACCAGTACCAAAAAACGCCCCGCTAAAAAAAATCTAAAACTAAAAGACAATACCGACGAATATAAAATCGAAAAAATACTAAACTCCAAAATAATCAAAAACAAAAACCAGTATCTAATTAAATAAAAAAACTACTTACATAAAAAACATATAAAAACCACTTAATTACTTAACGAACGTAAAAAACCTAATTAAAAATTTTTATCGCTAAAACCCTAACCAACCGTCTCCAACGCAACCAAAATCACAAACAACAACGTGTAACGAACCTGTCATACATCCACCTAGAGGTATGAGCAGTATCCGAAAGGGGTCTTGATTTGCAGGTAACAATAGGGCGAGGAATGATTTAATATGTTTGTTAAAGAAATTTAAGGTATTCTTCCCTTAATTAAAGAACAGTACAGTTGCTTTTGGTTAAGAGTTTAAATTGATAGCTAAGGAGCGAAACTATTTAAAGATTATTTATATAAAAAATTAGTTTTTTATATATTTACCGTTACGTTAGTGAGTATGTCGTGGATTTATGTAATTTATATGATCTGTTTTTAATTACCTAGATTACCTAGATTATTTAAGGGCCAAGTCTTTCCAGCCGAGATTTAGCCGTGGCGTATCTTTACGTTAGGCCTTAAAGGACAGATCCTTAAAACGAGAGTAGTACTTTCGTAATATTATTTCCCTTTTCCAAAAATTTTTATCCCAAAGATAAAAACGGTAAGTAACCCCTTCTTTGTTAAAGTTACGTTTGAATTAAGCTAACCTTTAACATGTTAGGTTATATTAAAAAACAGAAAAGAAAATTTCGTTTAAACCAGCGCAATTCCCGAAACGATCGTGCTACCTTAATTAAGAAATTTGGTATTAAAGTTTTTCCGTATTCCAACTATATTCGTTTTGACGAGTCTAAATATTTCTTTGTTCCGGAATACTTAAGTTGCGATAATTGTACCCGTTACTAACGCTTTTCCTGCAACGTTTTAACTATGAATTTTTTGAAAAAGGTAAACAAAACGCAAAAACGGTTACAAAAAGAACAGCGTAAGTTAGAAGACGAATTTCTGGCTTATTAGGAAGCTGCCGAAAGAAAAACAGGAGAGTTTATTGGTCGATTAAAACGTTTGCGCTTTTAACAAGATCTTTTCAAGAAAAAAACCTTGGAAATGTTAAAGGAAAGTTTAAAGTTGGACTAATTGGAGGAACGAGAAAAAATGGAAGAAAAGCAGCGGCGTATAAAGGCGGAGCAAGCGCAGTTTGCTTCTGAAATAAATGCTATAACGGAGACGTTCTCCTTCGACTAGAACGCCGTTAAGGTAGATTTAAACGGGAAACCTTTGTCGCCTGCGACCTTGGCTGTGCTGGAGACGGTCGGTTAGGATTCTGTCGGTGAAACGTCTCAACCAGGTCCATTATATTCGTTAGGTGGTTGAGTGGTTCCCAAATATTTTCGTCGTGTAAGTAACTTTCCCATTTAACCAGGTACTGGATTTTATTTTTAACTATCCTAAAATCCAGGATTTTTTCAACTTCGTATTTATTAATCTTATTTTCCAGCTTTAGGTCTCTTTTTAACGGGGCGTTTTTCGGTACTGGTTTAAACAGGAAAATAAAAAAAACAGGGTGTATTTTTATTGTTTTGGGTAGGGATAATTTATAATTGGTTTTGGAAATAATTTCGTTAATTTTAAAAAGGCCGAGTTTTTTGAAATCGAACTTATCGCTAGGCCTTTTTGTTTTAATTTGTGAAATGTTCGAGGTTACGTTAAGTTTTTACCGTAACAGGTAAACTTTGTTTTTTTTTAACAAAATTGGTTCTTTAATCTTTTTTTGTTATAATATTGGGCCATTTGTTATTATAAAAATTGCAGCTTAGTTTATAAACGGGCTTAGATCGTTTTAATTTTTGTTACGATTGTTTCTGTTTGTGGTATAATTGTGGCGATTTTGGAAGTTTTGCTTAATTGTTATTCCGGTCGTTAAGTTTTTATTTTATGTTTATATATTGTTATATAAAGAAATACGTCCATGTTTTCGTTAACAAAGGTGTTATAAGTTATTTAAGCAAGTAATAAAAGTTTTATTTAGTTATTTTGTTAATAGTTAACATAGCTTCGTAGGTATTGTTTTAACGTCTAGTTTAATTACTTAGTTTATCCATCTATTTATGGGTAATAGGTTGTGGAAAATTTAAGCTTGGCGCCGATCTGCTTAAAGAAGCTGGTACCAAATTTAGAGGTAAATAATTTGTCTTTATTAGAGATAATTTTCTCTGGTATTCCGTGTTTGTCGAGATAATGCCGTATAAAAACATAAGCCAATTATTTTGTTATCGTGTTTTTTTAAAAGGTAGAAAGTACCCATATTTGGTGAGTTTGTTAACGATTACCTATATTTTATTATATTCGATTCCAATAACGGGGTTTTTTAATAGGGGTAAACCGATAATAAAGTTTTAAACGATAATATTTCATGCCTTATCGGAAATGTTTGTAAGTTACAGTAAGCCATAGGGCTTATATCGGGCTGCCTTTACCTTATTGCAGATGTTACAGTTTTTAATAACTTGTTTAACTACCCGGCGAAGTTCAGGGAAGTCGTATTTCTTTTTTAATCGCTTAGTAGTTTTAAAGATTTCTTAATATTTATGTAAAGGGTTTTCATGGAATTTCTTAACAAACTGCTTTTGTTATTTCTTTAATATATAGACCTTGCCATGGTATAAAAGTTGGTCCTTGGACTGCTTTTTTAATTGCTTTATTTCTTTCCGTTTGTTTGAATCGTAGGAATTTCTAAATTATGCCAAAAAGTTTTGGCGTAGGTTGTTTTAGGATTATATATAATTATAACGTATTATTTTTTGCAGCCTGTAATATCTGTATATGGCATTTTGGGGTTTTGGAATTATAATTTCCTTTACGACTTAGGATGTCCGCTTGGATATTTTTCTTTTTTTTAATATGGTGGATCTTAAAGTTAAACTTTAACAAAAAGATTATCCAAATTTTATGTCGTTTGTTTAGTTTTTGTGTTTTTATAAATCGAGTAAGATTTTTGTAATTAGAGTAGATGTCGAAAGGTTCCCATTTTTTGAAGGCATTAATGATTGCTAATAATTTCTTACTATAGATCGGATATTTGAATTTTGTATTTTGAAGTACCTTGGAGTAATACGTGACTGGGTATTATTTGTCGTTGTTTTCCAGTTGTTTTAAAACGGCATTTAGTGCGTAGTTTGAAACGTCCGTTTTTAGGCGTTTTTTTTTTGTCTGGATTGGGTATTTTTATAACGGGTTTATTAGTAATTGCGTCCTTTAATATTCGGAATGTTTCCTTGGCTTTTTTTGAAAACTTAAACTTTTTTCCGACGTACTTTTTAATGGTAAATTTCGTTAATGGTTTGATTATATCTCCATATTCCTTAATTAGGCCGCGTACATAACCCGTAAATCCTAAAATTTACCGAATATTTGTAATAGTTGCCTTGTTAGGGATGGGCCAGTTTTTAATTGCTTTTAACTTAAAGCGTTAAATCTAAATTTGTCCGAAAGTAAATGTAAATTCCAAAAAATCCAGTTTCTGTATGTATTATATACTTTTAGCTGGGTTAATTCGAATATTTGCTTTATTTAATATTTTAAGTACTTAAGTAACGTGTTTTTTGTATTTCTTTAACGTCTCGGAGTAGATAAAAATGTCGTCGAGGTAGACAAATACGAACTTGTCTAAGAACTATTTAAAAATGGTTATAACCAGACGTTAAAAACTTACGGAAGCGTTAATAAGTCTTATTAGCATAATTTTGTATTTATAAAATCCATGTATTGTTTTGAATGCTATTTTTTATTTTTTGCCTTTGGCTATTCTAATGCGGTAATAACTATTTCGAAAGTTAAATGCAGTAAATTATTTGGCTTTATTAACATTTTTTCTTGAGGTATTTATAAGGGTTAAAGGGTAGCCGTTTTTGATTATGATATTATTTAACTGTTTATATTCGATTACTTTTCTGTTACAAGAACAAGGGTTCTTGCCTAGAGAGGGCCAATCTGACTGGCTTAGCGCGAGCACTCCAACGGCTAAACCCCGGCTAAGGAGACTTGGCTCTCGAAGGTGATCTAAGTGATCTGACGGATTGATCAGATCACATAGATCACATAGATCCACGACACACTCAACACCATGATCTATGTGATCTGTCCGATCACATAGATCACCCAACACCATGATGGGATTAGAAGGAGTATATATAATGGACCAGTTTCCTTTGTAGATAGCCTCTAAATAGTTTCGCTCCTTAGCTATCAATCTAAGCTCTTAACCAGAGGCAACTGCACCGTTCTCTGATTAAGGGAAGAGTACCTTAAATCTCTTTAACGAACACATTGAATCATTCTTCGCCATATTGTTACCTGCAAATCAAGACCCTTTTCGGATACTGCTCATACTTCCAGGTGGATGTATGACAGGTTCGTTACATTTTCTAAAAACCGGGTTTCCGTCTTCGTCAATTTTTTGCTTGCCATTTTTTATCTTTGGAATTATAAAAACGGGATATCCGGCAGGGGAGTTGGAAGGTTAGATGTATCCTTTTTTCAGATCTAGCTGTATACTCTTCCACAAAGCCTTGGACTTTTTAGGGTTTATGTAATAGATCTTGTAGAGTTTGGGATGATGCCTTTTTTTAATAGGTATTTTGTGGTTCTATTGTCCGTAACGGGATAACTCGTAGTCCTTTCTATTCTTGAACAATTTCTTAAATTGTCGGTATTCCTAAGGTATTGTAACATCTTAATCTGGAATTCGTATTTCTTTGATAATATAGCAAACCTTTTAGTTGTTTTTTTTTATTAATATTGCCTTATCTTCCCAGGAAAATACTTGCTTCTTTTAGTTAATATATAGGTTACTGGAACGGAACCAAGGCATTCCTAAGATAATATCATATTTTGAAATGTCGGTTATATCGAAGATAATCCTCTCTAAATATCCTTAAATTTAAACTGGAAACTTTTCTGTTTCTTTAAAAATTCGACCGTTTTCGTAGGTAGACAGGTTTCCATTAACGGTACGTAGTTTGTAGAACTGTAGTTTGTACTTCCAAGGGATCTGGTACTTTTTTACTATAGCAGGTAAAATAAAATCGCTTTCTGCGCTTAAATTAATTATAGCTTTGAACGTTTTGTTTCCATAATGTAATAAAATCTCGATTTGATTTTTAAGTCCTATTCTGGCTTTACATAAGGTCTTATATTAGTAGGCTTTTCGATACCTTAATATCGAAAGCCTTTGAAGTTTTTTAATTTGGTGGTTTTATTAGCTAAAAAGCGTCTTTATTTACGGGCCTTCTTAACTGTATGTTTCGTACATCTGTCGTCTATATAAGTATACCATCTTTGCTAACCAATTTAATACTTTTGTCGGGAAATTTCTTTTACCTTTAGTATCAAAAAAGGCATTATATCTGAATTTTGGGTTTCCGTAAAGCTTGCTCTCATATCCAAAAGTTCGTGCAACATATATAAGGTAAGAACATAACATAGGCATTCTTGGGCTATAACTCTTTAACTTTGTTTTAATTCTGGGTATAAGTAATAAAACCTAGGGTATTCTGGCCATCGGGAAATTTCAATATATCTACATTTATTATCTGGCTCAGTAAATATTTCCTTATCCTAACCGGGCCAACAATCGTTATTTTCTTTGGTTCGTAAATGGGTTAAATAACCATAATCGTAATAGATAAAGAAGTTAAGAAAGTCGTAATTATTTGCCTGTTATGTTTTGGTGTTATCGGGTTTTGGGTATACCGTGTATTCGGGAAGCTTACAAAGCTCGGAAGATAACTGTCCGTAATTATTAAAATCCGGCCGTAACTAACCGTTTTTCTCGTAAATTTTACATTTCTGCTTATCCAAGTAATAAACATATCCTAGCCCTATAGTTATCTTGGAAGCTGCTTGTCCGGGATGATACTTGTAGGTTTTGGTAATTTAATTTTAACAAGTTAAGCAACGCTTATACTCTGGGTTACCATTTTGAACTTTGCTTATCGTGGCGATAATAAATTCTTGCTGGAAAGAAGCGGTATTAACTTCCTTCTTTTTTTTTTCATTATCTGATTTATATTTTGCCATCCGTACTTTCTTTTAAGGCTTTTTTTAAGGTTCCCTTTAAGGTTAAGGAATTCCTTCCATTTTGGGTATTTCGCTTAGCTAGGGAACGATACTTGCTTTTATAATGGCTTTTTCTGCTACAGTTAAAACATTTTATGTTAAATTTATTTATTTTGTGATCTTTCGAAGTTAAGCTAGTTTTTTTTTAAGGTCTATCCCTTTTTTTCTGGATTCGGTTACTCAAACTTTTATCGTTTTTTCGTTTGTTAAATCTTTTTTTTTTCGAGGTACCTGTCGAAGGTACGTAAATCGGCGACGATAACCTGGTTTGTATATTTCTTAAAAAATCCTATCTTGGATATTTTGTATATTTCGTTTTTAATTTAAGGTTTCAAGCCGTCGTAATATAAGTAAAACAGTACGTTTGCTAATAATTGCGAAATAGCGGTTAAGTAATTAAACTCGGTCGTATATTTTGTTATTAACTTAAATTATCGTAATAAATACAGTTATTTTACTGCATGTTATTTTTTATCGGTATTTCCGAATAAAGCTTATATTTTATTTTCGAAGTACTTATAATTACTAAAGATGTAATTTGTAATATCTAATAAACTTTTAAGGTAATTCTTTAAGGAATTCTTTAAAATTAGCTTAAATTATAAAAGGATTTTTTTTGTAAGTACTTAAGAAATAGCCAGCATTTTTTGGTAATCTTCTACCAGAAAGTTCTGGTAAAACTTGAGATAGATCCGGGCCTAAATTAGGAATCCTTTTATATTGGTAAATCTGTTATAAAGTTTAAAAGCGGCTAGTTTGTACCCCTTAACTTTAAGCATTCCGTAGTATCTAAGAAATGGAATAGTAGCTTTTTGCCGTTATTCCTGGCCAAATAAAAAGGGTATAGCAAGGTTCTCTTTTTCAGCTTCGGACTTATACGGGTCCTTGGGTCGATTCTTCGAAAAACGAACTCCTTTCTTTACTAGGTCCTAAACTTCCTGCGCTAGAAGGTCCAGCCTTTAATCGGTAATAAATTCTTTTTCCTTACTTTTAAACTTTTATTTTTGAACTTCTGGGTTTTTTTTTCTTCGTTTGAATCCCCTTAAACCTCTATAGTCTTTTTAAGGGCAAAGGTTAGTTGCTGTTAAAGTTAGAAAAAAAAAAGGTCGCCTTTAGCTCGGGTCGTAGAAAGCGCCATATTATCGATAAGTTGAAGCATTTCTTTAATAAGAAATAAGTCGTTTAATCTTGTTATTAATTCTTTACCTAACCGTAAAGAAAATCGGGAATATTTTCTATCTTCTAAACGTCGCTTTATAATATCGTCTTTATTAAGTTCAAAAAGGCTCATGCTTAACTAGGCCTTAAATTATTCGTCGACTATTAATCAAGAAGTTATTAAAATGTAACGAACCTGTTATATATCCATCTAAAGGTATAAGCAATATCCGAAAAAAATCTTAATTTACAAGTAATAATGAAGCAAGAAATAATATAATATATTCGTTAAAAAAATTTAAAGTACTCTTCCCTTAATTAAAAAATAATGCAGTTACCTCTAATTAAAAATTTAGATTAATAGCTAAAAAGCGAAACTATTCAAAAGTTATCTATATAGGAAATTGGTTCTTTATATATCTATCGTTACGTTAGTAAATATGTCGTGGATTTATGTAATCTATGTGATCTGTTCCAGATCACCTAAATCACCTAGATCACTCAAGGGCCAAGTCTTTCCAGCCGAGATTTAGCCGTGGCGTACCTTCGCGTTAGGCCTTAAAGGACAGATCCTTGAAACGAGAGCAGCGCTCTCGTAACACAACGGTCCCCCGCTTAAATCCAACCTTATAACGTTCCAGTGGAAAAAAATAAACGCCTCTACCATAACATCTATCTCAAAAACAAGCCGTACTTACTTTTCCTTCACGCGCCGCTATTCTTTTTCCATTTTCTTTCGTTCCTCCAATTAATCCAACTCCAAACCTTCCTTTAACATCTCCAAAACTCTCTTTTTAATAAAATCTTATTAAAAACGTAATCGCCTTAACTTCCCAATAAATTCTAACGATTTCTTATTTTATTTACGACGTTCTTTTTTTACCGCTTCCTAATACGCCAAAAATTTATTTTCTAAAACACGCTATTCCTTTTACAATCGATCTTATATTTCGTTTACTTTTTTGAAAAAATTCATAGTTAAAACGTCGCAAAAAAACGTTAGCGACGAATACAATAATTATAATACAGGAACTCAAAAACGTAAAAACACTTCTTTTCGTTAAAACAAATACAATTAAAATAAAAAAAGCCTTAAATGCCAAATATTTCGATTAACTCGGCGCGAATATCGCAAGAATTACGTTAATTTAACCAAAATTTCTTTTTCCCTTTTCGATTGCGACTTATTATAATAAAGTCAGTTAAAAAACCCCAGGAAATCTTTTAACGGCTAAAAAGCCACTTACGGTTTTTATCTTTAAAATAAAAATCCTTAAAAAAGGGAAATAATATTATAAGAACAAAAGTTCCTGTTTTAACAAAACTTACTTTCAAAAATTAACGTAAGCTCGCTACGGCTAAACTCCGGACGGACGGCTTAACTTCTTAAAATAATCTGGAAAATTTAGGTAATCTAAAACCAGATTACATAAATTACATAAATTCACGACATACTTACTATTATAATAATAAATATATAATGGATTAATTTCTTACGTAAATAACATCCAAATAATTTCGCTCCTTAATTATCAATCTAAACCTTTAATTACAAGCGTCATTCTTTAATTAAGGAAAAAGTCCGCAAATCTCTTTAACAAACAAACCCCCGAATTATTCATTATGCTATTATTACCTGCAAATCAAGACCTTCTTTCGGATACTGCTTATACTTCCAGGTAGTTATATAACAGGTTCGTTACATTTAGGAAAGTAAGATCCGACGGTAACTCTAGGTTACGTAACCGGCTTAAAGGGCTTAACGGTCTTGGTACCTTAAGCGCCTTAAGCTATATGGCAGCGTTTAAAGAGCTTAACGGGCTTAAGGGTTTAAACGTTTTGAACGCCTTAAGCCAAGAATAGGATATATATGCTTATTATTTCCCATAGTTTTAAATAGTACCAGCTTGTAATACAACTTGGTTATCTAAATTACTTTTGGTTATTTGTTATTATTAAACGTAATTAGTTTACTTTTTGTTGCTTAGTTTTTTACAATACCATTATTAACATAAACCCATACGATTAGGTTTAATAATTGGTTAACTAGCCCAGCCGTTATTTATTATAAGCTTTTATTTAGTGATATAGTTAGATTTTAAGTAATATTTGAATTGTTAATATGTCGACTAGTGCACGAATAATAGCTACCCTTGAACATACGGCTTAGCAGCTTTAGGACAAGATTTAGGAGTTCGAGGCTATTATTTAATAGCTTATTAATTAGATAATAGCAGTTTAGTTAATTCCGGTTAATATCCGTAAAATAAAACTTAAAAAGCTTTAGCCGTATAACGGGAAAGGGAACGTTTAAAGTTTTTTAATTTAGGTTCGTGTTTACCTTTATTTCGAAGGGTTTATTGACTTAACGGATTAAATTCTTGCCGTCGCAGTTTGTTTAGAGGGAGATGCCTTCGATTGGTTTAAACTTATTATAAGGGATTTTCTGGAAAAAGGAGAATCTGATTAAGAGAAAATTACCAAAAAGATTTTTTTTAATTACGTTAATTTCGAAGATAAGCTGAAGAGTAATTTCGAGAATCCGGATAAGGAACGAGTTATAGTTTAACAGATTTTTTAATTACGTTAAAAAGAACCAGTTTCTAAGTATGTTGTGGAATTTAGAAACTTTATAGCAAAAACAGAATGGACGAACGAAAAGGATAATATTTTAATTAACGTATTTTACAAAGGGTTAAAAAAGGACGTTAAAGACGAAATTATCAAATTTTTACGACTTACGATATTCGATAAGTATATTACGGAAGTAGTAAAAATCGATAATCGGCAGTTCGAGAGACGACAAAAAAAAGAACAGTTCATTTTATAGCTTAAATATTTTTTTTTCCTATAAAATAGTTCCAGGGTTTATAAAACTTAACATTACTTAACGACGAGATATAAGTTAGATGCAGTATTATAATTATGGCAAGATAAGATATGTTACTAAACGATGTAAAACGTTAGAGAAAATCGATAAGAAAATATATTAAACTTTAGTACTTAAAGAATTACCGAAAGGTTAAAACGGTAATAGATAAGTTAATATAATTTATATTTATAGGGACGACGAACAAGAGGAGACGCGATAGGGATTAAAAGCGGCCAAGGTTTTTTTATAGGCAGCAGTGGAAAAATAGGTCTAGGAGATACGGTATACGAACCTTTACCTTATTAACTGCAACCGGTTCTAGTGTTTTATTTACGTAAAAGAAAAATAACGAATTTATGAACGAATTACCCGTATGTAAAAGGAAGGTTTCGACTTTTATACCCGGACGGGGTATAACCAGGAAGATTAACAGTGGTATCGGAAATTGCGAGCTTTCATTATATAGGAAAAAGTCGAAAATATAGCACTAGTATTAACATAGCCGGAAAGCGAGGGATCCCCTTAAGGTGACCTTACGTGTTATTTCGAGTGGTGCGATTATTAAACCTAAAAAAAATTAATTTAAAGGACGGTTAATAAATATTTTCAGAAAGCTATTACCGATATTGGCTTTTAGCTAGTATTTGAAACAAACCCTTAGGAACGAAAAGCATTATAAAAAGAATTAACAGAATTTTCCAGTCCGAATTAGCCAACCCCCTAGGCGGGATGGAAGGCTATTGGAAAGTTAGAAAACGACATTTGCGAAGTTTTAGGTCAACTATACCAGCAAAAAAAAAAGGTTTTTTTAACTTAAAGTTTAGCTACGCCGTTAAAAAAGCCAGATAAAGCAAGTATAGAAAATATGCAAGCAACTTACGGAATAAATCTAACAATTTACAAAGTTCTCAAAAAAAAGACGTCACCTATAAAAAAGCCTTAGGATAACAAAGGCCGGAAACGATAACAAAAACTTTCTAAAATAACTTTGAATACGATAACAGGAACTAATAATAACCCTGTTACCTTAAAAATACGAATTGGGACATACTGGTATATCGTAATAATAGACTACGGAACTTTAAGCGCTAACTATATCACTTCGAAATTGGTTAATTAACTTAAACTGCCATAAAAAGATAAAAAGAACTCTTATATTACCGAAAACGCGGAAGGTTAGGCATTTATTTACGATAACGGAAAAATCGCAAGCGAAATTAATTATTTCGACATTTTTATTAAAGACCGAATTTAAACAGCTAATTTCGATATCCTTTTGTTAAAAAATTACGACATAATCCTAAGAAAACCATGGTTATATTAATATAACCCCTTAATCGATTAAAATATTGGCCAGGTACAATTTATTTTACACCTTATTAACAAGTAAAAAAACGGACGAAATTTCCATATTCGATTAATAAAAAAAATAACGAATACAAGCATAAAAATACGACAAAAACCTTATTACCTAAAAAAACACGACATAAGAAAGAAAAAAAGCATAATAAACGCATTCGACGCATTATAGCTATTATCCGGGCATAACTTTACAACATAAACGAAGTCTTAAAATACTAACCCAAAAAGCCAAAAAAGATATAGCTAATATACCATTACAGTATCGCAATTATAAACAATTGTTTTAAAAAAAGCTTAAAACGAAGTTATTAAAACATAACGAATAAAACCATAAAATAATCCTTAAAAAAGGTAACCTTACCCAAGTTCTACCCCATTTATAATTTAAATAAAGCAAAGTTTCATATTTTACGAAAATACCTGGAAAATAAATTCCAAAAAGGATAGATTTAACAATTTATATTTTTAACCGGATACCTTATGTTTTTCGTACCAAAAAAAAACGGCAAGCTATGATTGGTAATAAACTATCAACATCTTAACAATATCACTGTTAAAAATAAAACGTTTTTATTATTAATTACCGAAATAAAAAATCGCTTCCAAAAAACTAAATAATTTACCGTTCTAGATTTCAAAAATGGGTATAACCTAATTCGAATTAAACCAAGACATAAATAAAAAACGGCTTTTAAAACGAAATACGGACTGTACAAATATTTGATTATCTTAATAAAATTTACGAACGTACCAGCAACCTTTTAACAAGTAATTAACTACGTATTTCGAAAATACCTAAATATTTTCGTTATGTACTATCTAAACGACATTTTAATTTTTTTAAAATCAAAAAAAGCACATGCAAAATACGTTTATCAAATTCTTGAAACTTTACAAAACGCCAACCTATTAATTAACGCCGAAAAAAGTCAGTTTTACATACAAGAAATGGAATATCTGAGACATATCATTACCCCAAAATATATCAAAATAAACCCTAAGAAAATTATAATAATCGCCGAAGAATTTATATTTATTACTGTTACAAAAATAGAAGCATTTATTAAGTTTGCCAATTATTATCGAAAGTTTATCAAATATTTTAATAAAATTGTAATACCTTTATTTAATCTTACCAGAAAAAAAAACAAGTTTTAATAAACGACGGAAACAAAAAAAGTTTTCCAACAAATTAAGGACCTAATTACCAATAAACCAGTACTGATCATATACGACCCAAAACGTCCAATCGAGCTAAAAACCGACTTTTCGGACTATGCGTTAAACGTAATAATCGGATACCGAAATAATTAAAAAATACTTTACCCGATTACTTTTTATTCCTACAAATTAAAAAGAACAAAGCTAAATTATGCCATTCCCGATAAAAGATTCATAACCATTATCAAAACTTTTCGAAAATTTAGGTATATACTTAAAAAAAACCTCCATCAAACCAAAATTTACACCAATTACAAAAGTCTTACCCGTTTCACCACTATACGAAAACTTACAAAACAACAATTACGTTACGCAGAAAGCTAACAAAATACAACTTCGTTATCATCCATTAAAAAGGCTTTGAAAACGGCAAAACAAATGCCCTTGATAAACGACCTAACTTAAAAGAAACATTAATTAAAGTCAGCTATAAAATCTTCGATATTACCTTAAAAAAATAGTTAAAATTACGACAAATTGTAACAATTAAGACAATACCCCTTAACTTATATAAAAAAATATAACAATATAACAACAACTTATCCGACGATAAGAAAATAAATAAAATTTAAATACCGGAAAAATATTAACAGGATCTAATATAAAACGTATACCAATATCCATTTTATAAACATCCAGAGATCCACAAAACCTTAAAACGATTATAACGCACTTATTACTTTCTTAAAATAAAAACAACAGTACAAAAAATTAAACGAAAATGTAATATTTACGTTAAAACTAAAACTTTACATCATAAACTATACGGAAAATTGCAACCACTTCCAGTATTATAACGCTTATAAAATTCGATTACTATAAATTTCATTACCAAACTTCCCTTATCTGAAAACCTAACGACAAAAATATATTATAACAGCATTTTCGTAATCGTCAATCGATTTACGAAATTTTTCTATTTCCTACTTTCTCATAAAGATATAAACGCAAAACAAATAGCATATATCTTTTTTCGATACATTTTTAACGTATACGGATTATTAACAGAAATTATCTTAAATAAAAAAATTACCTTTACTTTTAAATTTTAGCAAGACCTTATAGTATAAATCGCCTTAAATTATAAGTTATTTAACGTGTTTAAACCCTAAATAAATAGGCAAATAAGACGATTAAACCAAAGTTTTAAAGCTTACTTACGATATTATATTAATTACGAATAAAACAATTAAATTTAAAAATTACTAATAGTTTAGTTGGCTTATAATACCAGTTACCATAAAAACATCAAAACAACTCCAATAAATACCAATTTCGGTTTTATATCAAAAGTTTACAGGAAAATACGCGATAACAGTTTAATTAATTTTAAAGCTATTTTAACGTCAAAATAATTTAAACAGTTATACGCAAAAATAAAAATAAAATTCGAATTTGTACGTAATTAAATGAAAAAATATTACAACCAGAAAAGGTTAAAAAAACTAACTTTTTCAAAAAAAAACATAGTTTACCTAACTACCAAAAATATCAAAACTAAACGTTTAAATTAAAAACTCGACTTTAAATACATTAACCCATATAAAGTTATTAAGAAAATTTTAAAAAACAATTACGAATTAAAATATTACGGTTCGGGGCTACCGTGACAGCTCCAGTATATATGCAGCTGTAAGCACCAGAATGATTGCCACAATTGCGATCATTCCGCTAATCTTTTGCCCCTGGCGTAACGGTATGGTGCAGCCGTAACATAAAATTACCTTTAAAAATTAAGCTTTATCCAGTTTTTTATGTTTTTTTACTTAAGTTAATAATAAATATTATTAAGATTAATATAAGACAGAAAAATAAAACAGAAAAAGATATACCAATATACGAAACAAAGAAAATTTTAAACGTACGTAAAAAAAAATGGACTTATTAAGTACTTAATTAAATAAAAAAACTACCCAAATTCCGAAAACACCTAAAAACCCGCCAAAAATCTTATAAACGCCTAACGCCTTTTAAGAATTTTTACCAACAACGCCGGAACCCGTCATAAGTACCCCTTAGTCCACGTTATCAGGATTGGACCAGTTGGTAATACCAATACTAGACCACTTAATCGGGGCTGCGGCCTACGTAGATGCGGCGATTTCGGTAAACAGTTTCCTTTACTTTTCCTTTAAACGAACAAATTTTTCCATTATTTCGGTACCCTTAATACTACGAGGGAGCATTTCCAACTTACGATTACAAAGTAGCCGCCGTTACTTTTGAAGACAATTTAGCTTGTTGGCGGCAATACGCAGTATTTCTCGAGCCTGCTTTTTTTCGCGCTTTAAACGGTTTTTTTCGTTTAATAGTTTTTTGTATTCCGCTTCCGAAGGTCCGAATACGTTATAAGGACCCCTGTACCGAATATAACGCGCACATTTCCCGAAATTACGAAAAACCTTATAATCCATATTATCTTTTTTATATCGAAAACAGAAAGGTATCGTAAAACCAATTCGAACTATTCGCTTAACCAAAATAAAAACGTTAATACGTTAGCAAAAACGGAACTTTTTAATTCGACCAAATATAATAATTAACCTAAAAAACCCTTAGAAAGTAAAAGTAAAAAGGGGTAGTTACTTACTTAAAATCGACAAACAAATAATTAATCTTTAAAGGCAAAAATCCTGAAAGGAGGGAAATCGTATTATAACCTAATAAAGCTTGGTTTTTCCAAAAACGGTCGGAATCTTAAAAAAGTAAAATCCGACGGTAACTTCAGGTTACGTAACCGGCTTAAAAGGCTTAACAGTTTTAGCACCTTAAGCGTTTTAAACGCCTTAAGCCAAAAATAAGATATATACGCTTATTATTTCCCATAATTTTAAATAATACCAGCTTATAATATAACTTAGTTACCCAAATTACCCTTAGTTATCTGCTATTATTAAACGTAACTAATTTACTTTTTATTACTTAGTTTCTTATAGTACTATTATTAATATAAACCCGTATAACTAGGTTTAATAGTTGGTTAACTATCCCAGCCGTTACATTTAAACTAACGGTTTTAAACTTTTTAATCTGAAATATTATATAATTTATATTTATATTCTTTCTTTTTTTATATTACGAAATATTTTGCTTTTTATAGCCTTTTTTTATTTTATCGCTAGTTTCGAAGTTAAATATCTTAGAAAGTATTATTTCAAATATAATAAGTATTAAAAAACTAAAATTAGATTATAAAAGTCAGTAAAACAGTTAATTATTTATGCGCCTGCCAAGGCTTCAGCCCTTGGCGTACCCCAGAATCCGTAATAATAGATATATAATTAACTAAATTTAAACCGTTGCTTTTTTATATGTTTATAATTGAAACGATTTATTTCTATTACGTTTTACTACTTTTTTCAATAAAACTTGTGCTATAAACACCTATGTTAGCCAAGAAGGAGATGGGATATAAAGTGGAACTTTGATATATAAATTTATATAGGTTTATATAATCCTATAAGCATTTTGTTATAGTTTGCTATGTTTTATTCAAGATATTTATAGTTCCTCCGAGGGCGAAGTTTTGTTTAATTATTAAAAATGCGTTTAAATCTGCGCGGGCATTTACCTATCCATGATTTTAGTGATCCCTATGGTTAACCGTAGTAGGCGATATGGTGGGGCTCTTTGCTGTATCGGGCGGCCTAGACTATAAATGGTTATCACCCAGGATGTGTACTGAGTGTACGGGGAGAGGTTCACATAATACCTGTTTTACACGCAGACAAAATCATCAGACGCATCATGCAAGAGATCTCAACCGATCGCTGCATAGCCAGTGTCTGGACTGGCAGATTCCCAGGAATACGTACTTTATCAACAGGTCTTCCAATGTCACCTGTGCCGCCAACTTGTCCCATTGCCAAAGTCTCTCGTAAGCATCCTGTTAATCAGGATATCCCCGACACAGTGCATAACCGTATTGCTGATATGTGCCGCAGCATTAAGACTAGCCCAGTCGAAATGGATGATATTCTGGAATCGTCCTCCCATAAGATAACCGATGGCACAGTTGTCAAGATGGAGGAGGCCATTGAGAGGAATTCTCACCGTGAATCGGCTTCCCCCAATCACAAAAAAGACTTTCGTCGTCCAATCACCGACATTCCTGGTGCAATGCTCAACCCGGAGCCCAGACAAGGCCTGGGGGGGTTGCGGAACGACGTCCTGTCGAAGCTGGGAATAGTCGACCCGACGGTAGATCCGTCTAACCCAACTTTCGACTTTGACATATGGTCCTGCACGATTGCCAACTTGAGGGACCAACTGGGTGTTCCCACGCCGCCACGCTCAGAATTTTTCTTCAGGAGGTTGACCGTCCGAGGCAGCGGCCCAGCAATTGGGTACCAAGACACTGTTTGGACATCGTTGACCTCACTGTTTGATTTCCGGAGATGGTCGCAGGCGAGAGAAAGAAAACCCATTCTCCAGGGCCTTGATGGAGTCGTTCAAAAGGGGGAGTTGCTTCTCGTTCTCGGAAGGCCCGGAAGTGGCTGCACAACCTTCTTGAAGGCAGTCACCGGCCAGACGCTTGGTTTGGAGCTGGACCCGGAATCTGTCATTGAATACAGCGGTAAGGCGAATGCCGAAGACCAGAGCGCAACAGTGCTAACATGAAAAAACCTAGGCATCCCCCACAGTGTTATGACGAGCCGTTTCAAAGGCGAACTCATTTATGCTCAGGAAGTAGACCAACATCTTCCGTACCTGACAGTCGGGCAAACGCTGGAGTTCACGGCAGGCATGCGCACACCACGGACACGTCTTCCGGGCGTAACCCGACCAGTTCGAATCAAACACGCCGTGGAAGTCATGTTGGTGGCCTTTGGCTTGTCACAGGTTCGCAATACCATTGTTGGGGACGACTATGTACGGGGAGTTTCCGGAGGCGAAAGAAAGAGAGTCTCAATTGCCGAGGCGGCCCTCGCTGAAGTCGCTGTATCCGCATGGGACAACTCTACCCGTGGTCTTGATTCCGGATCCTCCTTGAGATTTGTTCACAGGTTACGCCCGCTTCCTGATTGTAAGGCTCCGGTTCCCGTTTAGAGGCCTCTGAGGAACCGGCTGCTAATATTTTGCTTCTCACTCAGTAACCAAATCCTGCACCGCGGCAGCGTTATATCAGTCTTCCCAGGCCATCTTTGATCGGTTTTACAAGGTCTTGGTGCTCTACCAGGGACGCCAAATATTCTTTGGTCCCGCTCCGTCGGCTTCCGAGTACTTTGAACAGATGGGCTGGTGTCGTCATTCGAGGCAAACGTCGGGAGATTCCCTGACTGCGGTCACCAATCCGGCGCAAAGAGAAGCCCTCTAAGGGTTCGAAGGACTGGTGCCCGAGACGCCAGAAGAATTCGAAAAGTACTGGCGCGAATCACCATACTACGCATCTCTCCAAGCCGAGATGGACCGGTACCGACAAGATCCAGGCTCAAGAGGTGATGCGGCGCAGAGAGAACTCAACGAGGTCCGTAGGAAGTTGAAGGGGCGATTCATGCTACCCAGAGCGCCGCAGACGGCCTCATTCGTAACGCAGACAAAGATCTGCGCTGGAAGAGCATATCAGCAGCTCTAGAATGAAAAGGTCTCGGCCTTAACCACCCTGGGCGGGGAGGTCGTCATTGCACTCGTGGTAGGATATATATTCTACGGCACCCCCAGACACCACTGATGCCTTGTTTTCCTACGGATCCGGTCTCTTTTTTTGCGTCCTGCTCAATGTCTTGGTGGCCATGACCGACGTCCACAGTGTGTACATGAGACGATCGGTGATCCGGAAACAAGTGTCTTGGGCCTTGTATCGGCCGTCCGTAGAGGCACTCGCCAGTGTCCTCGTCGACATTCCTGTCAATTCTGTGTCGCGACCTGCTTCAACATTATCCTATACTTCCTAGCCAGGCTCAGCGCGGCAGCTGCCCAGTTTTTCACCTAGTTGCTCTTCGTCTTTGTCGCCACACTAGGCATGTCTATGGTGTTCCGCACCGTCGCCGCTGCAACCAAGACTTTAGCCCAGGCCATGGCCGTTGCGGGGTTTCTCACTCTCACGCTCGTCACGTATACTGGTTTCGTTCTTCCTGTTTCTTACATGCGTCCATGGTTCAAATGGATCTCGTTTATCAATCCACTCATTTACTCTTTTGAGGCCCTGCTCGCCAACGAAGCGCACGGAACCAGATATCCATGTGTGAGTCCGGTTCCCCCATACCGGGACCTGGCGGGCAAGGTGTTTGTCTGTCCGGTTCCTGGAGCGCTGGCCGGGCAAGCTTTTGTGAGCGGCGACGCCTGGTTTGAGCAGGCCTACGGGTACAGCTACTCTCACCTGTGGCGCAACCTGTGGATTATCCTGGGCTTCATGTTTTTCTTCCTGTTCACATATGTGCTGGCTACCGAAGTAAATGCGGAGTCTTTTGTCGACCCCGGCGTCCTTGTTTTTCCACGCGGCTCCGTTCCTGGCAGCGTGGCAACGGTGAGACTGAAGGGCAAGGGTAAAGCCAACGACATCGAGGCGCTTGGGAGCATCGTATTCCCTGTCGTGGCAACCAGGAACGGAAAGGCATCAGCGCCAGCAAGCCACGGCGGGAGGTTCTTATGGCGGAATGTGTGCCTCGACGTCAAAGTCAAGGAAGGCTCGAGGCGACTCCTGGACGATGTTTCCGGCTGGGTGCGGCCCGGCACTCTGACTGCCCTGATGGGCGAGTCTGGAGCTGGGAAAACGGCACTCTTGAACGCGCTAGCCCAGAGGCTACCGTCTGATGCCGCCCACGGCGAATTTCGCATAGGCGGGAAACCCATCTCGGCGTCGTTCAAGAGCGACGTTGCATACGTCCAGCAGCAGGATGTCCACCTCGAAACGTCGACGGTGCGGGAGGTCCTGCAGTTCTCGGCAATGCTCAGGCAGGGCGTCGGCGTACCGAAGAGTGAGAAGCTCGCTTGCGTCGAGGACATCATTGGCCGTCTTAGCATGGAGGATTTTGCCGATGCGGTGGTTGGTGTGCCCGGCAAAGGACTCAACCTCGAGCAGCGCAAGCGTCTCAGTATTGACGTTGAGCTGGCTGCCAAGCCCTCGGCGCTCTTGCTTCTCGACGAACCCACTTCTGGCCTTGACAGTCAGGCGTCCGAGACCATCGTGGCTCTGCTCCGGAAGCTAGCGGCCGGCGGATTGAGTATGCTATGCACTATTCACCAGCCGAGCGCCATGCGTTTCCAGCAGTTTGATCGACTCCTTCTGATGGCGCCCGGTGGGCGCACGGCCTACTTCGGGGGTATTGGAGAAAACTCGGAGACGGTGCTTCGATACTTCGGCCGGCATGGCCTAGTAAGGAGATGCGCCGACGCCGAGAACCCTGCCGAGTACCTGCTTGATGTGATAGGAGCCACGGACGCCACGACGCGCGACTGGCCCCGTCTTTGGAATGAATCTGCAGAGGCCAAGAGCGTCTCTGGTGAACTCGAACGCATGATGGGCAATGGTTCCCGGGCGCACAGCAGAGAGATCACCCGGGACATTGCCCATGCCAGGCGCCGAGGCGCATACACAGTGGCCTTGCCAGCGCAGTTCCCGATCGTTTGTCTCCGTGTCTTCCAGCAGTATGGAGATCGCCAGGATACATCATCAGTAAATTCGCGCTGTGGGTTGTCTGCTCGTTATTAATAGGTTTCTCGTTCTTTCAAGTTGGTTTGCCGATCCTCGATGTTCAGAACGCCATCTTCTCTGTCCTCATGGTTTGCGCGACATTCAGCAGTTTAGTTCAACAGGTAAGAGATCCGCGGTCCTAGAGCACGAGCGCGTTGCGTGTGTGGTAAGCTATGGCTGACAAGATCACTCTAGGTCATGCCGAAATTTGTCCTTTAGCGGATACTGTACGAAGTTTGTGAGCGACATTCCAACATGTATTCTTGGATAGTATTGATCCTCGCGAACATCCTCCCCGAGATACCTTACCATATCATTCCGGGCGTAGTCAACTTTGCGATTTACAATTACACGGTTTTCGGCATCCGGTCGATCGAAGAACAGGCACTTCTTTTACTGTTCGTTGTCTACTTTTACGTCCTTGCAGGAACGTTTGCACAAATGGTAATCGCGCCTCTACCAGATTGCACGACAGCCGGTCGGGTGACGAATATCCTGTTCTCCATGATAGTCTTGTTTGCTGGTGTATTCCAGACCCCCGAAGCTCTCCCCGTCTTTTGGATTTTCATGTACCGGGTCTCGCCGATGACATACCTTGTTGGTGGCATCTCAGCCTCTGGTCTTCCTGGAAAACCCATTTGTTTGCTCATCGAACGAGGTCGCCGTCTTCCAGCCCCGAACCGGCGACACATGCGGGTCATATCTCAGACAGTACCTTGACAATGGAGCTTCGGGAACACTACTTAACCCGGATGCCACCGCGGACTGCTCGTATTGTCCGCTACGATCCGCCACCCAGGTCTTGGCTCGGTTCGGCATGTGTTATAGTGACAGATGGTTCAACTGGGCGGTCGGTTTTGTTTACATCGGGTTCAACATCGTCTGTGTATTTGCGTATTATTACCTCTTCCGGGTAAGAGAGTGGGGGAAATGGATGCACAAACTCGCGAAACTGAAAAGGCGGAATGCCATGCGTGTACCGGATATCGGGGTATAGGTGGTTACGACGATTTTTACCTTAGTTACTTCTCGACGGAACCTGTCCATGACTTTTGGTAATTATTCCGGCATCCACTGAATGAATGCTACCTATACAGCATCAAATGCCAAGCCTGTCCGCACTGGTCGTGCCCAGTTGCCAATGTTTATATTCATTCAATTACAAGCTAAACGAAGGCATGCGATTGCCGTTGTCAAAGGAAACCTCAAACTGCTTGGTTACGCGAAGTGAAAAAGAGAGGGTGACCTTTGGAAGGATCCTTCCAGCTCATCATGTCTCTAGGAAAAGTGGGTCTTCACACCCCTTTTCCAGGAAGCTAAATAGGAGGCTGCTTATATTCTTGGGGGCTATATCTAGGACTTTGCCTACCCCGCCTTTATACCTTTAATGGTATAGGGGTAATAGGTAAATAAGCTGCTTAGTTATTAGTTATTCACGAATATATATAGCCCTGCTTTTCCCTCGTTGTTACAGGAAGTTAATAGCTTTGATATAGCGAAATAGACACATTGACGACACACCTTAAGAATTCCTCCGTTCTTACTCGAGCCTACCCTGCGCACTTTCATATACTAAATTCCCCCGGGTAGCCTTATTGCTTCCTTCAGGGTAGCCTCACCTTCAGTCGCACAGCTGTCGCATAATTTCCTATAATGTCGCTCTGAACAATACAAATATCCGCACTTGTTCTGCAGAAATATATAGGGAACCGTGTAGAAGAAGAAACACAGAACAGCCGAGAATTTTCCCTGAATCCTCAAGCCCAAATCCAAAAAGAGGGCTTGGTTTTCCGTCACCACAGACGATTAGCGGGGTACCCATTCCGCCCTCAGTGTCCTGCCCCTTTTCCCGCCTCGGCTCGTCCGACAGTTTGAGCACAGTGCCTTTTCTCTTCTCGATATTTCATAATAACATAAGCGCCCTGCCTTAGGTTAGACTTGCTAGAAAACCATGATTAAGCAATGTGAAATTGTCCTACCACAAGCGAGCTGCACAAAAAGCCCATCGATGATATGAAGGTTAAGGCACGGACTGCTTTCCAGGATGCGCAGCCAGCCCAATCAATATCCCAAGGGCCGGTGACGACATCGCGACTACTCCAGATTCCGCCCCAATAGTAGCCCCAGTAGCTCCAGTACCAGACTGAGTTACAGGTGCTTCTACCGGTGAGCTTGAGAATGGGTTAATATGGCCTCCAACTCCGGGATACTAATGGAGGGTTGCTCACCGTTTCCAAGAGACAGAACGCTACCAACCATAAAGCGAACATGACGAAGTCGACGGGGAAGGCCATGAAGGAGTATGTGAACGGAAGCAGGAGAACTAGGGAAAGAAAGGTAGCGACGCTCGAAACGACGGTCGTGTAAATGAGGCGCGAGTCGGCATAGGAATTTGCCTCGCCCACAATGTAGAGGAATCGGCCAAGCAGCCCCATAACAACAACAGCAGCCAGCAATTCTCCGAGGCGGAGGATTACCGAGATCACTTTAGAAGCAGACCCCATGGTGATGGATGATAGAGGAGAGAATTTGATCGTCAAGCAGTGGTATCTGTTGCGGGCATGAGAATGTCTCAAGCTGGGTTGAGAGAGAAGACTGACAGACCAAACCAACGGGATAACATCAATTATCAAACATGATAAGACGTAACGGGGACACTGGTCAGTGCTCGAAGCAAGATCTGCCGAGCAACCCGCACAGCTATCCTATGACAACTTTCTTCCTTTTCTCTTATTTCCGCACAACAAAGCTATGGCCTCACAAAGATTGTTCTGGCCAAAAAGGAAGAGGGGAAAAGAAAAAAGAAAAAAGTTAAAACTGGCCCATGGGACCAACAACTCACGCCAGCCGGGCAGTGTCGCCTTCCTCTGCGGGATTCACAGCGGCTGCAACGCAACGTCAGGCCCGTGTCATTAGTGTCCGAGACCAGGCAACGCATCGAGACCGGTGTGCCGGCGGGTTGGTTGTACGTACCGAAGACGAAAACGACAACCGCGTGGGCGCCTTTACCCCCCTCCACATCGATCTTGTACCCCTCTCGGGTAGTCTGGGCCTCGTATTTGTTGGGGCCAAAGTAGCGGTTCTTCCAGGTGAAACGGACCTTGTCATGGGGAGGATGACCAGCAAAATGGTAAGTCACAGAACCCTCAATCCCTTGCGCGGCGCGTGCCGACTTACAGCGCCAAAGGACGCTCTCGCCGGGCTTGATCACTTCGGGCGCCAATGATCCAGCTGCATCCCATTTTCCTCGCCAGAGCTGGGTGAGCTCGGGGTCGAGATCAAGCTGGTGGGAACTGCGATTGACAATGATGACCGTGACTCCTCTCGAACTCATGTTTCGAACGGGAAACTCTTCTGGAGCATGAGATTAGCAAGGACTATACAACTAAAAAAGCAATACTAGAAGCTTTTTAGAATTCGAAGAAGCAGCTGCTAACTAAGGGTCATTCACAGTGTGCGTCAAGTCGATTTTAGTTGCAGGGGCAGTAACAATCTGAACTTGGTGCTGAATTGCAACGGCCGCGAGATGATCGATTGTCCCCTTCAAGACATGCTTATGTAGCCAATATCTTATACCACAGATCGTGCATCTAGATATCCTATGAAAATGCAGGCGTTGCCAGATGTTGAGCGCCCGGGGAAGTAATAGGGCTAGCTTCCAGGATGGGACACTTCGTGTACTATCATGTCTCTGTTGAACTCAAGCTGAGGTATATCAAAAAGCACAATCGGGTTCCTACAAGAAATGACATGCAGTCAAGTACCAGCCTCTGGGGAATAACTCTATGTGGTTCTTTGTACGTAGCCAGAACAGCCCTGCGAATCAGAAATGACGGAGTTTAGACGTATGAATGGAAGGGTCTGCATCTGCGGGAAAGGGTTGAAATCAAGGCCTCGTTCCTGGTTTACTACGTTATATGGGTAAGTTAAACATCCTAGTTAGGTAACCCTCCACTTATCTAACTTGTTTAAAACTTAGCGTTTCTTATATAAAGTTAACATATTTTAATAGAATTGGTGGAAATACTATCACTTTTAATAATACGACGAGTAATCTTTTGGTTTTTCGTCCGCCTTCGTTAATAACAATTACATCATAATAGCGTTATTCGAAAGTAATTAAAGGGCGGAAGCAATTAGACGGTAACGCTAACGAGTATATGGGTCATAGATGTGGCATTATGTATGTGTCAGCTAAGTAGCAAGCTAAGATCGTGCACTTAACAATTTGTTCTTTTGGTGCAGCCGTACGCGACAGTATGCATAAAGTTAATGGAGCAAAACCTCCCATTTAGTATGGAGATTAGCGTTGGTGTGGCCCTTAGGAGTACCTGACAGGATATTTTTGTTCGGCATCATACGCAGTATTAATTATTTAGGATGTTCTGGGCTGGCACAGAGTTACGTAATGGTAGGAAATGCCTGGAACAGTGAATTGGCAGTTCAAGCCCTGTCAGACCCTACTGAAGGCTAGGGCTGTTAGCTGCGCAATGGCTTAGCTAGCGTTGCAATTAGTGAACGCATTTTCGGTTGCACGTTTCCACCGTTGTTCAAAGTCCCGGTATCGCCCCCTTGCAGATATTGTCAGATATAGAGGATGTCAGTTGTGTTGTTGTATTCAGCTAATTGCGTAAGTGCTTCGCATACGTACTGTTTTTGAGTAGCCTAATAACGGAATAATTATCTTCCAATCAAAGCGTAGTTTTTTATAGTTAAATGTGTTATAGCATACTTGGTTAGTTGATATCCGCTTTTAACGCCTTAAAGAATTCGGGACGTTGATTGTTAAATTTCTTTTCAAGCTATAATTTTTTACTTTACTTTTTCTCCGGTAATTAATTTTTTTTAATTAGGAAATTCTTTATTAGAAATTAGTTTTAACCGTTTTCCCGCTGGTTAAGGTTTTTGTAATATTTATCAATTTTAGCTGTTCCTTAAATAGTAAAAAGGGTTTTATAATAAGGCTTAAATAAGTTTATTAATTAATATATTTATTACGACCTGATGTCTTGGACGTTTCGGTAATTCAAAGGAACGGTTGCAATAATGCCATAAGTAGCTGAAGGATTTACGCCACATTCGGAATGGCTTTAAATGCCAAGATAAAGCGGAATTTAGTAAAATAATATGGCCCTGGATGTTAAAGCATAGTTATGCAGTTATACGGTATGGTTTTGGATAGCTATATAAAGTTATTTAAAGCGCGATTTAGATATATAATTACGATCGTTACCTATTTTTTAAATTTAAATACGTAAAACGTATTTTATTATTATTAAACGTAACAGTTGAATTTTTATTATTTAATATTTACGATTTATCTGCTAATATAAACCGTACGTTTGAAGTTTAATAATTAAAAACCTTTTTAATCGTTATACGTTATAAATTTATATTTAAAGGAATCGTTAAGCTTTAAGCAATATTTTAAATATTATATCGATTAATAATTAAAACGAGATTACGCAGTAATTTTAAGGCCGGATTAACTAATTAAAAGTTATAATTTAATAACTTATTATAATTACGAAAAATACGGTATATATTTAGATTTTACGAATTAAAGTTAATAAGTTTTAACCGTATAACGGAAAAGGAAATGTTTAAAGTTTCTTAACTGAAATTTGAATATATTTGTATTTTTAAAAAATTAAGTATTTAATAAACCGATTTTTTGCCGTTGTAACTTTTTATATAAAAGATATATTTAACTAGTTTGAACTTAGAATAAAAGATTATTTAAAATAGATAAAAGCCGATAAAGCTGTATTTATTAAGTAATCATTTATAAATTACGTTAATTTTAAAAATAAATTTAAAGCAAATTACGATAATCCCGATAAGAAACGTATAGTAACTTAACAAATCTTACATTTACGATAAACCGGACCAGTGTATAAGTATGTAATAATATTTCGAATATTTATAATTAAAGCCGGCTGGATAAACGATAACGGTAATATCTTAATTAATATATTTTATAATGGTTTAAAAAAATATTAAAAACAAAATTGTTAAATTCGAAAGAGTTAATATTTTTAATAAATATATTGCAAAAGCCGTTAAGTTTAATAATTAATAATATAAATAACGTTATAAAAAAACAGTTTATTTTACGAATAGAATAATAAAAACTTAATTAAGAAAAACGACGTAAGATACTTTTTACGTTTTATAAAATATAACTAGAATTTATAGAATTAAGAAGAATTTAATAACGAGATTTAAGTTTGGTCCAGTGTTATAATTATAATAAGAAAGGATATTTGGTACGTAAATGTAAGGTACCGAAAAGCTTTAGAAAAACAATAATAATAATAGTATTTAAAAGAATTTTATAAGGCGACGGATTAAGGAAATCGGTTTCCATATTTCGTTAACGGTAAAGCTTACGTCTAAACGAAAAGATTTAATATGAAATAAAAGCAGTTAAAACGTTATTACAAAGAGCGATTTAGCAGTAAATTGCAGAATAAGCGGGATAAGGGGGTTTAATTAGCATAAGTTTAATAGCTTTTTAAAACTTAAAAAAACGAAAAGCTTTGAGATAATAGATTTGCGATTATTAAGAATGGGTGGAAGATTTACTATTAAAAAAGTTTAGTTATTATAAGCTGGTTTATTTAATAAATTGCATATAACGTAATTATGTAATTTACGAGAAACAGTAACGATATATTATCCGATATATTTGTAAGATATATAACGAAAAGTTTAATTTTATTAAAATCGAAACAATCGAATAAAACCGTTAATAGTACCTATATTTTTGTATGTTTGTATTATAAAATAAAATTAATATATTTGCGGTTAGACGTAATTGGCTAAAGGAACAACGTTATTTATAGAATAATTTTTTATATTATTACTAGACGATGGCGGGGTCTTGGAATGGGCGAACCAGCGGAGCCTCCTGCTAGATCGGCCAAATGCGGGAAATCATCCACAGTATTTAATCATATCAGGATGGGTATTTGCTGCCGAAGTCACCTGGAGAGGCAGTCATGATCCGCCCCGGCCTCAATGGAGATACACTAGCCCTTCAGCTCTTTCTGACCAGGTAATGCTCTATGCGCCAGATATAGGGTTTGCACGAAGAGACGGCGTCACCCATGTCGTCTTGGTCTTGGTCCTTGCACGCGAAAGCGACCGAGGCGTCCAATCTCTCGTTCTGAGGCAGCGAGAGGATGACCATTCGTTCGAGCGAGTTACTAGCTCCCCGCTTCTCTTATGGCCTAACGATTTGGTTGTGGATGCGGCATCAAACTCTCTAAGCATCGGGGACCTGCGACTTGAAAGGAGGGAGCTCCGCATATCTTGAACTGGTCTGTAGCTCCACAACCAGTTACTACGACGCCGTCTGCCTGTAAAGGGCAACTACCCCCGCGGGATAGATCGAAGTAGTATATCTCGAATACGAAGATTATCCGCTCCATCTGAGAATTCGGTGTAATTAAAGGAAAGCTCTATGTGCTTGGTTCCTGTCCGGTCATCGATGTACCCGGGGTATTTGACAGTATCGTGAGGGTAACGTATCGTTATCGTGCACTGGCTACCATAAAAGTCTTGAAACGCCGGCTCGTGGTTCTCTTGACCTTCTAACGTCGATGCCTCGTCTGTTTCAGCGCATCTGGCTCGTGACTGTCAGCTATTGCCACGGAGCAATACGTTGGTTACCATATTGGACGACCGAACCTCTCGGGTTAGTGCAAGCTCCGTTGGTAGATTTGAAGCGACAGAGGAGATCAGGAAATGACCCATGAAATATGGAGCAGGCCAGAATAACTCAACGAATTAGTGATATCCCGCACTACTCCCTACAAGCCCCCTCATAACATGTGCGTGAGCTGAAAGCATAGCTCAGATCACAGATCGTCTCCGCTGTCCGACTGCGCAGCTGAAGTCTGGGTCGGACGGCTCCCCTCACTTGACGATGTCGAAGCAATCACCCTTTGCGTTTTGTGCGCACTACCGGTTGCGGGTGAAACGAACCGCCGGAGTTAAGGTCGTGCATATAGTGGACCAGAGATTCGCCTGAAGCACGGAAGTGGCCACGAGTCATGACTGAACTGAGATGGGGTTCCATGGCGACCTTGTTATTGTCGGTGCGCTGCCATCGACACGAAATACGGTGAGGGACGGCGGAACGCGGGAGGCCCTCACGATAGATGTATACGAAGCGGGGTGGAAGAATCGGGTAGAACGCTTCTCTCTTCTGTCTTGTGGACCAGGTCACGCGACTCACTCGCCGTACAAGAGGGCTGCGATGCTAAGCACCACGAGCGAGGTATTTTCATCACATAAGATCGCACGATTCAACGGTACAGGCAGTTCGAATAGGACCATGGTGCCGTGTACCAGGCACCAGGGTTCAGCGGGGTCTCTCCTAGGTGCCCGAGCTTGGTGAAGAGTTGCTTTCCCCTGGTTTCCTCTCCCGGACGACTGAAAGCATTCTAGCTTACGCCCCACTCCGGGGCGAACGGTGTGGACGTTGGACATTTTAGCGTTCAGGGTAGGTCGCATGGCACAAAATTAATCGTGACGGAAGTACGTTGCAATAGACCACACAGTAGAGATGCCCTAGTGAGGAAGAGGGGGTAGAGGGAGTAAGAGAGGAGAGGGCATGCACTGCTCCGCATACACAACCACCTCCTATAGATAGGGCTTCTAGGGTGGGTGACACCTCCTGCCGTGACGTTTTCTTCTGGTAGGGTCGAGGTCCATAGAAACAGTCAGGGTATATTTCGTATCAATAGTCATATCTCCGTTGGTTTGATGGTCACTCTCAATTTGTTGGTTAGAGTATCATGGGCAACAGCATCGTAAAAACGCACCGGGCGGCGTCCGTACGCTATACAAACCAAACATGGATTCCGTGGAGTCGAAGTTCTCGATCCCACCAGCCCACAGCTTCTTCCGTGTCATATGTATTTGTAACCGAACCTTTATGGGCAGGCATCGTCTTTGCAAAACAAACCCCACAATAGTCGAGGCACACATCTACTATTGCTCAGGGGTAGACCAAATCAAGAAAGACCCCGCGGGGTGGTGCGTTGCATGACCTCCCGTGGCCGGACGCTTACCTCGCCTAGCGTTTAAGCCGTGGGCAGCGCTGAGGGGTGCTTTTAAGCATGTTCCATGGATGCACCTTTAACACTCCATCTATAGACCTGTTACGGCATGCCGTTGCGGGGGTTATTAGGGAAGCTAGGTGGAGGTGACTCGTACGCCTCACCTTATTTGTACGTGTTCCTGGAGAGGGACATACAGAATTTCCATTCTCTCCCCAAGCCCATATATATTTGACCTTTCCGTAGCGATAGGTATATGAGCCTTCTCCCAATCAGTGCCATCACAATGCTTGACTTCGGAGCAACATGTGCTTCGGATAACCCTCTACCCCCTATGTATTGACCCTTTACAACAACTCAGGGGAGCTCGCGTTCAATAAAGCGGTAGGCTTGAAGGCTTAGGGTCTCTCCGAAAATATATATACGTATATTTGGAGATGTGCGTCGCATTACCCCTATTTCTACCCTATTCCAACATCTTGTCACCATATACGACCTCGAGACAGAACGAAGCACGGGAACTAATAGTTGTATAACATCTCCCCTCATCTAAAGCAGCCTTGTAGTGCCTCGCTGACTATATCCGCTCCGGTAACCCTGAATCCGAACCGCACCCCGAACTCCCATGGGCTAGATACACCCCTACGTCATGACTACAGGCCTAATAGTCCCATCCTCGTTAAACTCGAGCCGGTCCACGGCGAGGACCCGGTGATCCGCCTCGGTGTCCCCGATGATGCGGCGGTGATACACGATCCAGTAGGCGCCCTCGTCGTCGCGGACGATGGAGTGGTGGCCCGGCCCGTCGGCGACCACCCCGGCCTCGTCCTTGGCGAGGAAGAGGCCGACGCGCCTGAAGGGGCCCGTGATGGACTCCGAGAAGGCGTAGGCCACCCGGTAATCCGGGGTGCCGTACCCGCCCTCGCTCCACATGAAGTAGTAGCGCCCCGCGTGCTTGAGCATGTAGGGCCCCTCGCCGTAGCCCTCGTCGGGCGTGATGTCGACGACGGCGGGGTCCTGCTCGGACCCGCCGGGCCAGGAGGCGGCGAGCGAGACCATGTCGTCGGCCAGCGGCGCGATGTTGACACGGCTGCCGCCCCAGACGAGGTACGTGGCCCCGTCGTCGTCGACGAAGACCTGCTGGTCCATGGGGTTCGCGCCGTTGACCCTGCCGCCGACGATGGGGCCGTCGACGACGTCGACGAACGGGCCGCCCGGGTCCCTCGAGGACGCGACGCCGATCCCCGCCTGCGGCTCCTCGTTCGCGACCGGGTTGTTCGCCGTGTAGTACAGGTAGTAGGTGCCGCCGCGCTCGACCGTGCAGGGCGCCCAGAACGAGTGCCGCGCCCAGCTCGAGCCGCCGCCGGAGGCGAAGACGCGCGGGTGCGGCTCCCACGGCCCGTTCCGTATGTCTCGCGAGGAGAACGCGTCGAAGGAACTCTGGTCCGCGAACGCGACCGATACCGTCGCGTACACCCAGTACGCGTCCCCGAACTTGACGCCGTCGGGGTCCGCGTACCAGCCCTCGACGATGGGGTTCGTGCCGTTGGTCGTGGTGGCGGCTATGCCGGGGTTAGGGAGGCTGGCCGCGCTGGCTATGGGGGATGGTAGCAGGAGGCATGGTAAAGCTCCGCTCAGGAATCCGGTTGCCCTCTTCATGGCTTTAGGTGACAGCCTGGCAGGCCTTCTTAAGACGGGAGTTCTTTGAAGAGTCCGACAACTAACTCAGCGACCAAGCTGGCCAGCTTCGTGTGGTAGCAGGCGGTATATAAATATGAACCACGGGGACCTTCTACCCCCGATACTGTGGATACGAGCCCGTCGCTGTTCGGAAATAATAATAAATAAATAGGGCGCGGTTAGGCGTCAGCGCCGGTGACCAAATATCGGACCAGTAAGTGCACTTTTACCTATATCCACAACGATCGAGCAACGAATCGCGTGAGAGGATGGCGCACCATATTTATACCAGCCGGGCGACTTACCCAGTCCGCCAATCCCCCTTACCTATTCCACGCGCCACATATTAGGGAAAATACATCACGCACAGCATATGGGTGTAGAAGCTCGGCACTGCGGGGAAGCATAACAAGGCCGAAAGGTAGGTCTTGAAGGGAGCCAAAGAACGGCCTGCCCCATAGCGCGCGCTTCCGCAATAGGCAACTCACGAATATGCGGCTGTTGGGATCGTCAGCGGGAGGGCTGGGGTAGTATTCGGCCGGTGTCACATGCCGGGTCAGTGTCGCCCCCGCATGCTTATTTGGCGTATGTCATAGGCCGCTGTTATGCAGGTCACAGCTTGTGGGGATGACAAGTTCCTTAGGGTTGCATATTCGTTGACTTCGCGTGATCATCTTCAGCCACGGGGAAGTCCAAGTTTAAGGTGAAGAAGTGGACTTGGAGAGGATTTCGGGTGGCAGGACCAAAAGTCACCAGACGGAAGCTTGAAAATGAGCCTGTTGCAAAACAAAGCTACCATACAGATCTACTGCCTTTTGGCCGTACCTGACCCAAAAACGCCGCTCATTATGCATGCCCCCGATGGAACCACCCGGTTTTTCATTCATTTGCTCGCCGTCGACTCGCACGCCATCCAATTACTCGCCCCCTGGGGGGGGGGGGGGGGGGGGGGGGGGGGGGGGGGGGGGGGGGGGGGGGGGGGGGGGGGGGGGGGGGGGGGGGGGGGGGGGGGGGGGGGGGGGG
>QJOB01000058.1:0-16801 GCA_004155035.1 Monosporascus sp. 5C6A | reverse complement strand
CCCCCCCCGCCCCCCCCCCCCCCCCCCCCCCGACCGGGGCACAATCGTAGTTATCAGTTCCTTCACCGTCGTACATTCTATCTAGCGACGGCGGCACTGAGAACCTGGGTCCTGAAGAATCCGCCCTTGGTCCGCTCGATGACCTGCTGGTAGACGGAGCTGGGAGGGTGGTTCATGACGACGGTGCCCTCCTTGTAGTCGATCTTGGCGTCAACCCTCGTGTCGCGGATCAGGTTGACGATCCACTTCTCGCCTTCGTCCTGGTTCAGGCCCAGCCGCGCGCTCAGATCCTTGATGTCGATCCGGGCGTGGATCTTGCAGTAGCTCTCCGAGATGAGATGACGGGCGGCGTCGACGAAAACATCGGCGGTGGAGAAGAGGAAGAAGTCGGATCGCAGGATCTCCTCGGCCAGCGAGAGCTGTCGCTGGGCCTCCTCGAAGTCGAAGTCGATGTAGAGAGCCCGGATGAAGTCGGTGACGGGATCGCTGTACTCGTAGGCCTCCTGCTTGACGATGCGGATGATGTCCTTGAGCTGTTTCTGGTACTGGCCGGAATTCCTAGCGCGGCCGCGACCGGTGATGACGCAGGCGGTCAGGTAACGGAGGATCCAGGGGCAGTTGGTCTGGATGGTGTTGATGTAGGCGGGGCTGAAGAACAGGTCTAGTAGCGTGTCTCGCGTTGAGTCGTCGTTGAAGAGAGGAAACAGCGCCCAGTGGATGAGCCACGTGCGGTTCGTGAGCTGGGCCAGAGGGTTGTTGAAGAGCTTGGTGTCGATCATCTCCTTGACCTTCTGCAGCTCCTCGACGCTCTCGCTCCAGTTCGTGCTCAGGATCTCGGAAGCGAATTTACCCCAAGTCGCGGCTGCGACCTTGTCGTTGTCTGTCGACAGAACACGGAACTGGTAGAGCAGATCGGCGGCACCGGCATAATCACCGCAGCTGTACTTGAAGTTCCCGAAGTCGTATAAGGCGTTCACCATATCGATGGTGACCTGTTGCCAGTGTTAGTAAGATGCCGAGGAACCCCGAGTGGGCGCAGAATGACACATACATCATGCTCCTTCTTCAGGAATTCCAAGTTGGCCACCTTATCGCTCCGGAGGTTGCCGACGACGTCTTCCCTTTCAAGCAGGTCGGTAAGCTTGCTGGTGCTCTTCTCGAACTGCTCGATGCGCGCGAGGACCTTCTGCCTCTTCTCGTTGAACTCGGCTGGCGGCTGCTCAAGGCCGTCGAGCTCCGCTTTTAAGTTTCCGATGAAGTCGGTCATGTTGGTCGCCTTGAGGAGCTCGTACTTGGCCTGGGTGATGGCCCGCACCTCAGAGTCGGGCGCATCCTCGGGGATCTGACCGGCCTGGAATTCCAAGAGGGGGAAGATGAGGTGGCGGTCGAGGTGCCTCACCAAGTTGGGCAGGAGATCGTATTTTTCTGCCATATTTGCGAATATCGTGGGCAGCCGGGGGGGGATGACGATGTCCAAGGAAGTTCGCGATATCGACTTTTTAGCCCGGTGCGAAAAATTCAGGATGGAGGGGCAACGATGGACGGCCTCAGGAACGAATTGCCGGGTGGAATGTGGGAATATCAAAAGTCGCAGTACGAATAATCGGGGGAAAAGTGGGCTGTGCGAACCGCCGTTACCACCTCACCCAAACAAGGTTTATCCGGTGTTCTACCGGGATAGATTAATGTGAATCATTAAACAGCAGGCTTTTCAATGTCATCAGTGTTGAACCGGAGCTATTGATGATTTTGTGGAATAGAACAGTTTCATTCCTAATTCGCCAACCATGTTTCTTCTTCTAAAGTTTCTGCACCTGGAAGGAGTCCATGGTTTGTGGGAAGACAGAGGATCCCCATGATGTTGAAGGTACTTGTACAGTTACCAGCACTTCAGCCCTTGCTTATCTATCTAGGTTTAGTTCTAAGTGGCTTGTCTTAACCCCGATCCTGATAGTCCTTTATCGGGGTCCCTCTTCCCCACTGCGGCTGCCAGGTGCCGGCATCATCAGGGTACTTTGATACATCAATCGCCGGGGACCCACTTGTCGCCCGGTCCAAAAAAGTTCAAGATTCAATTCGGTCGATAGACACTCGGAGAGCTTGCGACGACAATATCCAATTCAGGCGCTTCAACCTCAGAATCCAGCAGCCATGATTTGGAGAGCACTCCGCCCGACGACGGCTCCCACAGCCTCCGTCATACGAACGCCCATAAGATTCGTCCTGCCCATACGGACCCGAACCTTCTCGACAGCAACAGCCGGGACAACCCCCCTCGCGGACAGCCCAGCAGCGCCTACACACTCTCCGTCTTCCGCTTCCTCCTTTACACAGAGCGCGCCGTCGATAACATCCCCCCAACCGGCGCCGAAAGTCCAGCTGCCGTATTTCGTGTCCAAGAACAACTTGGACAACTTCAGCGTGTACCACAAGAGGAAGGCGGGCGGAAACTTCAAAGTCACGCTGCTGAAGAGGGCAGAGGGGAACCTGCAGGCCCTCAAGCACGATCTGAAAGAGGCTCTGCAGTTAAGCGATGCCGACGTGTCCGTGAACAGCGTGACGAAACACATAATGGTGAGGGTGAGTGACCAGAGCGAAGTCGATGATTCCGAGGGAACCGGGGCGGTTATTGACTATTTCGGTTGCAGGGCCACCGACGGGACGAAATCCTCCACTTTCTGAGGACCATGGGTTTCTGAGGGGCGGCTTCCTGACCGGGGCGTATAATTGGCGGCGTATTATAGCCAAGGAAAGAGAGGGCCAGGCGCTCTGTTCGTCACGAAGCTGTATGTTTCCCAGCCCTGCGTGTGCCATATGTACAAAATGTATACCACCAGACGAAGAAGGGCTCGTAAGTGTAAAAAAAATACAATATACCAGAAACGCACCATTCAACCACTCCCTAACTTCGAACTAACTGCCAGTCGAACGTCGAGTAACATCATGTGGTATCTCATACTGCCGTGGCCCTTCAGTACAGTACAAAACCACCACGGAATTCCCATCCAATCCCAAGTCCGCCTTGGCGTCAGCGCAGATCCTCCTCAGGGCAGCAAGAGTGGCAGCCCCACAGGGTCCGGCAAGGACGCCCCTGTCCCCCAACTCCAGGACGGCGCGATGCGACTCCGCGTCATCCACGACGACGCTCGCGTCGACGCCGGCCTGTAAAACGGGCCACGCCGTCGTCGACAGCGTCCCGCAGTTCATGCCGCAGCAGATGGTGTCCCCGGCCTCCACCGTCACGAACCGGCCGGCGCGCAGCGACGCCATGAGACACGCCGCCGTCGTGGGCTCGACGGCCACCACGGACGCCGGGCCCAGCCTCCCGCTCCTCTCCGCGCTCTTGAAGTGTTCCGTCACCGCCTGCGCGATCGAGCCCGCCCCGCACGGCACGATGGCATGCGTCGCCGGTTTCCCACCAGTGGCGTCGAGGACCTGCCGCTCGGACTCGGCGAGCATGGTGGAATAGCCTTCCACGAAGTACTAGCACGTGTGAATGTCCGGTATCCTCCGAGTAAAACCAGCGAAAGAACAGCCGAAGTTGACGAAAAGGAGAGGTAAACCAAGTAAAACCGTGCACTTACGCTAGGGATCGTTTCGTAAGTCCCAAAACTCACATCCAAAACCAACAGCGCGGTCCCATCCGCCTCGGCCTCTGCCCACACGGCCGGGATCAACTCGTCATAACTTCCATCGCGGACGACCACCTCCGCACCCTCACCCCTGAGCGCCGCCCGCGTGGCCTCGGCCATGAATCCCGGGACGTAGACCCGGACAGGGATGCCCAGGTAGGCCGCCATGCGCGCGACGGCGCGTCCGCAGTTGCCCTCGGTGGCGGTCAGGAGGCGTATGCCGGCATTTTTCGCCCTAGCTCCGAGGTCTTGTATCGAGATCGAGGCCCCGCTTTCTGCGCCGTGGTCAGCTAGTAGTCCCAAGCGAGCGGCCACGGCGCGGTAGACGGCCCACGACGCGCCCAGGATCTTGAACGCGGGCAGGCCGAACCGCGCGGACTCGTCCTTCAAGAGCACATGGCCGAGGCCGAGGGACGCGGCAAGGTCCGGCAGGGCGCGCAGCGGCGTCTCGGCGTAGTCGGGGAGGGTCCTGTGGAAGGCCAGGACTTGGGCCGAGGTCCCGGCTTGGCTCTTGCGGGCCGAGGTCCAGGTGCGCGATTCGGGGTTTAGGTAGATAGCCTTCGACATCTTGCCCGTACGTCTTTATTTGGGTTAAAAAACTGGTAACTATCATACCAGTATTGGTTATTTGGCCAGTGTAGCGGGTTGCGGTTGCGGTAAGATCGGTGCGGGTGGCGATTGAGCCGACCGGGCGACCGCCGCTTGGACTCCGAGAGCAGTCGGGCGGGGGTCGGCTAGCTCCGGACCTTTTTGGGCCACATTTTCACGGGGATTATGTAACCACGAAATTCCATGAGCTGAAAGGAATGTGACAGCTGAAGATTACATAAAAGTCTCACGTAACTCATTGTCGAGCTGAAATTCTAATATTGAGAACATCGACTTGAATGCTTACCAATTTGGATTATTAACAATTGTCCCAGGCGCTACATGTCATTTAACCGGGTCATCTAGCCTATAAAAAAAGGGGGAACTTATAGCTCGAGGGTTGGATTATGTAATTATTTCAGGTTACAATGACGCACCCTTTCTTTACCGATTCTAGTGTCCGATCTATAAATATGTCCAATACTGACTCGGGTGCGAGCTGGGAATCTCTCTGTCGCATTCAGGAAATCTGACTCAATTATCATAGCCGATTCTCAACCAAGAATCTCTAGATTTTGAGCCTACAAGGATCGAGATATAAGCACAACATGGCGGGCCGTCCCCGATACACCGAGGCGCAGCTGGGGGAGTATCTCGACCGGATCAGCCTGCCGGCGCGCCAGCGCCTGTTCTCTATCTCCTCCCTCCCGGCGGCCGAGCAGCTCTCGCACCTCCAGATCCTCCTCAAACACCAGCTCGTCAAGGTGCCCTTCGAGAACCTGACGCAGCACTACTCCTGGCACCGCGTCGTCGACGTGTCGCCGCGCCACCTCTTCAAGAAGATCGTGCACCAGCCGGGCCGCGGCGGCTACTGCATGGAGGCGAACTCGCTCTTCCACACGGTGCTGCTATCGCTGGGGTACGACGCCTACATGGCGGGGGCGCGCGTCTACGATTCCTCCGCCGGGAGGTACGGCGGCTTCTCGCACTGCGTCAACATCGTGACCATCGCCGGCACCCGCTACATGCTCGACGTGGGGTTCGGCGGCAACGGGCCCACGGCGCCCGTGCCCCTGCTCGTGAACGAGGCCGGCGAGGGACCGGAGCTCCCGCATATCTCGCCGGCGCGCATGCGGTTGCGCCACGAGCCCATCCCGCAGCAGGTCAACCAGGGCTGCCGCGTGTGGGTCTACCAGCAGCACACGGGCGTCGAGGGCGCGGACTGGGCGCCCATGTACTGCTTCGTGGACGTCGAGTTCATCCTCGAGGACATCCGCGGCCTGAACCTGGCGCCCTGGCGCAGCCCCACGTCCTTCTTCACGCGCCGCGTCATCATGACGCGGTTCACGACCGACAGGGAACGGGCGCCGGCGGAGGACGGCGGGCCGGGCCCGCGCTCGGCGGGCGAGGAGGCCGTCTCGGAGGGCCGGATCGACGGCGCCATCGTCCTGTTCGAGGACACGCTGAAGTGGCGCCGGAACGGGGAGACGACGCTACAGATCAAGTTCACGAGCGAGGAGGAGCGGGTGGAGGCCCTGGAGCGGTATTTCGGGATCGTGCTCGACGAGGAGGACCGCGATGCTATCCGGGGCACCGTAAGCGAGATTGGGGATGTGCGGTGATAGACGTTCTACCAATAGAGGGCTAGACTTGATATTTGTTATGGGGCTTCTTTGGATCGTCTAGTACAGCTGCTCTAGATAGGTCACAGTGCCGAAGTTATAACAAGCTATCCAAAAGGGGCAAAGTCCCTTAGACTCCTGTTCTGAACACAAGAGTAAGACAAGACATGATAATTCGAATCGTCTCACTTGAGGCCCCGTTAGCTTGTCAATTATAGACTGAAACCCGTTTGATTACATGCTACGTGACCGACCAGGCTTCAGGGGCGAAGGTTCAGTGGGATATAAAGAGCGATACCATGCTGCAGCTTCGTAATATTCATACCTAGCACACAGAACCAAGCCCATGTCCCACTCCTTTAGCGGGCGAGTCTCAACCATTCATTAATTAATCGAGACCTTTGTAGGTAGAGAAAGAAGGGAACTTGGCTGCACCAGCCATCTCGGTGGTGCTGTTAAGGAGCGATATGTTGACAATAGCAATAACACTAACCCTTTATCTGAGCCTACTGGGTCTCCCCAACTGGGTCTCTCCTGACCCAGCATGCGACAGTGCCAATCTCCTTCTCTAGCTCCTTATTTCCGTCTTTCTCACACGGGAAGTTAATGATATGAATCTTCCGAACATTGACTGTATTGTTGTCCCCATCGATGTATGCCTGCAGAACGCGGAGCTTGGAACCCGAGGCAGAAATAGCTGTTACCTGCGTCACAGTTGGCAGCGTCCAACTACACAGTAGGCATACAAAAGGGCAAGGGACCCAAGTCTTTCGGTCGACGGGGCTCAGTGGCGACTCACAGGGACAATTCGGCTCCAGTACGAAACGAAACTTGAGTAATACGTAAATCGGCACGGGACCTGATGATATCAACCTTCCGGAGCCTATCCTAACATTATATCAAGGAGAGTCTGGGGCGCCGCATATCCTATCCTTTCCTCTCCTCTAAGCTTCTCCGGCGGCATCAAGTCATCCGCCCGCAAGACGGCTCCCAGTAGCAAAACACCAGAGATGGTCATCAATAGACACAGGCCCAGCCAGGTAAAAACACGGACGAAGCTGACATCAGCGAGCAGCCTCGATTCCGCCGGGAAGGCACTGTAGGACTCGGCCGATTCCGGCCTATCGAAGCTGTGACTGAGCATATCCCATGCGCCGAGGTACCCCTGGCGAACCATGTTGCCGACGTAGTCGTCGATGTTGTTGTAGGTCGGCAGCTGCGAGGTGTTCATGACGGCAAGCATGGTCATCAAGTCGGGCATCATCCAGATGGCGTCCCAGACCCACGGGTGGGGCTCGTACACAACGTCCTCGATCGGCGTCGTGTCCTCGACGAGGCGAGGGCTGATGTACGTGGCACGGCTGCTCCTTGTCACGCCGGCGGTAAAATCGATCCTGCCCACCAGATAACAGTTTTCGTTACCGGCCGTGGGCAGACGCTCCCTCACGACGTAAGGTAGGGCTCCCATGTCGCCGAATATCGTATTGGGAAGCATCTGGCAGATCGGGTCTACGTCATAAGTGCGCCGGTAGACCATGAGGGCCACGGTCATGTTGCCCGAAAACGTGTCGGCAGATGGCAGCCGATCGTAGGGATTTGGGGTCTCCCGCGTTCTGTTCACGTCGTATACGAGAGTGACGCCTGCCCGATAATAGTACCACGGGTCGTCGTCGACCAGAGTCAGCTCCTGGCCACTCACACCCCAGTCATCCTCCGGAATCACGTCGTCGGGGCGGTACCAGCTGATGCTGTTCACATTGATGCAGGGAAGGAGAGCATCGACGAGAACCGAATTTCGAGGCAGCCCGTCGTCGTTGACTATGTGTCGGCATCCGTTTCCCACTAGCGAATTGCCATGCGGATCCACGGTTGACGGGTCCGCCCAAGCCGAGCTGGCATACCCGGCCGCGGACCTGAGGTATGCCCTCTTGTCGAAAGATCCCTGGGCGTTGTACCAGTACCAAACGCCAGGGGCTGCTGTCGGGTCGGCCGAGCTTACGGAGACGGCGGTATTAGAGATACGGAAAGTCGCGTTCCAGTTAATTGAGCCAGTTAGGATGGGGCTGATGAAGGCTTGGATGAGGATGGCGAGTAGGGCGGCTGATATTGTCCAGGCGGGGAAACCTGTCGGGAAATTTCTCACACTCTGGAGCCACGGCGGCAACTTCGAGCGGATCATCCTTGACACGGTTCTGTGATCCGTTCGCGCCGCAGCTCGGTGGAGCATATACCGGCCAGACGCCCACAGTATGATGGCAGACCACCACCCAACGATGATCCTGATAATGACCAGGGCAACTGATACCATAGTTGTTATGTCGCTGACTCGAAGAAGCAGCCTGCCGTCGACAAGACGCGGGTTGGAGTCGTCTCCTGCCATGTATCCGTCCAGGCCAAGCGCCACGGCCAGGGCAACTGCCACGCAGCATGCTCCATGGACAAACAAGATAAACCATGGCCTGGCGGCTGCTGGAACATGAAGCCTTCTTTTTTTCCCTGGAGAGTCGTAGGTTTGTTCTGGGGCTGGGACGGGATTCGTTTCTGCGGTCAGGGATTGTTTCTCGGACGCTTTAAGGGGTTCACTGTTAGAAGCCATCTTGCAAGGAACAAGATCGGGTGACGGACTTAGGGAATGCCAGATGCCATTGCATCCCAGGCTCGGGCTCTGGCAGCGTACTTCTATCATTATATAACTGAGTTGGCCGCCGTGCCAAGCTGTGATAGCACAGGCTTTCGCTTTACTCGAGATGCGGCCATGCAACAAACAGCAGCCGGCAGATTGACAGCTGCCGCCACCAAATCCTAGCGAAGTCTTGGGGACGAGTTGGAGGGTGGTGAAAGAGCATTGACAGGTTATGTTCGGGATATGACAGGTGTGGTTCTGGTGTGGCTTGCAGCAAGACACAGGCATTAAGTGTGAATTGGTCTCGGCTCTCTTAATATTACACGAGATTTACTCAGCTCAAGCCTGCTGCGACGTTCATATGGCCGGATTCACCTAAGATGCCAAATTCCAATTTGCAGGCCAAAGATTCACGTGGTTCAGCTCGTGCTGACGAACGCCACAAGGCTTATGGAGGGTATACTACTCATGGGTATAAGTATATGTGTATGGTTTGTAACGTGCACCGGAGGTGCTGTTAAGAGCTTTGAAATTGTTGACGCCATGGATCATACCGGTGGCGAGCGTAAGCAGGTGAGAAGTACCGGGCAACCATGTATCACGATGTAAAGATATCCTTGCGCTTTCTCTTGAAGTCCGTATCTCTCCGTTTGTAGCGGACGGAAGTGCGATTAAGTTCGTTCCCGCCAGCAACAACTCTCACAGTCTTCTAGCCTTCTGCTATGATTATGGTTTTGACCACGAGCGTCTTGTATCTGAAAGTGGAGAAAGACTACTAGGAATGTGCACGCTAGGTACACTAAAGAATGAAGTGAACCGAAGATTATAATAAAGGCTAAAACTGCTAGGATATAAGTAAGAGTTATGCCATTCTCATATTAGTTTCCAGTATTAAAGCAATATATTGTTTCTTAACCTGTCAAAGGCCTTGCCACCACTTCCATAACCTTAGTACACTCTCTACTTATCTCTAAATATCCTAACAATCTTAGGTTTTTCTAATAGTATTTCATGACTTACTTAATCCTTATTGACAGTAAATTAACAACATAAAATCCTTCTAATTTTGCGACTTTTCGTGTTGGAAATACGTGGAAGTAAAGTATGAGATGCTGGAAAGCGATATAATTACAAAAGTGCAATGGGAATAACCAAGCTGACATAAGACATTCGGGCTTACAGCGCATACGCATAGCTCTTTGCTTACAACAAAAAGGAGTAATTAATATCTCAACGCGTACGCATCGAAACAGGATGACCTTATTGGGTTTGTCGCTTTAATTAGGTCGATAAATTTATCGGAAAATAATGTCAGCGTACGGTATAGTAATAGCCGAGATGTTTACGGGTTAACATACGGAGTTAGTTGCAACGTTACATAAAACTGCGAAAGTACGTAAAATGGGCCGCCAGAAATATGACGAACCGGTGGAATGTGGAAAAAGTAACTAATAGCTCTTATATAAAAGCTAAGGGGCGAATAGCACAACTCAGGAGTTATCAGACCTATAGTGCCGACAAATGTGAGGCCACACATTATGGCGGACACTATCAGATCTCATATAAGTAATTCATGTATGTCTTAACTCTTCTTGGGAGACCCCCCGGCCGAGGAACCACGGTCCGGCCTGGTAGTTTCCACGATAGCCGTAGTTCCGCGTTCAGCTTTCAGCCTTACTGCACGCCTCGAAATGCGACAGCCACGATGATTGGCTGGGAGCACAGGAATGGGAAGCTATAATCCAGTGTTCGGGTCTTGGCCTATGGAGTCGCTATACTTGCGCCACGTCTTTTCGCACCGGACGGGTCCATTCATTCTCAATAGACAAAAAAAGCCTTAGTATCCTTGACTGCAGCATAATTCAATACATTCGCGTCCATTCGTATGCTGCAGCGTCGGCAGCTTGCTTGCGCGCGATGGCAGCTTTGACATCATATACACAGTTTATTACGCCCGGGTGTAAGCCTCAAAGCCTCATGTGCTATATTACATAAGATTTGAAACCATCTCTTAAGGAAGACTTGGAAAAACTCTTCACTAAGCTAGCGCCAGCCCGCATGGGGACGCCTAGGACGAGGCCAGGAGTAGAGTTTACTGAAATGGTTATTAAGAGGGGTGCAGCGCGGTCCGCGGAGATACCTCCATTAGATCGAACGCGCTCATACAGTACGACAGTGTAGTTGGAATGCGCTGGTGTTGGAATAAGCGACCCAGGGAAATAATCGGCAAGACGAATGGTGGGCCCCTGTGGCACATGTTTGGGCCGGGGCAATTTGTACTCCCCTAATGTTCGTCCACGTCCGAGGAGGCGTACGTAATCCGCAAAGCCTTTGTGGATCGAAATTGCAGATCCGAGCAGAGCGACTGTGCGCTCCTTCCTCTACCCTGTTGTATGTACGGGACATAAACATCAAATTATAGGGTATATCTGTAACCGTATCTCTTCCAGCTTTACTAGTGTTGGACATAGAGGCTCGAGCTGGAGCTGGAGCTGGAGCTGGGAGCCCTTGATGATCGGCGACCAATGTTCCCCTCCTCCCGGGAACTGTACCCTGTGTTACATCTGCATACTTACCTACCAATTGGGTCCATATATAAGTACTGTTATTTGGATGGGTGGTAGGGATGCGTCTGACCACCTGCCTTGGCCGTGTCCCTGAAGCCGAAGCACGCTAGGTTAGGCTAATGGCGCTTGATGAGATCCTCGATGACTTTCGATGAGACGAGGCCTATGAAGCTTCCCTTTCCTCAGGTTTTCCCGCATAAATGTCAAGCCCGCTATAATTATCGGATACCAAAAGCGTCAAGCTCGTCGGCATTTATATATTTACTGAGTGTTTTCGGAAAGATAAATACGGGCTTTTTATAAAATCGATGGTTTGTTATATATATTCTACTCTATAGTTATGGTTGCGACCGCTTAAGTTCGACGTCAAATTATTACTATATTATAGAATTTAACTTATATTAGGTTATAATATTTTTTGAAAGTAAAATATATTTTCGAACACGAAATGCCTTACGGGATTATTTTAATACTTAAGTATAATGTTTTATATCCTATAAGGAAGGTAAGGACGTAACTATATATTGCAAACCTAAGCGATATTAGGTACCGTCTGTTAGAATAAGGGTAATGACGCCCGGCATCACTTGCGTAGATATAGATATGTAATCCCCCAACCCTGGCAGTCACTTTGTATGGAATCCAACGGGTAGTCAACCTATCTTTGACGCCCGACATGTACAAGGCGAGCTACTGTGGGTATGCGATCCACCAATATGCATTACTCTAGCCATATCTGGGTTAGGCTGAAGTATAGACTCTGCCAACAAAGTGAATGGTGCTTTTTCCATAACATGAAAGGTAGGTAACGAAGCCTCTTTAAATACACATAAAAACAACTGTAATAACGAGAAAGCTGTACCGGAAATGCTAAAAGTAATCTGCACTAGGGTTAGCCACAGCTGCGCCGCAGGCGTAGCCATAATCTCAAAAAGAGGGCCTGATCTTGATGAGGTAAGAAGCAGGAAGTACCAGGGAGGTAGCAGTTGGTTAGGGAGCCGAAGAAAGAAGCCAGACAAGCAGCTGTTGAATAAGCGCGAAGGAGGAAAGGAGAAATTCCCCCTTGCTCGGGCATAGGTGGAAGATTTATACCAGTCAGTGGCCACCTAATGGGGTGAGCCTGGTGGCGCCTAATAGGCAGCTGTTGGGTACCTGCTGTAAGTGTTATGGCTGCACCACACCACACAACCACCAGGGCAAAAGATCGGTGGAATGATCGCAATTGTGGCAATCATTCTGGTGCTTACAGCCGTATATATGCTGGAGCTGCTACGGTGGACAAGGCCGTAACAGTTGACCGGGTCTTTGACTTATGTCGCAGAATAGGGGGTAACTGCTTAGTCATCAGCATTAAAGGCACCCCGCAACAGCGTTACTCCGGGGCTCCCACACTATATATAGAGCTCTCTAGCCACTGCTCTCTAGAGCCCTGATCATCCATGATAATTTACACTTTCCACACTCTATGCAACCTTCCCTCGCGATTAGCCTAACTGTGACAGCATACAAACTCCCAACGGACTTCTCTATATAGGAAGGTGGCTTTTATCTCAGGGCTGGCTTACATAACGCTACGAGATGGCGATACCACCAGCGCGCATATTTCCGGCGGCAAGTTCGGGTTGATATTTGCACCGGACGTCGCTGATGTTATCGGCAAGGGCCATCGCACTCAATACCAGAGTATCACCGAGACTGTCGCTCTCGTTATGCCCACTGTGGATGGCCAGGCCCCAGCGCATAGCGTGCTGCATATGGGCCTGTGTAGTGCCGAAGAGGTCTTTGGAGTTCGCAGAGTTGGGACATGAACGTCAAGCGAGCTCTAAATGTGGTGATGGGACAGAGTCTGGCCATAATTATTGAGACGCCCCTATCCGACCCGGGACAAACAGGGAGCAAATGAAATGGATTAACCTAGAGATGACAGCTATGATCCCGCAAACAGTAACGGGTTATCAATGTGGATATGAATTTGTTCAGCAGATTCCGTCAAAGTAAGCGATGCGGCGGCTAGAACAAATATATGTACACATATATCCTAGATCCTAGGTGACTCATGTACTATGGTTAGAGCCCGGTTGGTCCAGGGCCAAGTTTGGGTGTAACAGGTAAATGCCCTGTTACTATGTCTTAGCTGATAACCATTCAACACGCTACATAATGGTAAAACCCATCAGGTAAGTTGAGAATGTTCACTATACAAAGCAAAACAACGTGGCTAAAGACGCGATAGAAAATGGTGGGTTGGCACGAAATCGACGACGAGACGTCACACAGGATCAGGGGTATAGTACGTTATTAGTGAAATGCCGAAGTAATTTCAAATCGAATTGCCAGCACTATAGTAATGTAAAATATCATTAAATATATGCATCTTTGGTATGTTCACATTTTGGTGTTGGTGGTGTGGTCTCGTACTAATCATCGTACTAATCGGACGCAAAGCGGATAGGGGATTTGTGAAATAATCTTGAAATAATCAGATTGACCCAGCCACAAACCTGCCCAACGTGATTTTGGATCATTTTGTGAATATTAATCTTACGGCCTGGTAACATCCTATTCTTTAATCGCAGCTATAAGTCAAATTATGCGTTCTGTGTTCTTGAGTCCTCTAGCAGGTTTCTGGTAGCCAAAGGAGGTCTTTACAGCTATTGTTGCTCTGTTGTAGAAACAACAACACAAATATATGCTTTTTTTGATCTATACTAGCGCAGAGCTAATGCACAGGCCAGTAGAGGATTCACATGATTTTACGGAACAACCTTCCTCATAAATAGGCCACCACCCCCCTCCTCTTTGGAGTGCCCGAATTCCCCAATCTCTCCAGCTTCATCCCCAACTCCATTGACACATACACTCTATTACCATACAGCCTTTCATCGTCACCGGAACACCTTTCCGTAGCCTTCTTCAGGCTGAAGATAGTGATATCTTGGCGGAATCCTATTTCATCGCACCTTTGCCTTGCAGGATGCCCAATCAACTTTCGAAGTGTGATGTCTGTGGTAAGACTAAAGAAGAGGGCGCGCAGCTCAAGCATTGTGGGCAGTGCAAATCCGGAACCTTTTGTAGTAAGCCTCTACTTCCATTATAAACCCAGAGTCTCGTCCTCTTTCTTCATCTTTAATGCTGAGTCGTCGATTCCTTGTAGGCACTACCTGCCAGCGTGCAGACTGGCCCTCGCACAAAGCCTCCTGCAAAGCCAAATCCAATAGTAAATGGTACGACGCACATCGAAGGTGCCAGGACGGGTCATCTCACTTCGGCGAACTCGAGCTCATTACATGGGAGGGCGTAGCCGACTGCACTGGTGAACGTCTCGGGTGGGGTAACTGTCTCATATCGGAAGGACCGGCATTGAAGCGCAAATATGAGGAGGAGTTCGGTTGTGATGACTCGAAACTGTTTGAAGAGTGGCCCCAAGCGTACAGGTATTCCTCGACTAGTATCCTATTCCAACATTCAACCCATTGCTGATCCAAGAACACCTGCTCAGGTGGACCTGCTGTGGTACCGGCGGCGACATGAACTGGGGATGCGATCACCACGGCAGCGGCCCTCGCCCCTGCGAGTGCGACTATTGCCAGTACGTCCTCTGCACTTTGCCACCTAAACCCCTTGACTGACCCCTGCTTTCCCATAGCATGGGCAAGCCTGTGCCTGACGACGTGTTCAATGATTCCGGGATGGAACGGCGTGGGTTGGCACTCCTTAAAGGCCCCGATAGGCGTTCATATAGCCCGATGAAAGCTATGAATGCGGAGATGGGACAACAGTTGGCTGGAATTGCTCGTGGCTGCGAACCCCAGTGAGTGATGTTGATTAGGATGTATCTAGGGCAAAAGTTATACATGTTAGCTTGAGAATGAAACATACCAGAACGTGCTTTGCGGTTCCCGGTGTTTTTGGACCACACATTTCTTGTAACGGCCGCACCTCGTACAATTGCGCCAAAGGGCAAAAGACTGGGTTTTGATCACTATGGTAGCAATCGGCTAGGTGTTTACAGCTGTATATGTACCTCGTACATAGTTGAGAGCGGTATGGAGGACAGGCCGTACGTAACATTCCTTCACAGAGAGTTAAGAAGCAACCGAAGGTAACCTCCGGACAGCTTGCTCCAGCTGTAACTGCATCTATATAGCATAACTCTTGGTCTACATCTTCCTTGACAGCATGTCAAGTCCCCAGCCCCGGGCCTTATTACTCGAGACACCTATGGATCCGATCATGGACTGCGTGAGAGAACCAGCACGTATGATTAATAACTGATTTTCTCTTCCAACACTCCGTAACCCAACCGCGCAAACATATATGTTCCGCAATCATACATCCAAAGCCCCCCGATCTTACACCATTGTCGTGTCAGGCGGCAAATGGACGCATATACTCCTTAGAATACTAATCCCGCCTTAAGGCAGTACCTGATTTCTGTTCGGATACTCTCCAATCGTGCGACATAAGTCCTTGGGATGAGACTTTCGGTCCTGGTGCCTCGTTCAGGGGTTCGCAGAGCGGTGGTTCTCCTGCCATATCGTGCGTATTACACTGCAGCTCTTAGCCTTGAAAAGGTAGGAAGCAGCTTCACAACCCAAATAGGTTGATGGCATGTTCGCTTGTGGCGATGGAGAACTCACTGACCGGCAGCGCTGTGACGTACTAGGCCGGTAAGTCACGGCACTCTACTGCAGCAAGCGCCCCCATGGGATGAGCTGAGGGTGGACCATAAAGCCTTGCGTTTTGTTTATTAGGGAGGCGCTCTTCCTGTGGATAGACACAGCGATATCAGGTTGTGTCGATGAACTCGTAAGCCCTGCTGTTGGCGGGACTCAGCCGCTATGTGCACATAAACATTGGTAGCCACGTCAACTTGCTCTTGTCATAGAAAATATCCCATGATATACCTGTGGTAAAGTACCGCATACTTTCTCTTATCGGTAGAATGCAAGCCAAACCATGGTGGTATGCGGCCTAAGCCTCACAATAATCGTCTATTGTACTTGTCGCAGAAAGGGCCCCCGATCTAGACCTTCAGGGATCATTCGAGACAACGTTGATCCGTTCCGGAGCCCTAGAGTCCTATATCAGTGAATCACACATACCGAATGGGATCACCGCTCTCTAGATTCTTAGATAACGTCAATACACCTCTAGAGCTGTGCAGCTACTCCCTAGTAAGTCACAGTACTCCCTACACCAACTTTGCTCCTAGACAGCTGGATGCCGCATACGACGTACTTGTCAATGCCTGACTTGTGCGTTGCGTTTCGAGAGCTTGTAACGCAGGAGTTTCTTTTACAACCTCGGCAAGGGCTTGCCCCTAGCGTAGTCGCCCGCTACAATGTTTGCCTCGCCAGTTCAATCTCTTGAACAAATGTTATGCAAGACGACTTAGAGGAGCTTCCTCGACGTGGTCGGCGAGATGGGAGCTGTCAGGAGCTAAGGGATATGTGCGTCATTGAGGCGTCTACGCGCAATGCCTACGTAACCTCTACGAGGCCGCTGCGGGGTAACGGCGATATAGCTATCTGCTCATTCCCTCTTTCGGGGGAAACAGCAAGTTTCAGACTAGTCCTGAATATACACTTGTTGTTCCTCTCACTCCAACCTCCCACAGAAACTAACAGGAGCGTTATGGCAAGAACTAGGTCTCGGGGAGAAGCTCAGTGGGAAGATGAGCAAGTTATTAAAATCTCTTCCTATTCGTTTAGTACTTAGTGACAAGTACTTGAGTAGGATATATTGGGGGGGGGGGGGGGGTTGGGG
>QJOB01000499.1:0-11779 GCA_004155035.1 Monosporascus sp. 5C6A | reverse complement strand
GGGGAAATAAAACCGGCGGAAATAAGCGGCGAGACGGTCGGCGTAGGTATAGCTGGAGGAATTTCTAATTCGGAAAGGACGTTATTAGGATCGAATGGAACAAATCCAGTTTTTGCGAATCCAGCTTTGATATTATCGAACGTTATAGTAGCTTTAAACGCGTTGTAAAAGCCGAAGAAAAAATCTTTTTTTGTAATATAGGTATGGTAACGTCGTATTAAATTTTCGATATAAAGCAAATAAACGCGGTTTAAAATAAAAAAACAGGATATGTCAAAAGATTAAAGCCGATAGGAAAAATAGGAAGGCATGCAAAAAGTAATAATGTCGTTATTTATGCAGTATTTTTTAAATTCTATCGAATGGTAACTTTCGTGGCCGTTAAGGATAAGGAGACGTTTCGTTTTTTTCGTACGCGTCCGAATATATTTATCGAAATGCTGGATTTATTTTAAACCTAATTCGTTTGTTGTTTAGTTATTATAATTAATACCGACTTTTTAATCGGTTAGTAATGGGTTATCGCGATATTAGGAATTAAGGTAGGTTTTTCCCGTTAAAATAATAAATAACGGTATAGCCCAACTTTACGAATTAATAGCTTGTATAACTGTAACTTATTTCCGATTACTTTGTTACGTTTGTTTAGGTTTTCCACGTTTTTCGGTACTTATAATTACTATGCCGTAAGTTATTAAAAACTTTATTAAAAAAACCCGTTTTGTCGAAGTTGTAAATATCCTTTTTTGCGATGCCGTATTTTGCGATTATAGTCCGAATAAGTTCAAATTATTTGCGAAATATTTCTGGATTTTCGTATAATACCTTTTAATAATCGATTTCTCGATTTAAACGCGTTTTAAGTTTGTTTTGCCGTCGTACAAATCTTTACGTTTAATTAACCTTAACGCGTTCCGTAACGCGTTAAGTAAGTAATAAATTTGCCATATCTTTAACGTATTAAAGCCGGATAGGAAACGTTTACGTATTTAAGTTAAGGATTCGGTCGATAATCGATTTTTTTTCGGTCGGAATTAAATTTTGCAAACTGGGAATAATATCGGTTCGGACGCGTTTGCCGTTAATTCGCAACTTTAAGGTAATAAATGGGACGTTATAAATAAAACTAAGCTTTTTATAATTAAGTTTCGGGTTTTTGTTTTTAACTTGAACGGCTAGGTTTATTTTTGTTTCTTTTGTAAGTTGTTCTATATTGCAGTTATTAAGAAATAAGTAATTAAAGTTAGATAATTAAAACGTTGGAAAAAGTGTACCGCGAGGTGGTATGTACCGCGAGGTGGTGTGAGACGTTAATCTTTTAATAAACAATAACTTAATATTTTTATATAAAAAAGTTTTTTTTTAAAAAAAAGCTGCTAAAATACGCGAAACTAAGTATCTTTTTAACAAACGTCGAAAATCCAAAAACAAACATCTTTAAGAAAGAAAAATACTTATTTGTTACAGAATAGGGGTTCTTGCCTAGAAAGGGCCAACCTTTGAGGCCTAGCGCGAGCACTTCAACGGCTAAACCCCGGCCGAGGAGACTTGGCTTTCGAAAATGATCTAGGTAATCTAACGGATTAATCAAATCATATAGATTACATAGATCCACGATACACTTACCAAAGACGAGATGGATATATAATGGACCAGTTTCCTATGTAAATAATTTTTGAATAATTTCGCTTTTTAATTATCAATTTAAGCTTTTAACTAGAGGCAACTGTACCGTTTTCTGATTAAGGAAAAAGTACCTTAAATCTCTTTAACGAATATATTAAATTATTTCTCGTCCTATTATTACCTGCAAATCAAAACCTTTTTCTGATACTGCTTATACCTTTAAGTGGATGTATAACAGGTTCGTTACATTTTAATAATTCCTTAATTAATAGTTAACGAATAATTTAAGGCCCAGTTAAACATAAACCTTTTTGAACTTAGTAAAGATAACATTATAAAGCGACGTTTAGAAAACAATATACCCGATTTCCGTTATTAATTAATAAAGGATTAATAATCAGAATTAACGACCTACCCCTTATTAAAAAAGTACTCCGACTTATCGATAACATGGCGTCTTTTACGATTCGAGCCTAAAAAAAACCTTCTTCCGCTTAACGGCAATCTACCCCTCCCCTTAAAGATATTATTAAGGTACAAGGCGAGTTAAAAAGTAAAAAGGAGTATAAAAAAAAAGCCCGAAGCCGCAAAACCAGAACTTAAGGGCAAGGAAAAGGAACTTACTGCAAAAGAAAAGATGAATTTCTTGGCAGCAGAACTTCGAGTATTAAAAAAGGAAAATGCCAGATTTGCTTAAAGAAAGAAGGAAAAAGCCTCTGCTCCACCCCTGTTCAATTTTGACCTATATCGCGAATCCCCCATTTTACTTTCCGGGTATTACGGGATACCTGAAGTTAAGGGGTACAAACCAGCCGTTTTTAAACCTTATGATGGATTTATAAACGTAGAAGGATTCTTAATCCAAGCCCGAATTTATTTTAAATTTTACCAGAATTTCCTAGTGAAAAATTATCAGAAAATATTGGCCATTTTTTAAGCATTTACAGGAAAATCCTTTCATGGTTTAAGCCAATTTTGAAAAACTATTTAAAGAATTAACGTTACAGATAAGCTCGCGAGCCGGATAAGCTCGCGAGCCAATTTTCTTAACATCTCAACTACCCAACTTCAATTACTAATTTTTCAACATCACAACATGGAACACTTTACAAAAGAATCTAAAATAAATCTAGCTATTCAGACGAAAAAGCAAAACCCGAAACTTAGTTTTAAAAAGTTATATTCGATATACGATATTCCCGAATTTACATTGAAAGCCCGTTATTACGGACAATACGCCCGAACCGATATTATCCCCCATTTTCGAAAATTAACGGCGACCGAAAAGAAATTTATTGTCGAAAAAATCCTTAACTTAGATACGCGAACGTTTCTTGTCCGGCTTTAGCACGTTAAAGATATGGCCAATATATTGCTTACCTAACGCGTTACAGGGCGCGTTAAAGTTAAATGGGTTTCGAATTTTATTAAACGGCAAAAGAAACTCCAAACGCGTTTAAATCGGAAAATCGATTATTAACGGGTCCTATGCGAAAATCCAGAAACATTTCGTAAGTGGTTCGAGCTTGTCCGGGTTATTATCGCAAAATACAGCATCGTAAAAAAGGATATTTACAACTTCGACGAGACGGGATTTTTAATAAGGCTTTTTATAATAACGGGCATGGTAATTACCAGTACCGAAAAACGTGGAAAACCTAAACAAACCTAACAAGGAAATAAAAAATGGGTTACAGTTATCCAAGTTATTAATTTCCAAAGTTGGGCTTTGCCGTTATTTATTATTATGACGGGGAAAAATCACCTTAAATCTTAATATCGCGATAGCAAATTACCGACCGATTAAAGGTTTGGTATAAGCCATAATAGCTGGATAATAAACGAATTAGGTTTAAAATGGATTTAACATTTCGATAAATATATTCGGACGCGTACGAAAAATTCGAAACGTTTCCTTATCCTCGACGGCTACAAAAGCTACCATTCGATAGAATTCGAAAAATACTGTGCTAACCACGACATTATTACACTTTGTATATCCGCGTATTCCTCCTATCGGCTTTAACCTTTTGACGTATTTTGTTTTTCTGTTTTAAAACGCGTTTATTCGCGGTATATCGAAAACTTAATACGACGTTATCATACCTATATTGCCAAAGAAGATTTTCTCGCCGGCTTTTATAACGCGTTCCAAGCTGTTATAACGTTTAACAATATTAAATCTGGATTTGCAAAAACTGGTTTTGTTTTATTCGATTCTAATAACGTTTTTTCCGAATTAGAAATTCCTCCAGTTGTACCTACGCCGACCGTTTCCCCGTTAACTTCCGCCGGTTCCATTCGTTCCCTACCTGCGAAGATCCCTAGGAATATTAAAAAAGTAACGAAGCAAAAACGTTACTTGCAAAAAAAGATTGGAAATTATCAAGGTATTTTGTTAACAAAGGTTATTAAATCGGCTGGTTTTTTAACAAAAAGTAACAAGTTACTTTTGTACGAAGTTGCTTTTTTTCGGGAAGAAAACGCCCAATTGCGCAAAACCAACCATATCTTAAGCAAACGTCGGAGGACCAAAAATAAACGTTTTTAAGAAGGAGGAATATTTATTATACAAGAGGGACAAGTTCTTTTGGCCGAAAAAGAAGGGGTTGGTGAAAAAATGCAGCCAACAGCAGCTGGAGGGGGTCGTTGCAAGAGGGTTGAAACCAAGGAACGGAAGTGTGGCGTTTGCGGCAAGCCCGGACATAATGCGCGTACTTGTGAAGAAGCTGTAAATACGTCTAGCGAAGGAGAATCCGATTAATTTGAATTGATTTGATGTATTATGGTTGATTAATTTGAATTTGTTGTTACAAGGTGCCCAAAAACGGCTCGCGAGCTTGTCCGGCTCGCGAGCTTATCTGTGACGTTATTTTAAAAGCTTATCGGACGTTACAAATCATATTTTTAGCAATTATGAACATTTCGAAAATAAAATGCGAGCTTTATTCGGAAATACCGATAAAAAATAGCATGCGGTAAAATAACTGCATTTGTTACGATAGATTAAGTTAACAGCAAAGTATATAACCGAATTTAATCGTTTGGTTATTATTTCGCAACTGTTAGTAAGCGTATTGTTTTACCCGTATTATAACGGCTTAAAACTTTAGGTTAAAGATGAGATATATAGAGTATCTAAGACAGAATCTTTTAAAAAATACATAAATCAGGTTATTATCGCCGATCGACGCACCTTTAACAGGTACCTCGAAAAAAAAGAATTTAACAAGCGAAAAAACAAAAGGAATTCGAATAACCGAACCCAGAAAAAAAGGGATAAATTTCAGAAAAAAGCTAGCTTATCTTCGAAAAATCCTAAAATAAATAAGTTTAATATAGAATATTTTAATTATAGCAAAAAGGGCTATTACAAAAGCGAATATCGCTTCCTAGCTAAGCAAAATACCAAAAAGGAAGGAATTCCTTAATTTTAAAGGGAACTTCAGAAGAAGCCTTAAAAAAAAGGTACGGATGGCAAAATATGAAATAGATAGCAAAGAAAAAAAAAAAGGAAAAGGAAGTTAGTACCATCTTTTTCTAGTAAGAATTCATTATTGCTACGATAAGCAAGGTTCAAAACGGCAACCCAGAATGTAAGCGTTACCTAACTTGCCAAAATCAGATTGCTAAAGCCTGTAAGTATTATCCCGGATAAACAGCTTCCAGGATAGCTATAAAGCTAGGATACGTTTGTTACTTGGATAAGCAGGAATACAAAATCCACGAAAAAAACGGTTAGTTACGGCCGGACTTTAACAATTACGGACAGTTATCCCCCGAACTTTATAAGCTCCTTAAATATACAGTACATCCAAAACCTAACAATACCAAAACATAAAAAACGAACGATTACGACTTTTTCAATTTTTCTGCCTATTACGATTATGGTTGTCTGATTTACTTGCGAACCAAGGAAAACAATAACAATTGACCCGGATGGGATGACGAATTGGCTACAGAACCAGACGATAAATGCAGATACATTAAGACTCCTCGATGGCCAGAATACCTTAGGTTTTGTTATTTACATTCGGAGTTCGAACAAAGCCAGAGGGCCATAGCACAAGGATATATGTGCTACTTACCTATGTTGTGTATGATATACGAAGCCCTAGCGGCAGGAATGGACCTATTGGAGGTCAAGCCTTAAGCAAGTTTCCCTTCGCCCATGGAAAAAAAACCAACCTAAGCCCATACAGTCCCAGAATTTCAGTGTCAGTATAGCAGAAGAACTTGGTTCAAGTACATGGACGATTATTGTTCCAAGCACGCGGTTAGAAAAGCCCGAGAATGGAGACGTTCCTAACCTTATTAATTAAAAAACTCCAAAGGTTTTCGAAACTAAGGCATCGAGAAGCCCGCCGATACAAGACCTTATACGAAGCCAGAACAGGACTTAAAAGTCAGATTAAGATTTTATTACATTATAAAAACAAAACGTTCAAGGTAATAATTAATTCAGGTATGGAAAATAACTTTATCTTACCCGCTATGGTAAAAAAGTACCAGATCCCTTAGAGATATAAGCTACAGTTTTACAAACTACGCACCGTTAATGGAAGCCTATCTACCTACAAAAATGGTCGAGTTTTTAGGGAAACAAAAAAACTTCCAGTCCAGATATAAGGATACTTAAAAGGAATTGTCTTCGACATAGCCGACATTTCAGGACACAACATTATCCTGGGAATGCCTTGGTTCCGTTCCAGCAACCTACGCATTAACTGGAAAAAGCAAACACTTTCCTGGGAAGATAAAACAAAACACCCAAAGGAAGACGATCAAAGGGTTTGCTATGTTATTAAGGAAGTACGAATTCCAGATCGAGATGTTACAGTACCCCAGGAATACAAAGGATTCAAGAAACTATTTAAGAACAGAGAGGACCACGAGCTGCCTCCTTATGGTTAATGGGATTATCGGATACCCATTAAGGAAGGACATTATCCCAAGTTTCACAAAATTTATTACATAAATCCAGAAAAGTTAAAAACCTTATAAAAAAATATACAGTTAAACCTGAAAAGAAAGTACATTCAACCTTCTAACTTTTCCGCCGGTTACCCCGTTCTTATAGTTCCAAAAACGAAGGACGGCAAGCAAAGGATCGACGAAAACGGAGACCCGGTTTTTAAAAAAGTAATCGATTACAGATAATTAAACGATATCACGATTAAAAACGGATATCCTTTAACCCTCATGAACACCTTAAAAAAAATGCCAGCAAAGCTAAGTAATTTACTGCACTAAATCTCCGAAACGGATACTATCGCATCAAAATAACCAAAAACGAAAAATAGAAAATACCGTTTAAAATAATACATGGATTTTATAAATACAAAATCATGCCAATAAAACTTATTAACATTTCCGTAAGTTTCTAACGTCTGGTTATAATTACTTTCAGATAATTCCTAAACAAATTCGTATTTGTCTATCTCGATAACATTTTTATCTATTCCGAAACGTTAAAGAAATACAAAAAGCACGTTGCCTAGGTGCTTAAGACATTAAATAAAACAAATATTCGAATCAACCCAACTAAAAGTATATAGCACATACAAAAACTGGATTTTTTAAAATTTACACTTACTCCCGGATAAATTCAGATTTAACGTTTTAAATTAAAAGCAATTAAAAACTGGCCCATCCTTAACAAGGCAACCGTTACAGATATCCGACAAATTTTAAGATTTACGGGTTATATACGCGGCTTAATTAAGGAATATAAAGATATAATCAAACCATTAACGAAACTTACCACTAAAAAACACGTTAAAAAGAAATTTAAGCTTCCAAAGGAAGCCAAAAAAGCATTTCGAATACTAAAGAACGCGATTACCAATGGACCCATTATAAGGATACCCAATCTAGACAAAAAAAATGCCTAAAAACAAACGCCTTAAACTACGTACTAAATACCGTTTAAAATAACTGAAGGATAACGACAAATAGTACCTAATAACGTATTATTCCAAGGCATTTCGAAATGCAAAATTTAGATATCCAATTTATGATAAAAAATTACTAACAATTATTAACGCCTTTAAAAAATAGGAACCTTTCCTTAACGGAACGAAAAAACCTTTCGACATCTATTTTAACCATAAAAATCTTACTCGATTTATAAAAGCACAAAAACTGAACAAACGATATAAAACTTAAATAATCTTTTTATCAAAGTTTAACTTTAAAATCTACCACATCAAAAATAATGAAAATATCCAAGCAGACATCTTAAATCGTAAAAATAACTACAACTCCAAAATTACGAAACGCCATATACAGATATTACAGGTTGCGAAAAATAACACTTTACAACTATACGTAATTTTAAAACAACCTACGCCAAAACTTTTAATACAGTTTAAAAATTCCTACGATTTAAACAAACGGAAAAAAATAAAACAATTAAAAAAACAATCTAAAAACTAACTTTTATACCATAACAAAATTTACATACCAAAAAAACGACAAAAACAATTTGTTAAGAAATTCCACGAAAACCCCCTATATAAACATTAAGGAATCTTCAAAACTACTAAGCGATTAAAAAAAAATACGACTTTCCTAAACTTCGCCGGGTAATCAAACAAATTATCAAAAACTGCAACATCTGCAACAAAGCAAAAACAACCAAACATAAGCCCTATAACCTACTACAACTTACAGACATTCCCGATAAAACATAAAACACTATCGTTTAAAACTTTATCATCGGCTTACCCATATCAAAAAACCCAGTTACTAAAATTAAATACGATAACATATAGGTAATCGTTAACAGATTTACCAAATATAAATACTTCTTACCTTTTAAAAAAATATAACAGCAAAATAGTTAACGTACGTTTTCATATAACATTACCTCGACAAATACGGAATACCAAAAAAAATCATCTCCGACAAAAACAAATTATTTATATCCAAGTTTAACACCAGTTTTTTTAAACAAATTAACGCTAAACTAAAATTCTTTACAACTTATCACTTACAAACAAACGGACAAATTAAACGACTAAACCAAACGCTAAAACAATACCTACGAAACTATGTCAATTACCAACAAAATAACTGGGTAAAACTTTTACCACTTGCTTAAATAACTTACAACACCTCCGTTAATAAAAATATAAACGTATTTCTATATACAGCGGTATATAAACACGAAGCAGAAATCCAACAACCAGAACAACCATTAAGCAAAACTCCTACCGTTACCACAATTGCACCACGAACAGAAATAATCGTAACCGAAATTAAAACGATCCAAACCCGTTTATAAACTGAACTGCAATTTCTCTAACAACAAATGGCTCAATATTACAACAAAAAAAAATTAAGAAATTAATCCTATCGAAAAAAAAAACAAGGTCTACTTATTACGACAAAAACTTAATACAACCTTAAATATCTTACAGATTAAAACAAAAAAACCCAGCAATAAGCTCGATTTTAAAAAACTTAGCCCTTTTAAAATTAACGAAGTTATCTCCAAAACCAACTACCAACTATTATTACCCAAAACAATAAAGATACATCCCGTTTTCTACATTTCCTTACTAAAACCAGCACCTAAAAACGTTCCTTTAGAAAAGAACCTAGAACTAGAAGACAACACCGACGAATATAAAGTCGAAAAAATACTGGATTCCAGAAAAGTCAAAAACAAAATCCAGTATCTAGTTAAATAAAAAGGATACTTACATAAAAAAAACACATAAAAACCGCTTAACCACCTAACAAACGTAAAAAACCTGGTTAAGGCGTTCCATCGCCAAAACCCTAACCGACCGTCTCTAACGCAGCCAAAGTTGCAGGCGACAAAAATCCCCCGCCAAAATCTACCCCAACAACGTTCCAATCGAAAAAAGACGCCTCCGTCATAACGTTTATTTCGAAAGCAAGCTGCGCTTACTCCGTCTCCATACGACGCTGCTTTTCTTCCAACTTTTCTTATTTTTCCATTTAATCCAATTCATAACCTTCCTTCAAAATAACAAAGGCCTTTTTTTATAAAACGTCTTGCTAAAAACGCAAACGTTTTAACCAATCAAAAAGTTCCATTAACTTATCTTCCACTTTACGTTATTCTTTTTACAAACGCTTACGCTCCTCCCCAATTTTCACCAAGGAATTCATATCTAATACGTCGCAAGCCGAACGCTAGTAACAAATACAACAACCACAACTTGGAATATCCGCCACGAAAAAACAATCGGGTTTTCCAAAACGAATACAGTTCGAACAAAAAACAACCTTGGAGCCAAACTTCTTAATAAAGTTTGCACGGTTATCGCGTACTTCGCGTTAATTCAATCGAGATTTCCTTTTTTCTTTCTAGATACGGCCTGTTATGATAAAATCAGCTAAAAAGTGCCAAAACTCTTTTCAACTACCAAGATAGCTACTTACGGTTCTTATCTTTAAGACAAAGATTCTTGGAAAGGGGAAATAATGTTACAGAACAGGGGTTCTTGCCTAAAAAGGGCCAATATTTAAGGCCTAACGCAAGCACTCCAACGGCTAAACCCCGGCCGAGGAAACTTAACTTTCGAAAATAATCTAAGTAATTTAACGGATTAATCAAATCACATAAATCACATAAATCCACGACATACTTACTAAAAACGAGATGGATATATAATGAACCAGTTTCTTATATAAATAACCTCTAAATAGTTTCGCTCCTTAACTATTAATCTAAGCTCTTAACCAAAGGCAACTGTACCGTTCTCTAATTAAAGGAAAAGTACCTTAAATCTCTTTAACGAACATATTAAATCATTCCTCGTCTTATTGTTACCTGCAAATCAAGACCCTTTTCGGATACTGCTCATACCTCCAGGTGGATGTATAACAGGTTCGTTACATTATTATACCAAAAGAATAAACTCTTTTGGGCGAAAAAGAAAAATGAAGTAAAGAAATACAGCTAATAACGATTGAAAGTAATCGCTATATAAAATTCAAAATAAAAAAACAGAAATATAGCGTCTACGGTACGCCTAGATATAATGCGCGTACTTGTAAAAAAACTGTAAATATGTCTAACGAAAAAGAATCCGATTAATTTAAGTCGATTTAATACGTTATTGTTATTTTATTTAAGTATATTATTGCGAAGTGCCAAAAACCAGCTATCTTACTTATATAGCTATCTCGTTTATATAATAAGTTAATTGTAATCACTAGCAGTGTATTAAAGCAACAATTACATTTCAAAATCTATTATACGAAAAAAATAAATATTTTAAATATTTAGCCGTAATACCGGTAAATATTACGTTTATAAACGTATGTTTTATTTACGAATATACTGATATTTAAAATATATTTAATAATGATATATAAATAATGCGTTAATTAACTTTACACTTTATATAACTTTACGAATTAAATTATTTCGTAAGCTAATTTTATTAATATATTAATTATATAACTTTAATTATTAATTTTTCAATATTAATAATCTGGAACGTTTTACAAAAAATCCAAAATGAACTTAATTATTTAAGTTAAATATCGAAACCTGAAATTTAACTTTAAAAAGCTATATTAAATACATAACGTTTCCGAATTTACTTTAAAAGCCGGATATTACGGTAAACGCGTCCAAACCGACATTTTTCCTAGAATGCGAAAATTAACGCCGACCGAAAAAAAAATCAATTATCGACCGAATTTTTAATTTAAATACGCAAACGTTTTTTGTCTAGTTTTAACATATTAAAGATATAGTAAATTTGTTACTTACCGAACGCGTTACGGAACGCGTCGGAATTAACTAAGCGCCGAGATTGGTTTAACGGCAAAAAAATTTAAAACGCGTTTAAATCGAAAAATTAATTATTAAAACATATTACACGAAAATCCAGAAATATTTCGTAAATAATTCGAATTTGTTCGGGTTATATTTGCAAATTACGGCATTATCAATAAAGATATTTATAATTTTAACGAAACAAACTTTTTAATAAAAATTTTATTAATATATAACTGTGAAGATGGAGGTTCGCAATTCGGGGTACCGTTGTTGTTCTCTGATTTCTGCTGCTTCTAAAGGTAGGAGGCAGAAGGTCTAGGCTACGTACATACAAATAATAGGCCTAACGCGCCCATCCCGCCGTTGCTTTACTGGGGGGGGGCG
>QJOB01000498.1:0-11831 GCA_004155035.1 Monosporascus sp. 5C6A | reverse complement strand
AGTCGCGACGATCCAGATGATCGTCAACCTGCTGCTCCTGCGCGGCAACATCGGGCGCCCGGGTGCCGGTGCGTGCCCCGTGCGCGGCCACAGCAATGTGCAGGGCGATCGCACGATGGGCATTTATGAGAAGCCCGCGCCGGCATTCCTGGATCGGCTGGAAAAGGTGTTCAGCATTCAAGTGCCGCGCGAACATGGCTACGACACCGTCGGCGCCATCGAAGCGATGCAGCAAGGCGCCGCGCGCGTGTTCTTTGCCATGGGCGGCAACTTCGCGGCAGCCACGCCCGACACCGCCGCCACATGGGCGGGCCTGCGCCAGTGCGACCTGACCGTGCACGTGACCACCAAGCTCAACCGCAGCCACATCGTGCACGGCAAGGCTGCGCTGATCCTGCCGTGCCTTGGCCGCACCGAGGTCGACCAACAGGCCGGCGGCGCGCAAGGGGTGACGGTGGAAGACTCGATGAGCATGGTGCACATGTCGGCAGGCATCAATCCGCCGGCCTCTCCGCATCTGCTCTCGGAGCCGGCCATCGTGGCACGCCTGGCCGAGGCGACGCTGCCCGAGAGCACCATCCCGTGGCGCTGGCTGGTCGAAGATTACGACCGCATCCGCGAACGCATCGAAGCTGTGTTCGACGACTTTGCCGGCTTCAACGAGAAGATTCGCGTACCGGGCGGCTTTCGCCTGCGCAACACCGCGTCGGAACGTGTCTGGAACACGCCGTCGGGCAAGGCGGAGTTCCACGCGCATGCCGTGCCGACTGACACGCCGGTCCACCGCGCTCGCGAGCGCCATGCCGACGCCACCGTCTTTACGCTCGCCACGGTGCGTTCGCACGATCAGTACAACACCACGATCTACGGCATGGACGACCGCTACCGCGGCGTGTTCGGCCAGCGCCGCGTGGTCTTCATCAACAAGGAAGACCTGCACACGATCCGGCGAGTGGGTCGACATGGTGACGCTTTCCGAAGACGGCACCACGCGCCGCGCCGATGGCTTCCGCCTCGTGGCGTATGACATTCCGCGCGGGTGCCTAGCGGCGTATTACCCCGAGACGAACCCGCTGGTGCCGCTGTCTTCCGTGGCTGACCAGGCACGCACGCCGACATCCAAGTCGATTCCGGTGATGCTGGTGCCGAGCCAGGTCGCGCGCACTGCTGACACCCAAGCGGCCACCACGGCCGAAGCCTGATGGCCACAGAGCCGGCGTGGTCTGCGCTGCAGCTGGCGCTGCTGGCCGCATTGCGCGAGACCGACGCCGGCAAGCCGGTGTCGCTACCATGGCTGACCAAGCGCGTGGGCGAGCGCGCCAGCACAGTGCTGCGCGCGCTGCATCCGCTGGCCGACGCCGGCCTGTTGCGCGTTGCCATGGACGACACACGCTGGCTCATCGTGCTGCTCGATGCCGGCCGCGCTTTGCCTCATTTCACTGCATGACTTTGCTACCCCGCCACCCCGCCGGCTTGCCCGTCGTGTCCACTAACGCGACGAAACGCACACGCACCGGCGCGCAAGAAGACACCTCCACGGCCGTCGCCGATGAGGCACCGGTCGCGCTTGTCTTCAACGGCATCACGCATGCCGTAATGATGGCGTCGCCGACCGACCTGGAAGACTTTGCGCTGGGCTTTGCGCTGTCAGAAGGCATCATCGACAGTCGCGCCGATTGGCGGGGCGCAGATGTGGAAACGCATCCGCATGGGCTCGAAGTACACGCTGAAATTGCTTCGCATTGCTTCGTGCGGTTGAAGGAACGCCGTCGCGCGCTGGCCGGCCCGACCGGCTGCGGGCTGTGCGGCATTGAAAGCCTGCAGACTTTTGAAGATGCGCCGCAACCGCTTGTGCCACCCGCGTGGTTGGCATCACTTGCCGACACGCAGGTATTGGATGCAATGCAGGCGATGACGGCGCATCAGCCGGCCAATGCGCTCACGGGCGGCTTGCATGCCGCAGGGTGGGTGCCCTCAGACGGCAACGCACCGCTGCATGCGCTGGAAGACGTGGGTCGCCACAACGCTCTCGACAAGCTGATCGGCCGGCTGGCTCGGCTCGGCATCCGCCCCTCGGACGGGTTTATCGTCATGACGAGTCGTGCGAGCTTCGAGCTGGCGCGCAAGTGCGTTCAACTGCAGGTGCCGCTGCTGGCAACGATCTCCGCGCCATCCTCACTCGCAATCCGCCACGCCAAGGTCGGCCAGCTGACGCTGCTGGCGTTCTGCCGAGGCGATAGCGTGACGCGGTTTGCGTAACGCACAGAACGCGCGAGGTTAGATCTCCACCTTGCTCCCCAGCTCAACCAACCGGTTGGCAGGAATCCGGAAGAAGTCCGACGGTTTGGCGCTGTTGTGCTGCATCCAGGCAAACAACGACTCCCGCCACATCGCCATGCCGGGCAGCGGCGACGGCACCACCGTGGCGCGCGTAATGAAGAACGACGTTTCCATATCTTCAAAGACGATGCCCAGCCGCTCGCCCACGCTGCGAACGATCTCGTCCACAGCGGGCGTTTCCTTGAAGCCGAAATCCACCACTGCGGTGTGGATGTCGTCGCCAATGGTTTTGATGACCAGGCGCTTGGCAGGGTCCACATAGGGCACGGCCAGCGTACGGAAGTGGATGAACAGCACGCGCTTGTGCAGCACGTGGTTGTGCTTGAGGTTGTGCAGCAACGCCAAGGGCACGAAATCGATGCTGGGCGTCAGGTACACGGCCGTGCCGTCCACACGATACGGTGGATGGCGCAGCAGCCCGTCCATGAACGGCTCAAGCGGAATGCCGCCTTCTACATTGCGCGCCTTCAGCAGCTGCGTGCCCGAGTGCCACGTCACCATCAGGAAGAAGATCAAGCCGCCCAGCAGGAGCGGGAACCAGCCACCGGCTGCAATCTTGAGCAGGTTTGCGGCGAAGAACGACAGGTCCACCGCCAGGAATACTGCCCCGATGCACGCCACCAGCCAGAGGCGCCATTTCCAGGCGTTGTGCATGACGACTGTGACCAGACCCGTCGTCAATACCATGGTGGTCGTCACCGCAATACCGTACGCCGCGGCCAGGTTGTCGGACTTGCCGAACGCCAGCACCACGGCCACCACCAGCACGAGAAGCATGTAGTTGACCACTGGCACGTAGATCTGGCCGATCTCCACATCCGACGTGTAGAGAATCTTCATGCGCGGCGCATAGCCCAGGTGCACGGCCTGCGCCGTCATCGAAAACGCGCCAGAGATGACGGCCTGCGACGCAATGACGGTGGCCGCCGTAGCCAGCAGCACCATCGGGCCAACCGCCCAGCTCGGCATCAACAGGAAGAACGGGTTTTGCACGGCGCTCGGCTCGCGCAGCAGCAAGGCGCCCTGGCCAAAGTAATTCAGCAGCAGGCACGGCATGGCAATGTAGAACCACGCGTACCGGATGGGGCGGGCGCCGAAGTGGCCCATGTCGGCATACAGCGCCTCGGCACCGGTCAGCGCCAGGAACACCGAGCCGAACACGATGAACGCCAGCACCGTATGCCGGAATCCGAATTCGATGGCATACAGGGGGCTCAGGGCCACCAAGATCTGCGGCGACTTCACCACGGAGGCCAGCCCGATCAGCCCGAGCAGCACGAACCAGATCACCATGATCGGCCCGAACAGGCGCCCCACCACGTGCGTGCCCTGCTTTTGGATGAGGAACAAGGCGATCAGCACGATCAGCGCCAGCGGCAAGACCCATGTCTGCAGCGCGGGCGCCATGATCTCCATGCCCTCAATGGCGGAGAGCACGGAAATGGCCGGTGTGATGACGGCATCGCCGTAGAACATGGCAGCGCCCAGCAGGCCCAGCAGCATCAATGTGCGCGTAAACCGGGCGCTACCGCTGCTTGCGCGCATGGCCAGCGCCGTCAGCGCGAGGATGCCGCCTTCGCCGTTGTTGTCCGCCCGCATGACGAAAAGCACGTATTTGACGGAGACCACCAGCGTCATCGCCCAGAACAGCATCGACAGGATGCCGAAGACGGTCTGATCGGAAAACGGCACCCCATGCTCGGGGTTGAAGCATTCCTTCAGGGCATACAGGGGGCTGGTGCCGATGTCCCCGAAGACCACGCCGATCGCGCCCACCATGGTGGCCATCAACGCGGGGTTTTTCTTAGTGTGACTGGCTGCGGCTGTCGTCATGTGTAGGCGGCGGCTGGAACGACGGGAGCGCACGCAATTTTCGTGCACCGCTGCGGCACCGGTTTTGCTGCGTGGGCCGAGTGCGGCAGAAGCCACTAAAGCTTAGGTGAAAACGCCCGGTTTTGCGCGGGTGTTTGCACCGATGGCAAGACCGCGCCAACCCTGATGCAGCCCCGAAAACAGCGGCCCCGCCTGCTCCAAACGGAAACCTTAAAAAAACAGACTTTGACGAGGCGACGCGCCAAGCATATATTCACCAAACGATCGTTTGGCCGGTTCGGCCGGGTCTGCCTGCTGTGTTTGTATTTGGCCGGCGGCCGATCGATTTCTCAACTTCACGACTCAAAATCATGGCTACTGGTACCGTCAAGTGGTTCAACGACGCAAAGGGTTTCGGCTTCATTACCCCGGATGATGGCGGCGAAGACCTTTTCGCACATTTCTCCGCAATCAATGCCGCAGGCTTCAAAAGCCTGAAGGAAGGTCAGAAGGTGTCGTTCGAAGTCACGCAAGGCCCGAAGGGCAAGCAAGCTTCGAACATCGTGCCCCAGTAACACGGAGCACGCGGGCGCGGTAGCCCGGTTTTGGCTTGCCGCGCGAGGTTTCCTCGCGCGTGTATTGGCCGGGATATTCCGCCAGGCAGGTTGTTTCAGTACGTGTTTGCCATCAAGCAGTCGGATGGCCGCCGGAAGCGGTGGCCTGGTTTGACGAACCCCTTTTGGGAGCATGCAATGGCCAGCCGAATTGAAGAGAACGCCGTTCAATATGATCCGCCCGCCGGGGCAGCTGCAGAAATGCATGCTGCCCCGAGTTTTATTCGGGATTCGGAGATCCAGTTTTCGCGCTCGCAGACATTCCACGAGGGCCAGCGCGTCAGCTTCGATGTAGAAATCGGGCCCGATGGCGAACTCATCGCCGTCAACATCAAACCAATATGACACGCCGGTTTCAACTCGGCATGTTCAAACGATAAAGGGAGGCATTGCCTCCCTTTCTCATGAGCGATACGTCGGCTTACTTGGCTGTCGGCATGACGAATTCAGCGCCCTTGGCGATCGAATCCGGCCAGCGTTGCATCACGCTCTTGTAGCGCGTGTAAAAACGCACACCTTCTTCGCCATAGGCGTGGTGGTCTCCGAACAGCGAGCGCTTCCAGCCGCCAAAGCTGTGCCACGCCATCGGCACCGGAATCGGCACGTTGATCCCGACCATGCCCACCTGGATCTGCCGCGCAAATGCACGCGCCACGCCGCCATCGCTCGTGTAGCACGACACGCCGTTGCCGAACTCGTGGGCGTTGATCAGCTTCACCGCCTCGGCCAGATCGTGCACGCGCACCACCGACAGCACCGGACCAAAGATCTCTTCCTTGTAGATCGTCATCTCGGGCTTGACATGGTCGAACAGCGTGCCGCCCGTGAAGAACCCCCCGGCGTGGCCGTCGACCGTGTGGCCGCGTCCGTCGACTACAAGCTCGGCCCCTTCTTCCACGCCCTTGGCGATATAGCCTTCCACCTTGGCCTTGTGGGCAGCGGTGACAAGCGGACCCATTTCGCTGTCCGCCTGCATGCCATTGCCGATCTTGAGCGCGCGGGCACGTTCGGCAAGGCGCGGAACGAGCTTGTCAGCCACGTCCCCCACCGCCACAGCCACGGAAATCGCCATGCAGCGCTCGCCGGCCGAACCGTAGCCGGCGCCGATCAGGGCATCCACCGCCTGGTCGAGGTCCGCATCCGGCATGACGACGAGATGGTTCTTTGCGCCGCCCAAGGCTTGCACGCGCTTGCCGCGCCTGGTGCCCTCGGCGTAGATGTATTCGGCGATGGGCGTGCTCCCAACGAACGAGACGGCCTGCACATCCGGATGCTCGAGCAGGGCATCGACGGCATCCTTGCCGCCCTGGACGACGTTGAACACGCCATCGGGCAAGCCCGCCTGCTTGAGCAAGTCGGCAATCATCAGGCTGGGGGTCGGATCACGTTCGCTCGGCTTGAGGATGAACGTATTGCCGCACGCCAGCGCCACGGGCGCCATCCACATCGGCACCATGAACGGGAAGTTGAACGGCGTGATGCCGGCCACCACGCCCAGCGGCTGGCGCAGGTTCCAGTTGTCGATGCCGCCGCCGATGTTGTCGGTGAATTCGGTCTTGAGCAGGTTCGGAATGCCGCATGCAAATTCCACCACTTCAATGCCGCGCGTGACTTCGCCCTTGGCATCGGAGAACACCTTGCCGTGCTCACGCGTAATGGCGGCGGCCAGGGCATCGTGGTTCTGGTCGAGCAGCTCCTTGAACTTGAACAAGACGCGCGAGCGCTTGAGCGGCGAAGTCTCGGCCCAGTCCGGGGCAGCCGCATGGGCGGCGGCTACGGCGGCATCCACTTCGGATTTGCCGCCCAGCAGCACTTGCGCGCTCACGGCGCCCGTGGCCGGGTTGAAGACATCGGCACTGCGCGTGCCGCTGCCAGCATGGCGTTGGCCGCCGATGTAATGGCTGACAACGGATTCGGTCACGGCGGGATCAATCGGTCGGTTCATTTCAGGCTACCTCTTGCAGAACGGTACGAACGGTGTCGAAGATTCGCGCGATCTGCGCCTCTTCGATGATGAGCGGCGGGGAGAACGCCAGGATGTCGCCGGTGTAGCGCACCAGCACGCCACGCTCCAGGCATTTCAGGAAGACTTCGTAAGCGCGCGCGCCGACGGCGCCGGGGCGCGATTCCAGTTCGATGCCGGCCACGAGGCCCAGGTTTCGGATGTCCTTCACATGCGGCGCGCCCTTGACCGAATGCGCGGCTGCTTCGAACGCCGGCGACAGCGAACGCGCGCGCTCGAACAGCCCTTCGCTACGATACAGGTCCAGCGCGGCCACCGCCGCGGCCGCGGCCAGCGGGTGGGCCGAATACGTATAGCCGTGGAACAGCTCAATCGCGCCTGGCGCGCCGGCATCGACGACGGTGTCGTGCACCGACTGGCGCACGGCCACGGCGCCCATCGGCACGGCGGCGTTGTTGATGCCCTTGGCCATCGTCAGCAGGTCCGGCGTCACGCCAAAGAACTCGGCCGCCGTTGCCGCGCCCAGGCGGCCAAAACCGGTGATGACTTCATCGAAGATCAGCAGGATGCCGTGCTTGTCGCACAGCGCGCGCAAACGCTGCAGGTAGCCCTTGGGCGGCACCAGCACGCCCGTGGAACCCGCCAGCGGCTCGACGATGACGGCGGCGATGGTCGACGCATCATGCAGCGTGACAAGGCGCTCCAGTTCGTCGGCAAGGTGCTCGCCCCAGGCCGGCTGGCCCTTGGAGAATGCGTTGTGCTCGGGCGCATGCGTATGCGGCAAGTGGTCCACACCCGGCAGCAAGTTCGCCGAGAACGCCTTGCGGTTCGGCGAAATGCCGCCCACCGAGATGCCGCCGAAACCCACTCCGTGATAGCCACGCTCGCGGCCGATCAGGCGTGTGCGCTGCCCTTCGCCCCGCGCGCGGTGGTAGGCCAGCGCAATCTTGAGCGCCGTATCCACCGCTTCGGAACCGGAGTTGGCGAAGAAGATGCGGTTCAGGCCTGCCGGCATGATCTCAGCGACTTTTTCTGCCGCGCGGAACGCCAGGGGGTGCCCCATCTGGAAGGTGGGGGCGAAATCCAGCGTGGCGGCCTGCGTGGTGATGGCGTCGACGATTTCCTTGCGGCAGTGGCCGGCGTTGACGCACCAGAGGCCGGCAGTGCCGTCCAGCACCTCGCGGCCATCGCCGTCACGGTAGTACATGCCCTGGGCGGAAGTCAGCAGGCGCGGTGCGGCCTTGTACTGGCGGTTGGCCGTGAACGGCATCCAGAAGTAGGACAGATCGGTGGTTTCCAGCGGGTGGGGTGCGGGTTTCATCGGCGGCTCCGAAAAAACAGCGGAAAGGGAACGGGCTGGGCAAGCCAGCGGTTGAAGCAAACTGTACAGAGTCCAATGCGACACGGACATGCACAGATGGCTGTTCTATAAGAAACTGTATAGGCGCCCATCACCGCTCCCATGCCGCATCGCAACATGCAACTCGAACTCGATCCTTCTCATCCCCAGCGTACGTTGGTCGACCAGATCGTCCAAGGCATTCGTGCGGCGGTCGACAGCCATGCCCTGCTCCCGGGCACGCGGCTGCCCTCGGTGCGCAAGTTGGCCCAGGCCCACGATGTGAGTACCTTTACGGTGGCGGAGGCCTACACGCGGCTGGCGGCGCTGGGCGCCATCGTGGCGCGGCCGCGTTCGGGCTACCTGGTGGCGGCTCGTACACCAGCCCAACCGGCTTCCGTGGCCCCACGCTGGGAGCCGCCAACGCTCAACGCGGCATGGCTGCTGTCGGATGTGTTTGCCGATCGCTCCATCGCCATCAAGCCAGGCTGCGGCTGGCTGCCGAATGACTGGCTGGACGAGCGCGGTGTGCAGGAAGCCATGCGCGCGGTGAGCCGTGTGTCGGCGTTGCGGGTGGCGGGCTACGGACATCCGTGGGGCTATGCGCCGTTGGGCGAATACGTAGCGCAGTCGCTTGCGCTGCGGGGCCTGCCGGTGGAACGGTCGCAAGTGCTGCTGACCAGCGGCGCCACGCAGGCGCTCGACCTGATCGTCCGCACGCTGTTCAAAGCCGGCGACGTCGTCGCGGTGGATGATCCGGGCTACTGCAACGTGCTCCAGGTGCTCAAGCTGGCCGGCCTGCGCGTGGTCGGCGTGCCGCGCACGCCGGACGGGCTCGACACCGCGGCACTGGAAGCCATCCTGCGCGCGGACGATGCCGACCGGCCGCGCGCCCTCTTTACCAGCTCCGTGCTGCAGAACCCCACCGGCTCGTCGATGACGGCGCAGAACGCCTATCGCGTGCTGCAACTTGCCGAACAGCACGGCCTCTGGATCGTTGAAGACGACCTGCACCGCGAGCTGGCCGACCCCGCCGCCCCGATGCTCGCCGCGCTCGACGGCCTGCGCCGCACGCTCTACGTGAGCGGCTTCTCCAAGACGATCTCGCCCTCATTGCGCGCGGGCTACGTGGTGGCGGACGCCGCCATCACACGCGAACTCGCACGCACCAAGATGGCTGTGGCGCTCACCTCGTCTGAAATTACCGAGCGAATCGTGCATGCGTTCGTCACCCGGCCCGTCTATGCCGAACACGTGGCGCGACTGATTGCGCGGCTCGGAGAAGCGCACACGCGCGTCGAAGCGCTCATGCGTCAACATGGTGCCGAGCCGTTCGATACGCCGGGCCGCGGCCTCTTCCTGTGGGCACGGCTTCCGGGCCAGACCGACGCCTCCGCGCTGGCCAATCGGGCCATCGAACACAACATCTGGCTCGCGCCCGGCCAGTATTTCCGCCCGCATGACGAGCCTAGCCCGTGGCTGCGCTTCAACGTCGCGTACTCCGCAGAACCGGCGCTCTGGGAATTCCTCTCGCACGCGTGACGGCGCTGGCCTGCATGCGGCGCAATGACGTATTGCATGCGATCAATCACGTTACCGGCACTCAAACGTGAAATTCGCGTGAACGGAAGGTTGCGGCGTCACAAATGCGCGACACGATGCGCTGTCGCCTACCGTTCTCTTGCGCCGTACCGATTCCCAACGCCACTTGCAGCCCGATCTGCACAAGGAGTGCCATGGACATCAAGACCGGCCGCGAAACCGCCTTCGCGATGCCGCTTACGAGCCCCGCCTACCCGCCCGGCCCATACCGCTTCATCCACCGCGAATTCTTCATCATCACGTACCGCACCGACCCGGCCAAGCTGCGCGCCATGGTGCCGGAACCGCTCGAGGTGCCCGAACCGCTGGTCGCCTACGAGTTCATCCGCATGGCCGACTCCACCGGCTTTGGCGATTACACCGAAAGCGGCCAGGTGATCCCGGTCACCTACGAAGGCAAGCCTGGCACGTACACGCTCGCGATGTACCTGGACGACCATCCGCCGCTGGCCGGCGGCCGTGAAATGTGGGGCTTCCCAAAGAAACTCGCCTCGCCCAGGCTCTTGACCGACAAGGACACGCTGATCGGCACGCTCGACTACGGCCCCGTGCGCGTGGCAACCGGCACCATGGGTTACAAGCACCGCGAGCTGGATCTGGCCGAACAGAAACGCCGCCTGGAGCGCCCGAACTTCCTGCTGAAGATCATTCCGCACGTGGACGGCAAAACCGCGCGCATCTGCGAGCTGTCGCGCAACTACATGATTGACGTCGACATGAAAGGTGCGTGGACCGGCCCGGCATCGCTCGAACTGGCGCACCATGCGCTGGCGCCCGTGGCCGAACTGCCCGTGCTGGAGATTGTCGAAGCGCGGCACATCATTGCAGACCTGACCCTCGGCATGGGCGAGGTCGTGTTCGATTACCTGGCGAAGTAACGCCTGCCCAACGCCATTCCTTTCCTGCCAACCCTTGGAGTACACACATGTCTGATTTGAAAGGCAAAGTCGCCGTCGTCACGGGTGCCGCCAGCGGCATCGGCAAGCAGATCGCCCTCACGCTCGCCGGTTCGGGCGCGGCCATCGCCATCGTTGACCTGAACGAAGACGGCGCCAAGGCCGTCGCCAAGGAAATCACCGATGCCGGCGGCAAGGCCATTGGCCTGCGTATGGACGTGACCGATGAACAAGCCGTGGACAGCGGCATCGACCGCGTGGCCGAAGAACTCGGCTCGGTCGACATCCTCGTCTCGAACGCCGGCATCCAGATCGTCAATCCGTTCGTGAGCTACTCGTTCGCCGACTGGAAAAAGATGCAGGCCATCCACGTCGATGGCGCGTTCCTGACCACGCGTGCAGCGCTGCGCCACATGTACAAGGACGACCGTGGCGGCGTGGTGATCTACATGGGCTCGGTGCACTCGCACGAGGGCTCGCCGCTCAAATCGGCCTACGTGGCGGCCAAGCATGCGCTGCTCGGCCTGAACAAGGTGTTGGCCAAGGAAGGTGCCGCGCATAACGTGCGCTCGCATGTGGTGTGCCCCGGTTTTGTGCGCACGCCGCTGGTCGAAAAACAGATTCCCGAGCAAGCAAAGGAACTCGGCATCAGCGAAGAGGATGTCGTGAAAAAGGTCATGCTCGGTGATACCGTGGACGGCGTGTTCACCACGGTGGAAGACGTGGCCGAGACGGTGCGCTTCCTGGCCACGTTCCCGAGTGCCGCGCTGACCGGGCAATCGTTCGTGGTGAGCCACGGCTGGTTCATGCAGTAAATCTAAGCACCCGCAAGGAGGTTGGAGGAGATATGCCCGCACCCAAACTACGCGTGGCCGCAACCAAGCGGCCCACGCCGGCAGAGTCGTCACGCCCCGCAGATGCGCCGCTCACTACAGCGCAGCGCATCGTGCTTCCTGAATACGAAAACATCGCACTGGTGCTGCAAGGCGGCGGAGCGCTGGGCTCGTACCAGGCGGGCGTGTTCGAAGGGCTGGACGAAGCCGGCATCGTGCCGAACTGGATTGCGGGCATCTCCATCGGGGCGCTGAATACGGCCATCATTGCAGGCAACGCGCCCAAGCATCGGCGAGAGAAGCTGCGCGAGTTCTGGCAGATCATCACGCAACCGACGTTCTCGCCGCCGCTGCCTGACATCCTGGAAAACGCCTGGTTTGACGGCAATGCGCATTTGCGTAAATGGCTGACCGCCATGCAGGCCGCCGATA
>QJOB01000497.1:0-11860 GCA_004155035.1 Monosporascus sp. 5C6A | reverse complement strand
TCATGGCTTTGCTCCTTCGTTTCCTTCCAGTTCGCGGCTCCACGACAGCCCGTTGACGTAGATACCCAGAGGGTTCTTGCGCACGCGCTGCTCGGTGCGCGGCGTCTGCTGCACGATGGAAACCACGGCGTTCCAGCGTTCGGTGCGATCCAGCGCGCCATTGACAAAGCGCGTCTCCGTCCAGCGCACGTTGAAAGACGTGTCGCTGGCGCGGGTCACGCTGGTGATCTGCACCGTCACCGACTCCTTGCCGATGCGCGCGAACGGATCGTTCACGCGGGCGTACTCGTTGAGCACCACGGCGCCCTTGTCAGTGGTGTAGTCGTAGGCATCCAGCCAGTTCTGCCGCACCACGATGGGGTCGATGGACAGCGAGCGCACCAGGCCGATGAAGCGGCCCAGGTGATAGGCCACCTGGGCATCGCTGGGCCGATACGGCGTAGCGGCTTCACCGACCGCGCGCACCTGGCCCGCGTTGTCCACCTCGATAACGTAGGGCGTGACGATGGACTGCGCCGAGCGCCAGACCAGCCCGCCCGCCATCAGCACGGCCAACGTGAGGCAGCCAAAGGCCATGAAGCGCCAGTTCTTGGCCTGCACGCGGGCCGAGCCGATACGGTCGTCCCAGACCTGCGCGGCGGATTGGTAGGGGGTGGCAGGCTGCGGCGTATCGGCGTAGCGCACCTGCGGTCTTTTGAATCGCATGAGGGTTCTCCTTGAAGATCAGGAATCGGAATCACGCAGGCTTGGCCCCTGGCTGGAGCTGCCGCCGTCGCCGCCGCGCAGCGTGTGGGCGGCGGTCGTGGCGGCATGGGTGAGCTGCTGCCTGCGGTGCAGGCGCTTGGCCCAAGCGGGTTGTGCGGTGGATGGGGCTGTGACGGGAGATTCGCTCGCAGCCCGTGCGGCACTGTCCCCCGACGCCGATCCGGCGTCATCAGGCCGGAAGGCGGCGGCGACGCGCTCCTTCATCGAGCGTGCGCCTTGGGCCACCTTCTGCCCGGCTGCCTGCGCGCCAGTCTTGGCGACATTGCCCACACCGGCGGCGGCGCCCTGGAGGCCGCCACCGGCCGAAGCGGAGCCCGCCTGATAGGCCGACTTGGCGCTGCTGGCGGTCGATGCCATCGAACGGGCGCCACTGACCCCTGCTTTGGCGGCTGCGGGCGCCATACGCGCTCCGGCCGCCACGGCGCCGCCGACACCCGTAGCAGCAGCGCCGACCGCAACGGCGGTTCCGGCTGCGCCGATGGCAGCACCGGCCATCGCGCCCGCGCCAAGCTGCGGGCCGCCGGACACCAGCCCGGTCGCAATGCCCGGCCCGAAGATGCCCAGGGCCAGCATGGACAGCGAGACCAGCATGATGACCAGCGCCCGGTCGATCGAAGGCTCCGAACCTGCCGGGATGTTGAACTCGGAGAACAGCCCCGAGCCGATACCGACGATGACGGCCAGTACCAGCACCTTGATGCCCGACGACACCACGTTGCCCAAGACCTTCTCGGCCAGGAATGCCGTCTTGTTCCAGAGGGCGAACGGCACCAGCACGAAGCCCGCCAGCGTGGTCAGCTTGAACTCGATCAGCGTCACGAAAAGCTGCACCGCCAGCACGAAGAAGCTGACGATGACCACCATCCATGCGAAGAACAGCACGACGATGGGCATGATGTGAATGAACACCTCGGGGAAGCCCGCCATCTCCTTGATCTGCTCAAGAATGGGCGCCCCGGCGTCGATGCCCACTTTGGCGAGCCGTCCCGGCTGCAAGAAGTTACCCATGCTCAGGGTCGAGCCGCTGGCCGTCAGGCCCAGCCCGGCGAACGAGCGGAACACGATGCTCGCCAAGGTGTTGAAGTTGCCGATGATGTAGGCGAAGGCACCGACGTACAGCACCTTGCGGATCAGCTTGGCGATCACGTCCTCGCCCTGGCCGCTGGCATGGCTCATGGCCCAGAACAGCCCGGCGAGCGTCATGTCGATGACGATCAGCGTGGCTGTGAGGAACGCCACCTCCCCGTGCAGCAGGCCGAAGCCCGAGTCGATGTAGCGCGAGAACACATCGAGGAAGCGATCAATGATCGAAATGTCATTCATGGCGAGTCCTCCTGCCCCGGCAAGGCCGCTGCCACCGCCTCGCCGTCTTCGGTGGGTTCATCGAAGCTGGCCGGAATCGGCGGCAATTCGGCCAGCGTCCGGTACTCATCAGGCCCGGCCTTGCCGGAGAAAAAGCGGCGCAGGTCGGCCTTGACCACCTGCGCGCATAACGCGCCGTCGAGCTGACCCGCGCGGCATTGCTCCTTGAGCAAGCGCAGCCGCGCCGGATGGGCCGAGAGTGCATCGACCGAAGGCACCTCCTGCTGGCCGCAACCGGCCAGCAAGAGCACGAGACCGCAGAAAGCAGGCGCGCGGGTCATGGCAACACCTGTCACCGGCCGTAGAAATCGACGGTCTGCGGCGTGTACGGCGTACCTTCACCCAGGAAACGCCGGTTCACCTCGCGGCCTCGCTCCACGGCGGCAGCCTGCCGCGCCAACTCCAGCGACGCGGCGCGATCCTGGGTGATGCTCAGGCGTTGCGTTTGGATGGACTGCTTGGCCTGCAAAGCCAGAAGCTGATTGGTGGCTTGCATGGCCTGCAAGGCGCCCACGGCCGATTGGCTCTTGCCCACGAGGTCGGCCAGCACGCCTTCGTCGTCGCTCAGGTTCTGCGACGCCTGGGCCTGCATCTGCATGGTGGTCTGCAAGCCGTTGAGCGTGTTCTTCCAGCGCTCCTGCGCGTCGCGGTACATCTGGTTGCCGCTGACGGTAGCGGCATATTGCTCGGGATACAGGCGCTGGAACTCCCGATCCAGATTCGTCACGTCGTAGGCCAGTCCTCTGGCCTGGGCGATCAGCCGCTGTGTGGTCGCCAGATTGGCGCGCAACTGGCCGACCACGCTGGACGGCAGGCTGGCGAGGTTGCGCGCCTGGTTCATCAGCATCTGCGCTTCGTTCTGGAGCTGCTGGATCTGGTTGTTGATCTGCTCCAGCGTGCGGATCGCGGTCAGCGTGTTCTGCACGAGGTTCGTGGGGTCGATCACGACCCATTGCGCATGGGCGGTGGCGGTGCAAAGCATGGCCGCGATGGCGGCGGCGATGAGACGTTTCTTCATGGCTGGTTCTCCAGGGGTTGGTCAGCGAGGGAACCCGGCGCGAGGCCGGGGAACGAGGGCAGCAGGTCGGCCGCCCAATCGAGGCCGCGATGGCGCAGCCAGGCGCCCGCGAAGCCGGGCACGCCGGCGTCGGCCAGCACCGCGTCCATGTCGCGCTGGGCTTGCGGCGTGGACGCGCCCGCGAAGGCCAGCGCCGCCGGCCCCAGGTCGAGGTCGAACAGGCGATTGCCGAGGCGCGATTGGTAGTAGTAGTCGCGCTTGGGCTGCGCGGTGGCGACGATCTCGATCTGCCGCCTGTTGAGGCCGAAGCCCTCGTAGATCGTGCGAATCTGCGGCTCGGTGGCCTGCGGGTTCGGCAGGAAGATGCGACTCGCGCAGCTCTCGATGATCGCGGGCGCGATGCTCGAATCCTTGATGTCGGCAAGGCTCTGCGTGGCGAAGATGACGCTGACGTTCTTTTTCCTGAGCGTCTTGAGCCACTGGCGGATACGCGCGGCAAACACCGGGTCATCGAGGAACAGCCACGCTTCATCGAGGATCAGCAGCGTGGGCGCCCCGTCGAAGCGTTCATCGAAGCGCGCAAAGAGGTAATGCAGCACCGCCATGACGGCGGCCTTGCTGTGCATCAGCTCCTCCATCTCGAAGCACTGCACGTCGGCCATGCCGAGCCGGTCATGGTCGGCGTCCAGCAGCTTGCCGTGGGCACCGCCCAGCACATAAGGCGACAACGCCTGCCGCAGCGTGTTCGATTGCAGCAGCACGGACAGCCCCGTCATCGTGCGCTGCTCCACCGGCGCACCGGCGAGGCTGCCGAGCGCCGACCAGATGGCGGCCTTCTCTTCGGGGCCGACGACCACGCCCTCATGCCGCAAGCGGCCTTCGATCCACTCTGCCACCCAGGTGCGGTAGCCCTCGCGGTCGATACGAGCCAAGGGCTGGAAAGCGATTTCGCCATCCATCCCGAGGTCGTAGTGCTCGCCGCCCAGGCCCAGGATGGTGGCGCGCATCGAGCGGCCCATGTCGAAGGCGAAGATGCGCGAGCCGCGATAGCGACGGAATTGCATCGCCAGGGTGGCGAGCAAGACCGACTTGCCCATGCCGGTCGGGCCTGCGACCAACGTGTGGCCCACGTCGCCGATGTGCGTCACCAGCCGGAACGGCGTGGCGCCATCGGTGCGCGTGACGATCAGCGGCGGGCCGTCAAGATGGGCATTGCGTTCGGGGCCGGCCCATACCGCCGACACCGGCATCATGTGCGCCAGGTTCAGCGTCGAGACGATGGGCTGGCGCACATTGGCGTAGGCATTGCCGGGGAGCGAGGACAGCCACGCATCCACGGCGTTCAAGGTTTCAGGGATCGTCACGAACCCGCGCCCTTGGATGGCCCGCTCCACCATCCGCAACTTCTCGTCGGCCACGGCCGGGTCGGCATCGAGCACTGTAACCGTGGCGGTGAGATAGCCGAAGGCGACTTGATCGCTGCCCAGCTCCTGCAAGGCGGCATCGGCGTCGGTGGCCTTGTTGCTCGCGTCGGTATCGACCAGCGGGCTTTCTTGCTGTAAGATCGTTTCGCGCAGCAGCGCGATGACGTTCTTCCTTTTCGCAAACCACTGGCGACGCAGGCGGACGAGTTCCTTTTCCGCTTCGGCTTTGTCGAGGCACAGGAACCGGGTTGACCAGCGATAGGCAAATCCAAGCCGGTTGAGGTCGTCCAGAATCCCCGGCCAGGTCGAGGGCGGAAATCCCCGCACCGACACCACGCGCAGGTGCCGGTCGCCCAGCATGGGCGCCAAGCCACCGACAAGTGCGGAGTCGGTCAGCAGCGCGTCGATGTGGAACGGCACTTCGGGCACGCCGACGCGGTAGCGCCGCGTCGAAATGGTGGCGTGCAGGTAGGTCAGCGTCTGGCTGTCATCCAGCCAGGCGATTTCCGGCATCACGCCGTCGAGCAGGTCAAAGATGCGATCCGTTTCTGCGGCGAAAGCTTGCAGCCGCTCGCGCCAGTCCACGCCGTCGGTAGGCCGGTTCTCGTACAGCATCCCCGCCGCGCGGGCGTGCGATTCCTCGGGCGGCAGGTACACCAGCGTCAGGTGATAGCCGCTCTCGAAGTGATTGCCCGAGTCCTCGAATGTGGCCCGGCGTTCCTCGTCCACCAGCCACGACAGCGGCTCGGGGAACGCCGAGTGCGGATAGTCGGCGGCGGCGCGGCGCTCGGCCTCGATGAACAGTGCCCAGCCCGAACCCAGGCGGCGCAGCGCGTTGTTCAAGCGCGCCGACGTGGCGATCAACTCGCCTTGCGTCGCGCTGTCGAGGTCAGGCCCGCGAAACCGGGCCGTGCGCTGGAAACTGCCGTCCTTGTTCAAGACGACGCCCGGTGCGATCAGCCCGGCCCAGGGCAACCAGTCAGCCAGCAAGGCCGGGCGCTGGCGATATTCGGCAAGGTTCAGCATGGCATTCCCCTCACACGTCCAGCAGCGGCCGGTGCTTGATATGGCGCGCGAACACGGCCATGAACTGCGGATCGACACGCGCACCCCAGACCGCCAGCGAATGGCCGACGATCCAGAGCACCACGCCTGGAATCCACATCTGTAAGCCCAGCCCGACAGCAGCGGCCAAGGTGCCGTTAGTGATGGCCACGGTGCGCGGCGCACCGCCCATCAGGATCGGCTCGGTCAACGACCGATGCAGCGGCACCTCGAAGCCGGGTATTCCATCGTGTGGGCCGTTCATACGACGGCCCCACCGGAGAAGCTGAAGAACGACAGGAAGAAGCTCGAAGCGGCGAACGCGATGGACAGGCCAAACACGATCTGGATCAGCTTGCGGAACCCGCCCGAGGTATCACCGAAGGCCAGCGCCAAGCCCGTAGCGATGATGATGATGACCGCGACGATGCGCGCCACCGGCCCCTGGATGGATTCGAGGATGGATTGCAGCGGCCCTTCCCAGGGCATCGAGGAACCGGCGGCCTGCGCAGTACCTGCGAGCAGCAGCATGAAGGCAGCGAGCATCAAGCCCTGCATGGCCGGGCGAGCCAGGCCATCCAGCCGTGCGGGCCGAGGAAGCGGATTTGCGGAAATACGGAAAGCATCAGCGTGCGTCATGGAAGTTCTCCAGAGTGGTCAGGGGACGGGGAGGAAAGGTCGGACTGCGACAGCAGCTCCGGGAATGGAGCCTCCAGCGCATCCGCCAGGTGGTAGCCCACGCCATCGAAGCCGATGACGCGGACGATGCTCTCGATGCGGCGCTTGCGCCCGCGCCCAGCGATGTGGATGACCACATTGACCGCTTCCGCGATCAGCGCACGGGGCGGGTTCACCGCCACTTCGAGGATCAGTTGCTCCAAACGCAGCAGCGCGCCCAGCGCGGAGCCGGCATGGATGGTGGCGATGCCGCCCGGATGGCCAGTGCCCCAGACTTTGATGAGATCCAATGCCTCGGCGCCACGCACCTCGCCGACGACGACACGATCCGGGCGCAGGCGCATCGAAGATCGCACCAGCTCGGTCATGGACACCACGCCCTGGCGTGTGCGCAGCGGCACGTGGTCGCGGGCCGCGCATTGCAGCTCCACCGTGTCTTCGAGCACCAATACGCGGTCGCCCGTGGCGGCGATCTCGGCCAATAGCGCATTGGCCAAGGTGGTCTTGCCGGTACTCGTCCCGCCGGCGATCAGGATGTTCTGGCGTTCGCGCACGGCGCGCACCAGCAAGCCCGCCTGCGCGGCGGTCATCATTTCGTCCTCGATGTAGCGCGACAGCGGGATCACGCCAAAGGCGCGCTTGCGCAACGCAAAGGCCGGCCCCGGCGCAGCGGGCGGCAGGATGCCCTCGAAGCGCTCGCCCGTCTCGGGCAGCTCCGCCGTCAGGAGCGGCTGGCCGCGATGCACCTCGGCGCCGACGTGGGCCGCGACCAGCCGGATGATTCGTTCGCCGTCGGCCTCGGACAGCTCCACACCCATCGGCGCGCGGCCCGACGAAAGCCGGTCGATCCACAAGGTGCGATCCGGGTTGAGCATGATTTCCACCACGTCCGGGTCTTCCAGCGCGGCGGCGATCAGCGGCCCCATCGCCGTGCGCAGCATCAGGATGCGGCGATCCAGTGAAACGGCGGTGAAGGAAGGAACGGCGCTCATGACGCGCGCTCCTGCGCGTCGTCCATGCGTGCCGGGTCTGGATGCAGTTCTTCCACCACGTCTCGCACCAGACTGCGACCGCGCAGCAAATGCCGCCCGAGTTGTTCGACGAACTGCTCGAAGCGCGCCTTGCCCTGGGCGCGCGCTGCGTCCTGATGCGCTTCGGGCACGGGCGTGCTCACCGTGAGGAAGTAGCGGATGAACAGTGCCAGCGTCTCGATCTGGATGTTCTGGTCGCGCTCCATGCGTTCGGCCTGCCGCGACAGGCGATCCAGCCGCTTGGCAATGGCCGCCTCGCGCTGGTCGGCGGCATCGGGCGACAGCCACGATGCGAGCGCCGCCGCGACGATGGACGACTTGGACACGCCCTTCTTGGCGGCCAGCTCATCGAGCCGCTTGGCGTGCTCCGGCTGGATGAACACGTTGAGGCGGTGTTGGGTCATAGGTCGATTCCGTCATCAGGGTCGAGGGATGCCAGCCGGGCCGTGCGTTGCAGGGCAGGGTCGAGCTGGCGAGGAAGGGGAAGCGGCAGGTCGTCGTCATCGAGCAACCCAAGGTCGGCCGCAGGCGCGGCCAGCTCGGGGTCGTAGGCGGCGATTTCGGAGAGTTCGGGCTGGCGACGCGGGCCGCCGTCATCGGCGCTGCCAAGGTCGCCAACGGTCTCCGCGACGAGAGGTGCCGGCACCGCAGGAATTGCCAGCCCGCTCCAGTCATCGGCGCGGGCCGGCGGCGCGTCGGCGTACTGCCCGTCCGCCAGCGTGGGCGGCGGCAGCACGCGGCGCTTGAAATTGGCGTCCGCGTAGTAGCGCAGCTTCTTCGCCTTGATGGGCGCCACGCTGGACACCATTACCACGGCCTCATCAGGCGGAAGCTGCATGACTTCGCCCGGCGTCAGCAGCGGACGCGCGGTTTCCTGGCGCGACACCATGAGGTGGCCCAGCCACGGCGCGAGCCGGTGGCCCGCGTAGTTGCGCTGCGCGCGCAGCTCGGTGGCGGTGCCCAGCGTCTCGGAGATCCGTTTGGCGGTGCGCTCGTCGTTCGTGGCGAACGTCACGCGCACATGGCAGTTGTCGAGGATGGAGTGGTTTTGCCCATACGCCTTGTCGATCTGGTTGAGCGACTGCGCGATGAGGAAGCTGCGGATGCCATAGCCCGCCATGAAGGCCAGCGCCGTCTCGAAGAAGTCCAGGCGCCCCAGCGCAGGGAACTCATCGAGCATCAGCAGCAGCTTGTGGCGGCGCTCGATGCCATCGGAGCCATCGAGCGACTCGGTGAGGCGCCGCCCGATCTGGTTGAGGATCAGGCGAATGAGCGGCTTCGTCCGCGATATGTCCGAAGGCGGCACCACCAGATACAGCGATACCGGATGCTCGGCCGCGATCAGGTCGGCGATGCGCCAATCGCACCGCGACGTGACTTGGGCCACCGTGGGATCGCGGTACAGGCCGAGGAACGACATGGCGGTGCTCAACACGCCGGAACGCTCGTTGTCCGATTTGTTGAGCACTTCGCGCGCAGCCGAGGCCACCACCGGATGAGGCCCATCGCCGAGGTGCGGCGTGGTCATCATCCGGTGCAGCGTCAACTCGAAGGGGCTGGCCGGGTCGGAGAGGAAGTTGGCGACGCCGCGCAGCGTCTTGTCTTCGCCCGCGTAGAGCACATGCAGGATGGCCCCGACCAGCAGCGCGTGCGAAGTCTTTTCCCAGTGATTGCGCTTCTCCAGCGCACCTTCGGGATCAACCAGAATGTCCGCGATGTTCTGCACGTCGCGCACCTCATGCGCGCCGTGTCGTACCTCCAGCAGCGGGTTGTAGGCCGCTGACTTCGCATCGGTGGGGTTGAACAGCAGGCAATGCGAGAAGCGCGAGCGCCAACCGGCGGTGATCTGCCAGTTCTCGCCTTTGATGTCGTGGATGACGGCGGATGCAGGCCAGGAAAGCAGCGTCGGCACCACGAGGCCCACGCCCTTGCCCGAGCGCGTAGGCGCGAAGGTCAGGACGTGTTCCGGGCCTTCATGCCGCAGGTACTGTTGGCGATGCAGGCCGAGGAACACGCCCGCAGGGTGGTCAAGGCCCGCCTTGTGAATGTCCTCCACATTGGCCCAGCGGGCCGAGCCATAGGTCGTGACCAGGCGCGACTGGCGCGAGCGCCAGATCGACATGCCGATGGCGACCACAACCGCCAGTAGGCCACTGCCGCCCGCGATGGCGCCGCCGGTATCGAACACGCGCGGCGCGTAGGCATCGAAGAAGAACCACCACTCGAACAACCGCCACGGGTGATAGACCGGTGTGTCCAGGAAATCGAACCACGGCGAGCCCAGGCGTAGTTGGTAGCCCAGGGCCGCCGCTGTCCATTGCGTGGCGCTCCACACCCCAGCGATCACGATGCCGAACACCACGGCAATCTGACCGAACAGCACGTTCGTTCCCTGCATCATCCAGCCTCCGATCGCAGCACAGGCATGTGCCGCCCTCGTGAGGATCAGTGCCGCTGGGCGTGCCGGTCAAAGACCGTTATCGGCAGGTTGATGCCGCAAAAAACATGGTTTCCGGCAGGGAAGAACTGGGGCGAAAGACCGCCACAATGAGCGCGCTGCTGCGCAGCGCGCAAAAAGGCGCAGGCACGCGCAGGTGCGTTGCGGCAAGCCGACCATCAGAACTTCGGCGGTTCCTTCGGTGGCGTATAAGGCACCTTGCCGTCGCCCAGGAAACGTCGGTTCGTCGCCTCGGCCACTCGGTTGCACAGCACGTCGCCCATCGTCGGACGATCCGTCTTGCACTGCTGGCGCAGTTCTCGCAAACGCACGGGGTCAGCAGCCAGTTCCTCCACGCTGGGCACGGCAGCGGGCTTGGACGGCTCAGACTTGCCGCAGGCGACCAGCAGAACTGCTAGCGACGACATAGCGATGATCTTGGATAGGTTCATGGCTTGAATCCTCCGAAGTGAAACGGGGCCAATGGCTAAGCGTCTCCCGGTCCCAGGGCTTCGACCCGCTCGATAAAGCGGGCTAGCGCCTGCGACGGCTCGGCGTCGCGGCGCAGCAGATAGGTAGTGAGCATGGGCGACTTTCCCGCGAGCGGTCGGCCCACCACGCCCGGCTCGCGGCTGGAAGCGATGTGCGCGGCGCCTGCGAGCCCTAGCGCCAAGCCGGCCGACACGAAAGTCATCATCACGTCGAACGTGGCGACGTACTGTTCGATCAAGGGCTCCCGGTCCTGCTTGCGCAGGATGCGGTCGATCTGCTTGGCATGGCCTTCGCAAACTGCCGGGTCGCCCAGCACCAGGGGATGTTGCAGCACTTCATCCAGCGGTACCCGCTTGTGGGCCAGTAGTTCATGGCGCGCGGGCATGGCGACCATCAGCTCATCCTCCCAGGCGGGTTCGATGATGATGCCGTCGCCCACCTCGTCGGCCATCGAGAAGCCCACGTCGTATAGATCGTCACGCAGGCCGCTGAGCTGCTGGGCCAGCGGCACCTCGAACAGGCGGATCTCGATCTCCGGGTCTTCCTCGCGGCAGCGCGCCAGCAGCGCCGGCAAGCGCGAGGGGGTGATGCCGTCGGACAGCGCCACGCGCAACCGGCCGTGAAAGCCATTGGCCGCTGCCTTCACGCTCTCACGCGCCTGGTCCAGCGCCAACAGCACGCGAGGCGCGTTCTCCATCAGCAGCTTGCCCGCAAGCGTCAGGCGCGTGCTGCGGCTGGTACGCACGAACAGTTGTGCGCCCAACTCTTCTTCCAATTCCCTGATGGCGCGCGACAGTGGTGACTGTTCGATATGCAGCCGCTCCGCAGCGCGGGCGAAGTGCAGCTCCTCGGCAACGGCCAGAAAGTACCGAAGGTGACGAAATTCCATGAGTCGATGTCCCTGTAAAGCTCGAAGGAGTCTGTCGTGGTGCCGTAACGGCGTTCATCGTTGTTCCTTTCAAGCGGTTACGCCCTCATGTGCGGGCTCTGCCGTGACATCCTCTTCTTGCTCGTCCGGGCGATGAGCCAGCCGATACAGAATTGGCAACACGAGCAGCGTCAGTACGGTGGACGACAAGATGCCGCCGATAACCACGGTGGCCAGAGGCCGTTGGACTTCCGCGCCCGTTCCCGTGGCGATGGCCATCGGGATGAAGCCCAGCGACGCCACCAAGGCCGTCATCAACACGGGGCGCAAGCGGGTCAGCGCGCCCTCGCGGATGGCTGCGTCCAGCGGCGTTCCGCCCTCTCGCAGGCTGCGGATGTAGGAAATCATCACCAGGCCATTGAGCACGGCCACACCTGACAGCGCGATGAAGCCCACGGCAGCGGAAATCGACAGAGGAATGTCGCGCAGCCACAGCGCCAGGATGCCGCCGGTCAGCGCGAACGGAATCCCGGTGAAGACCAGCAAGCCGTCCTTGACGTTGCCGAACATGGCGAACAGCAGCACGAAGACCAGCAGCAGCGACACCGGCACGACGATCTGCAAACGCTGCGTGGCCGATTGAAGGTTCTCGAATGTGCCGCCCCAGCTCGTCCAGTAGCCCGTGGGAATCTTGACCTGCGCCAGCGCGGCCTCGGCGTCGGCCACGAAGGCCCCCACGTC
>QJOB01000496.1:0-11923 GCA_004155035.1 Monosporascus sp. 5C6A | reverse complement strand
AGCGATGCAGCTTGGTCAGACCCGATTCATCAAGAAAGGCGGCGATGTCGCCCGCACTCCAATCGGCCAAGGCGCGTTGATGCGACTCGGCCCAGCGCAGCCATTTGCGCCACATCGCGCGATACACCGTCGCCGACGATTCGCGATAGCCGCGTGCCGCCAGCCAGTGCTCAAAGGCTTGGGCAGGTTGCTCGGCCCAGTCGTGCAGGCTGGGCTGGAACAGATCGGGAACGGGCGTGGCGGGCGGCGTGAATGCAGTCACTGCGGCAGCGGAAATGCAGAAAGACAAGGCGTGGGCGAACCGGGGGTGGGGCAATTCGCGTATCCTGCCGAGCGTAACACGCAGTTCATGTATCCCATTGCGGACCTCATCGTGAAGAAAACCGACCTCGAAAAACTCAAGGGCCTCAAGATCGCCAACAACCTCAAGCGCGACAGCCAGCGCACCGGCAAGCCCGGCCAGGGCACCGGCAAGGCGATTCCCCAGAACAAACTGCTGAAGGCGCTGCTCGGCAAGCCGGTCGAAGACGACACGAATAAGTCGGGAAAATCCTGACGCGCAGCCCACACATCTAGAACCCCGCCCTGTTGTTCCAACGGGCGCTTGGGTGCTACCGTCCGGCGCGTTTCCACCTCATCGCAGCGCCGCTGCCCTGCGCCGGACATGTCCTCCTCCACGCCCTCCTCGCCTTACCCCCACCTGCTCCAACCGCTCGACCTTGGCTTCACCACGCTCAAGAACCGCGTGTTGATGGGCTCGATGCACACTGGGCTGGAAGATGGCAACCACTTCGACCGGCTGGCCGCCTACTTTGCCGAGCGCGCACGCGGCGATGTCGGCCTGATGGTCACGGGCGGATTCGCACCGAATATTGCGGGTTGGACCAAGCCCTTTGCCGGGCGCCTCGCCACACATGGCGCTGCACGCCGCCACCGCACGGTCACCAACGCCGTGCATGAAGAAGGCGGCAAGATCGCCCTGCAGATCCTGCACACCGGCCGCTATGGCTATCACCCGTTCGCGGTCGCGCCCACGGCGCTGCGCTCACCCATCAGCCCGTTCACGCCGCGCGAGTTGTCCGCGCGCGGTATCGAGCGCCAGATTCGCGCCTTCGTGCATTGCGCCCAGTTGGCCCGCGAAGCCGGCTACGACGGCGTTGAGATCATGGGTTCGGAGGGCTACTTCATCAACCAGTTTCTCGTCACGCACACCAACAAGCGCACGGACGACTGGGGCGGCAGCTATGCCAACCGCATGCGCCTGCCCGTGGAAATCGTCCAGCGCACACGCGAGGCGGTCGGCAAGGATTTCATCATCATCTATCGCCTGTCGATGATCGACCTGATCCCGGACGGCAGCTCGTGGGAAGAAGTCGTGCAGCTCGCCAAGGCTGTGGAGCGCGCAGGCGCCACCATCATCAACACGGGTATCGGCTGGCACGAGGCACGCATCCCGACGATTGCGACCAGCGTGCCGCGCGCGGCGTTTGCGTGGGTGACGAAAAAGATGAAGGGCGAGGTCGGCATTCCGCTGGTGACGTCCAACCGCATCAACACGCCGGAGGTGGCCGAGAGCGTGCTGGCCGACGGCTGCGCCGACATGGTGTCGATGGCGCGGCCGCTGCTGGCCGATGCCGACTTCGTGCGCAAGGCTGCAACGAACCGCGCGCAGGACATCAATACTTGCATCGCCTGCAACCAGGCGTGTCTGGACCACGCTTTCAAGGCCAAGATTGCGAGCTGCCTCGTCAACCCGCGCGCATGCCACGAGACGGAACTCGTCCTTCGACCGACGCCCGCCAAGCGTCGCTTTGCAGTGGTGGGCGCCGGGCCTGCGGGCCTGTCGGCAGCCATCACACTGGCCGAGCGTGGGCACGCCGTGGACCTGTTCGATGCAGCACCGGAACTCGGCGGCCAGTTGAACATGGCGAAGACGATCCCGGGCAAGGAAGAGTTTCACGAGATGCTGCGTTACTTCACGCGCCGCGTCGAAGCAACGGGCGTGACGCTGCGCCTCGGTACACGCGTGGATGCGCCGCAGCTTCTTGCGGCCAAGTACGACGAGATCATCATCGCGACGGGCGTATCGCCGCGCAACCCGAAGATTCCGGGGCAGGACCATCCGAGCGTGCTGTCGTACATCGATGTGCTGCGCCATCGCAAGCCGGTGGGCAAGCGCGTCGCGATTGTCGGTGCAGGCGGCATCGGCTTTGACGTAGCGGAATTCCTCGCGCTTGATGGCCACTCGCCCACGCTCGATCTGCAGACGTGGCGCGCCGAATGGGGCGTGGGTGATCCGACCGAAGTGCGTGGCGGTGTGGATGGCATCCGCCCCGAACCGCAAACACCCGCGCGCGACATCGTCCTGCTGCAGCGGCGTGCCGGCAAACTCGGCGGCGGTCTCGGCAAGACCACGGGCTGGATTCATCGGACCAGCCTCAAGAATCTGGGCGTGCGCATGGTGGGTGGCGTGAACTACGAGCGCATCGGCGACGAAGGCCTGCTCGTGAGCTACGGCGAAAAACGCGAGGCCGCCGAATGGCTGCCGGTTGACTCCATCGTGCTGTGCGCCGGGCAAGAGCCATTGCGCGAACTCGTTGCGCCGCTGCAGGCGGGCGGCGCAAAGGTGCACGTCATCGGTGGTGCGGACGAGGCGCTCGAACTGGACGCCAAACGCGCGATCGACCAGGGAACGCGTCTGGCGGCATCGCTGTGACGCCTTGGGCACGTGGGATGTGAAGGTTTTGCATCACGTGCCCATTTTTACAATCTCGCCACCCTCTCCCGCCCGCCGCGAATGCCGAAATGACAACGGCGGGCGCGGTCGGCCCGGTTCTTGCGTGAACAGGCGCATCACGCACATTCACCAGAACCGGTTTGTCCAAGAACGTCTCTCCCCAGTCTTCTGCCAACGCGGCGCCCCTGCCCTCGCTCGACCTGGGCCGAACGGCCTTCCTGCTCGACTTTGACGGCACCCTCGTCGATATCGCGCCGCAACCCGAAGCGGTGCATGTTTCTGCGCCGCTGCGCGAAACACTGGCCGCGCTGCATGCCGCCAGCGGGGGCGCGTTGGCGATCATCAGCGGGCGCACGGTGCATGACGTGGAGTCGCGCCTGTCTCTGCCCGGCCTCGTCATCGCCGGTGTGCACGGCGCCGAACGCCGCTATGCAGACGGCGGCTTCGTCCGCCTGAACGCTGACGCAGATGCACTCGCGCAACTGGAGCGCGAGTTGCGCGCAGAACTCACGCAGTTGTCGACGCAGTTCTCCGGCGTGGTGCTGGAGAGCAAGGGCATTGCGTTTGCCCTGCACTACCGCCACGCACCTGAAGCCGAAAACGCCGTGCTGACGTTGGCCGACCGTCTCGCGCGCAGCTATGCCGACCACGTGCGCCTGCAGGCGGGAAAGATGGTCGTCGAACTCAAACCGCGTGGCGCCAGCAAGGGCGATGTGGTCCACACACTGATGACCGAGCCGCCTTTCATGGGCCGCACCGTGCTGTTTGCCGGCGACGACCTGACCGATGAAAGCGCGTTCGATGCCGTCAATGCGCTGGACGGCTGGTCGATCAAGGTCGGCGCAGGCCCGAGCCAGGCGCGTTGGCGCGTGCCAGATGCGGCGGCATTGCGGGCCTGGCTGGCAACGCTCACGGCCCCGTCCGAGCGAGGTGCCGCATGAGCCGACTCATTGTGGTTTCCAACCGCGTCGCGCCCGTTGCCGAAGGCCAGGGGACGGCGGGGGGCCTGGCCGTTGGCGTGTTCGACGCGCTGCGCGAAACCGGCGGCATCTGGTTTGGCTGGAGCGGCGAAACCGCGACCACCGTGTCGCACGAGCCGAACATCGTCACCAAGGGCAACATCACCTATGCCACCGTCGGCCTGAACCGCAAGGACTACGACCAGTACTACCGCGGTTTTGCCAACGCAACGCTGTGGCCGATCTTCCACTACCGCGTGGATCTGTCGCGCTACGAGCGCCAGGAATACCACGGCTACCGGCGCGTCAATGCGCAGTTTGCACATCAGCTCAAGGCGCTGGTGCAGCCCGACGACATCCTCTGGGTACACGACTATCACCTGATCCCCTTTGCCGCGGAGTGCCGCGCGCTGGGGCTCACCAACCGCATCGGGTTCTTCCTGCACATTCCGTTTCCGTCGCCGGAAATCCTGACGACGATTCCGCCGCATGAAGACCTCATGCGCGCGCTGTGTGCGTACGATCTGGTCGGTTTCCAGACCGAGACCGATCGCGTCGCCTTCTACGACTACATCGAGCGCGAAGCGCGCGGCTACATCGAGCAGAAGGAACAAAACGGCCCCGTGCACGCCTATGGCCACACGCTGCGCGCCGAGGTCTACCCGATCGGCGTGCATCCGGACGAGATCGCGCAGCAAGCCAAGGCGTCGCTGGCACGGCGCAATCCGTTCGCACGGCATGCGAGTGTGCGCGGCGAGAGGATTGCACCTCAGGGGCAAGGCCAAGGTCAGCAGCCCACGAAGCTCATCATGAGCGTGGACCGGCTGGATTATTCGAAGGGCCTGCCGGAACGCTTCCGCGCGTTCGAGCAGTTGCTGGATGATTTTCCGGACCACCGCAGGCATGTGACGTTCATCCAGATTGCGCCGACCTCGCGCCAGGACGTACAGAGCTATCAGCAGATCCGGCAGCGACTGGAAGCCGAGTCAGGCCGCATCAACGGCAAGCATTCGGAGCTGGACTGGACACCCATCCGATACATCAACAAGCAGTACGAACGGCGCGTTTTGATGGCGCTCTTTCGCAGCTCGCAGATCGGTTATGTCACGCCGTTGCGCGACGGCATGAACCTCGTTGCCAAGGAATACGTGGCCGCGCAAGACCCGGAAGACCCGGGGGTGCTCGTGCTGTCGCGCTTTGCCGGCGCGGCGCGCGAGCTGGATGCCGCACTGATCGTCAACCCGTATGACACGCGCGGCATGGCCGAGGCGCTGAACCGTGCGTTGACGATGCCGCTGGAAGAACGCAAGGCGCGCTACGCCCACATGATGGATAGGCTGCGTGCGGCCAACCTCACCATCTGGCGCGAACGCTTCGTCGCCGATTTGCGCAACGCGTCGCCCCAGTAGTCAGGCGCCTGCGCTGCCAGTGCGCGGCATGCGCTCGGCGGTTTCCGCTGAGTCAGCCGATGCGCCGGCCTCGGGCCACAGCATGTCAGCCAGCACGGCATTCATGCGCGCCCAGTGCGAACCGGGCCAATAGATACGCCGGCAGACATCGCAGGTGCTGAAGAGCCGCTGGCGCTCGCGCACGCGGGGCGGCACGCTGGCCGAAGCCTCTTCCTGGCTCAGCATTCGCAGCAGCACATTGCACTCGAGACAGCGCGAAAACGGCTTCGCCACATCAGCGAGCCGCAGGCGTGTGACGATTTCACGCATCTGTGCCTGCGGCTCGCGCGCACGGATGAACGCGCCACGCCGGATGCCGCGCCGCTTGAGAAGCTCACGGTCACGCGACAGCACGATCCAGTCTTCCTCGTGGGCGAGCGCTTCGATGGCCGCGTCGGCGTAGTTGTTGTCGTAGGCGGTATCGAAACCGGCCATGCGCAGCAGGCGCGCCGTGGCGCCCAGGTGGGCGTCGCACAGAAAGTGCAGCGGCGCGGTGGGCAACAGGGGCTCCACCGCTGAAACGGCAACGTAGCCCCGGGCGGGCAACATGGCCTCCAGCGCCATGGGCCGGCCGTCCACCAGGACTTGCCCAACTTCCGTATGCGGCACGCCAAGTGCCTCGATAGCGTGCTTGAGCGTGGCGCCGTCTGCCCACGCGCGTGCAACGGGATGCCCGCGCAACGCCTGCGGAAGAAGCGGCGTTAGATTGGAATCGAACGTGAGGACGACGGTTTGCATGCCTGCCACGATACTCCCAACCCAACATGGGTGCCTTGGCACGGTCGCGCCGCAAGGGTTTTGCCGGGCGCCTGAATAATAAAAATGCGGCGTGACCGCTCAAGCCACGCCGCAAACAGGGAGGAAAAAAATTCAGTCGATGCGCGGTTTATGCGCGCGATGCAGCGCCACCGTTCGGATAGCTCGCATCGCCATTCCATGACAGGTAGCCATACGTATCAGCCTGGCGATCGGCACCTTGGCTATAGGGATCAAAGCGATCGTTCTTCCACGACAGATAGCCGTAGGTGTCGGCCTGGCGGTCGGCGCCCTTGCTGTACGGGTCAAAACGGTCGTTCTTCCACGACAGGTAGCCGTAGGTATCGGCGTGGCGGTCAGCGCCCTGCGTGTACGGGTCGAAGCGGCCCGCCTGCGTGGCGGCAGGAGCGTCGAAATTGGGCTGGATGGAAGCCGTTGCGGGTTGCGACAGCAGCGCGGCGGAAGCCGACACGGTGGCCACCATGGCCAGAAGCGCGCGGCGGGAAACAGCGGAGAAGAGACGGGAGTTCATGATCGATTCCTTGTTCGTTTGCGCTCGTTGTTGCGCTTGAAAGGCAGAATAGATCGTTGCTCCCGTCTGATAAATGCGACTTTGCGGAAATAACTGTTCAGGCGGCGCTAACAATCTGCAGCCGGGGGTTTTCCTTCAGCTGCAAGCACGGATGGTCGGCAAACAGCGTCGCCACCCAGTCCACAAACACCCGCACCTTGGGCGACAGGTGCCGGTTGTGCGGATACACCACCGATACGGGCACCGGCTCGGAAATATAGTCCGGCAGCACTTCCACCAGCGCGCCCGACATCAAATGCTCGTACACCAGGAAGCGCGAAGTCTGCAGCAGCCCGAGGCCATGCAGCCCACACGCCACTGCCGATTCGGCATCGTTGACGGACACCATGCTGCGGACCTTATGGATCTGCTTCTGCCCGTCGATCACGAAATCCCAATCCATGCGGCGGCCGTTGCGCGCTGAGAAGTAATTCACCGCCGTGTGGTCCTGCAGGTCTTCCAACGTCTTGGGCGTGCCGCAGCGGGCAAGGTATTCCGGTGACGCGCAATTGACCATCGACAATTGGCCGATGCGCCGCGCGACGAGGCTGGAGTCCTGCAATTCGCCGCCGCGCACCGCGCAATCCACGCCTTCCTGCACGAGGTCGACGGTGCGGTCGCTCATGCCGATCTCCAACTGAAGATCGGGGTACGCCTCGTGAAAATCGCGAATGCGCGGCACAAGCAACCGTTTGCCAATCGACGCAGGCACGTCGATGCGCAAGGTGCCGCGCGCGCCCGACGAGCTTTGCGAGAACGCAGCCTCGGTCTCTTCAAGATCGCCGAGCAGACGCACGCAGCGCTCGTAATACGCAGCGCCATCGGCGGTGACATTCACGCGGCGCGTGGTCCGGTGCAACAGGCGCACGCCGAGATGCGCCTCAAGGCTTTGCACCAGGTTCGTCACCGTGGCGCGGGGTAACTGAAGGCTGTCGGCAGCCTTGGTGAAGCTGCTGGCTTCCACGACGCGCGTGAAAACCTGCATGGCCTGCAAGCGATCCATCTGCGGCTCCTTAGGGACGGACTCCACGGGGCGGGCGCACTGCCCGAACAAAATGGGGCAATGCGCCGGACGTGTGGAATCAAGGGGTCTGCTCATGCTCGGTAACACGCACGCACTCTGAGCATCAGGCGCGATCAGGAAAGCTGCGACTACGGGTTTTCGCAGTGCAACAAGATCGGCCTTGAGCATGGACACTTTGTAGCACAACCGTAAATTCTGATTGTTCGGCTGCAACTAATAGTGATGTCTGATTATAGGCATTTATCCGCGTTCGTCTAATCACCATCATTCAGCCCATCGATATCCGGGTGATCCGCAAAGGTAAGCCCTGCCTGACATCATGGGTTCTTCTCCACCGCGCCTCGTTGTTTCGGATCGCTCGCCGCCCAGCGATGCGGCATCGGCCGCTGTTCGCCCAGCGCGACCGTACGCAACGCCCGCTCCCACAAATGTTGCACTGAATAACAATTTGCGCGACGCAGCATCGACGCTGCCTGAGCAAGCTTCTGCGTGCAAGGAAACGGCCGGCGTGGCGCCGTTGCCGCGCGAGGTCACGGCCGAAGACTATTGGACGCAGGGCTACGCGGGCCGGATCCGCCTGCGTGTGTTCCGCCCAGAAATGGACACCGACGATGCCGCCGCACCGCTGCGCCGCCCTGGCGTGCTGTACCTGCATGGCGGCGGTTTCGTGCGCGGCTCCATTGATGATGCCGATGCGCCGGGACGCTACCTGGCCGCCACATTGCCCGCCGTGGTGGTCACGGTCGGCTATTCGCTGGCGCCCGCCGCGCCCTTCCCCGCCGCACCGGAAGACGTGTACGCCGCGCTGTGCTGCATGGCGGACCATGCTGGCGCATGGGGGATTGATCGTCGCCGCATCGCCGTGGCCGGACATGACGCCGGCGGCAACCTGTCGGCCGCGCTGTCGATGATTGCGCGCGACCGCGGCGGTCCGCACCTGCGTGCACAGGTCCTGATCGCGCCGATGCTCGATCCAACCATGGCACGCGTGCGCCCCGACCACCTGGCCAACGCAGACAACTCGGCTGAAGTCTGTGCCGATTGCTATCGCCAGTACCTGCCCCGCCCGACCGAGCGCGTGCACCCCTATGCCGCGCCGGTGGAATCGCGCCGCCTGCAGGGCCTGCCCCCCGCCCTGCTGCTCACTGCGCCGCAAGACCTGCTGCGCACCGAAGCAGAGCGCTATGCAGCGTGCCTCATTGAAGCGGGCGTCGTCACGCAGGTCGTGCGCGTGAACGAGGCCTGCCATGACTCGATCGCGATGAGCGCGGTTGCGCAAGACGAGATGACGTGCTTCCTGCGCTGGCACCTTGGCATGACGCGCCAGGCGGCCGTCCCGCGCAAACGCCGTCCCCGTGCGGACCGAAAGGACCGCACCTCCATTGACCCGACCGGGGAGACGCCTGGCTGAACCCATACAACAAGAAACGGAGTGCGAGGCCGCCCGCGTATTTCTACGCTGCGGCCCAAGCGCTTTTATCCAGTCTTTTTCTCTTTGCTTACCCAACAAAATCGAGAGAGTCATCATGAGCCTGTCCAAACGCACACTCGCCATTTCGGTTGCCGCCGTGCTCGGCGTTGCAGCCGTTGGCACTTACGGTCTGGTCTCCAGTGCCGGCGCATCGCAGCAGCCGGCAGCCGCCCCCGCTGCCACGCCGGTGGATGTGGCGCCGGTCCTGGCCAAGAACGTGGCCGAATGGGATGAGTTTTCCGGCCGCATCGAAGCCGTTCAACGCGTGGAAGTCCGCCCGCTGGTGAGCGGCACCGTCACCGCCGTCCACTTCAAGGACGGCAGCATCGTCAAGAAGGGCGACGCGCTGTTCACCATCGACCCGCGCCCCTATGCGGCCGAAGTGGCCCGCACGCAAGCCGCGCTGACGGCCGCCAAATCGCGCGTGGCCTACACCACCTCGGAGCTGGACCGCGCGCAGAAGCTGGTGGCCGACAACGCCATCGCGCGCCGCGAGTTCGAAGAGAAGGAAAACGCCGCGCGCGAGGCCCAAGCCAACCTGCAAGGCGCCGCCGCCGCGCTGGAAGCCGCCAAGCTGAACCTGGAGTACACGCACATCGTGGCGCCGGTCGCGGGCCGCGTGTCGCGCGCAGAAATCACCGTCGGCAACGTCGTCTCCGCCGGTGGCGCTGCCCCGGTATTGACGACGCTGGTGTCGGTCTCGCCGATGTACGTGGCGTTCGATGCGGATGAACAAAGCTACCTGCGCTACTCCGCCAAGGCCGCCCAGGGCGCGAAGACGCCGGTCTACATCGGGCTGGCCAATGAAGACGGCTACACGCGCGAGGGCGTGATCCAGTCCGTCGACAACCGGCTGGACGTGCGCTCGGGCACGATCCGCGTGCGCGCCACGCTCGACAACGCGGACGGCCGCCTTACGCCAGGCCTCTACGCCCGCGTGCGCATGAGCACCGGCGCGCCGCACGACGCCATCCTCATCAGCGACAAGGCCATCGGTACGGACCAGGACAAGAAGTTCGTCCTGGTGGTGGATGCCGCCAACAAGACGAGCTATCGCCCGGTGGTACTGGGCGCCTCGGTTGACGGCCTGCGCGTGGTGAAGTCGGGTCTGAAGGCCGGCGAGCGCATCGTCGTGAATGGCATCCAGCGCGTGCGCCCGGGCGACGCCGTGGCACCCAACACGGTGACCATGGATAGCCTGGTCACCAAGCGCGTGGTGTTGCCGGGCGCACAGCCGGAAGCCCCGGCCGCACCCGCCGAAGCCAAAGCCGACACATCCGCTGCGCCCGCCGCCAAGGCCGAAACCAAGCCCGCGAACGCCAAGACCGCAGCCAACGCACAACGCCTTCCGGCCGACCGCGCCTGATGGCCCCGATTGCGCTCAATCGCGACTGAACCTCATCGCTCACAGCCATGAACTTCTCTAAATTTTTCGTGGACCGCCCGATCTTTGCGGGCGTGCTTTCCACGCTGATCCTGCTGATCGGGATCATCTCGATCTGGCGATTGCCGATCTCGGAGTATCCCGAGGTCGTACCGCCTTCGGTGGTGGTGCGCGCGCAGTTCCCGGGCGCCAACCCGAAGGTGATTGCCGAGACCGTCGCCTCGCCGCTCGAAGAACAGATCAACGGCGTCGAGAACATGCTCTATATGCAGTCGCAGGCCAACAGCGACGGCAACATGACCACGACGGTCACCTTCAAGCTGGGCACCGACCCGGACAAGGCACAGCAGCTCGTGCAGAACCGCGTGTCGCAGGCACTGCCGCGCCTGCCCGACGTGGTGCAGCGCCTGGGCGTGACGACCATCAAGAGCAGCCCGGACCTGACGATGGTGGTGCACTTGCTGTCGCCCAACGACCGCTACGACATGACGTACCTGCGCAACTACGCGGTGCTGAACGTCAAGGACCGCCTTGCGCGGATCAGCGGCGTGGGCCAGGTGCAGCTGTTCGGCTCGGGTGACTACTCGATGCGCGTGTGGCTCGACCCGAACAAGGTCGCCGAACGCGGCCTGACGGCCAACGAAGTGGTCAAGGCCATCCGCGACCAGAACGTGCAGGTGGCAGCCGGTGTGATCGGCGGTTCGCCGTCGGTGCCGGGCACGGACCTGCAACTGTCCGTCAACGCCCAGGGCCGCTTGAAGACCGAGCAGGAATTCGGCGACATCATCCTGAAGAGTTCGCCCGATGGCGCCGTCACGTACCTGCGTGACGTGGCCCGCATCGAGCTGGCTGCGTCGGAATACGGCCTGCGCTCGCTGCTCGACAACAAGCAGGCGGTGGCCATCCCGATCTTCCAGGCGCCGGGTTCCAATGCTCTGCAGATTTCGGATGACGTGCGCAAGACGATGGCCGAGCTGAAGGAAGACTTTCCCGAAGGCGTGGACTACCGCATCGTCTATGACCCGACGCAGTTCGTCCGCTCGAGCATCGAAGCCGTCACGCACACGCTGCTGGAAGCGGTGGCGCTTGTGGTGCTCGTGGTGATCCTGTTCCTGCAGACGTGGCGTGCGTCGATCATTCCGCTGTTGGCGGTGCCGGTGTCGATCATCGGTACGTTTGGCCTGATGCTGATGTTCGGCTTCTCGATCAACGCGCTGTCGCTGTTCGGGCTGGTGCTGGCGATCGGGATCGTGGTGGACGATGCCATCGTGGTGGTGGAAAACGTCGAGCGGAACATCGCCGAAGGGTTATCGCCACGTGAGGCGACCTACAAGGCCATGCGCGAGGTGAGCGGCCCGATCATCGCCATTGCCCTGACGCTGATTGCCGTGTTCGTGCCGCTGGCCTTCATGACGGGCCTGACCGGTCAGTTCTACAAGCAGTTCGCGCTGACGATCTCGATCTCGACCGTCATCTCGGCCTTCAACTCGCTCACGCTGTCGCCGGCGCTGGCCGCCCTGCTGCTCAAGAGCCATGACGCACCGAAGGATTGGCTCGCGCGTGAAATGGACAA
>QJOB01000495.1:0-11924 GCA_004155035.1 Monosporascus sp. 5C6A | reverse complement strand
TAGCCCCACTTCACGCCCATTGACGTGGGCGTAAAGCGCGGCTTTTGTGCTCAAAAGATGGGTTCTGGTGGCTTATTGCGCGACCACCGAGAAGCGCGGCATCGACAGCGGCTGTTTGCCGTCACGGCCGTAGGGCGTGCCGCCGCCGTTGTTTGCGGCATGCAGGACAGACAGTGCGTTCTGAGTGGCGCGCAGGCGCAGGTCGATCAGGGTGCCGTTGTCGATGTTGCGCTGGCGCAGCAGGCGGGCCAAGGCCAGGTTCTCGTCGAACAGGCGGCTGGCGTTTTCGTCGGTGCGCAGGTATTTGACCAGCCCGTACGGATCGGCCCCGCCATGCTGGGCCCACCACAGGCGGCGGTCGCGGTCGGCCTCGCCGAGGGCGGCGAGCTGTTTTTGCTTGGTCTGGGTGATGCGTTCGAGCTCGACCATGTCGCCATCGCGCAACGCCTGCGCTTCAGCATCCAGGGTGAGCGTGGCGGCGCGCAGCAGTTCCTGCTCGTCGGCAAGAGTGCGGATCAGCAGTGTGTTGTCCATGTTGACTACCTTCGGCTTGGGAGCTTGGGCAGCCGCCGGCCGGCACACCGCCCCGCCGCGATCAGTCCGAATGGACCGGCGGCGTCAGAAAATACAGGGGACGGTCGACGGGAAACGCCCGTCAGACCTTCTTGGAGCGCGTAGAGAGCAGCGATTGCGCGTCGGAAAGCGCCGCATCGGCAATCTTGCCGGCGTCCATCTTCAGCGTGCCGTTCTGAATGGCACTGCGGATCTGCTCGACGCGCGCGGCGTCGAAGTCGCCGCTGCCCACTTGGCGCGAGACTTGTTGGACCGACAGCGACGGCGAATCGCCAGTGTGGCGCGTGGTGCCCGAAGCCGTCGTGGTGGCCGGGGACGAGCCGGTGGCGCGCGTCGACCCGGACGCAGCGTCCTTGGTCGGCGCAACGGCCGGCGTGTTGTTCACGATATGGTTGATTTTCACGGGTGTCTCCGAAGAGCGCGTTCATCCTAACACCCATATCGGCCAACCCCGGGCCAAACTTTAGCGGCAGGTATCGATTACGCATCACAGCAGGAAAGTGATCCGCCGTTATCAATTTGATCCTAAAACTGGATCGCCACGACGCCGGCGGACTGTGCGATGCCCGAGACGACATTGCCGTTGGCGGTGCGCACCTGGGCCACTTGGCCCACCGCGGCCTGGTTCAAGGCCCGACCGTCGCTGCTGACCTGGAAGCCACCGCCCTCGGCGATGAGCTTGACGGTCTGGCCGGCCTGCACCGCCATCGGCAGGCGCAGGCTTTCCGCGCGCAGCGGCTGGTTGGCGGCCACACCCGTGAGCAGTACACGCCCCACGACATCGGCCGGCTGCTGCACGACTGAAGCCGGCAGCGTCGACAAATCGCCCGTGCGGGCTTCCAGATCGCTCATATCGAGCGTCTTGCCCGGCGGCAACTGGTGCGACGCAACGTAATACGTGCCCGTAATTTGAATGGTGGCCGGCACCCAGGCCGCCCAGGCATGCGGCGAACGGCAGCGCACGCCTACTTGTATACGGCCGCGCAGGCGGTTGGCCGCGGGCAGCATCAGGTCGATCTGGTCGCAAGGCTGGTTGGCCACGCGTGCATCCACGGGGCCAACTTCCACCGAAGCACGTGGCGCCCCCGTCTCATTCGTGCCGCCCAAGATGTCGAGTTGCGACTGCAGCTGTTGCTGAATCTGCATCTGAATGGCGTTCGGGCCCTGGATGGTGGTGGGCTGCGGGGCCGGCTGCACAACTGCAGCCTGGGCCGGCGGATAGCCGACGCGCACCATGCCTTGAGCGTGCGCCAGGATCGGATGAACGACGCTGGCCAGCAGGCCCAGCGCCAGGATCAGCAACAGCTTGCGCTGGCGCGCGGCCAGCGGCATGGCCGTGGCGGCAGATCGGATCGGGTGGTGCGCGCTGCGTGCAAACCGCGTGGACATGGACAGCCCCTTCATCAAAAGTCCAGTGAAGTGTAGCCACGCGTGCGCGAGCGCCAAATGCGGAAATGTCGGCCAATCCCCCCCTTATTCGGACGAATGGTCTTGCACACCGGCCCCTAGACTTTGCAACGTGGTGAAGTCCCTGGCGTTGTGCGGTTCCTGGCCGTACAGCCTGCCCCGGTGGAAGGTTTCCCGGCCAACCTCTGGATTCGCAGACAGGTCTTTTCCACTGAGGCTGCATGACGGCAACTCAGCAAGACAAGCGGTTCAGCGGTTTTGGAGACGGCATCGGCGGTTTTGAAGGGGCCGCTGATGCCGGGCCCTCCTGCCGAACGGAACGCGCAACAAGCAAACGCAAGACGGAACGCAACCCCGGCGGGTGGCAGCAATCACCAGGACGCCACGCGCAAGGAATGACAGACATGGTCGACAAGCTGGATCAGTTGTTCGGTTTTCAGGAGCAGGCGTTGCACCTGCGCTCGCAGCGGCACCAGATTCTGGCCTCGAACATCGCCAACGCCGATACGCCCAACTACAAGGCACGCGACTTCGACTTTCAGTCGGCGCTGCAGAAGGCGGTCGGCCAGCAAGGCGGTAACAGCCTGCCGATGTCGGCAACGGCTGCGGGCCACCTGAGTGTGGATGGCGCGCCGGCCGGCGATGTGTCGCTGATGCAGGCATCGCTGTCGCAGCAGACCAAGGCGCTGCAGGGCGAGGTGCAGTACCGCACGTCGCAGCAGCCGTCCATCGATGGCAACACGGTGGACATGGACGGCGAGCGCATGCGCTTTGCCGACAACACCGTGCGCTACGAGGCCGATCTGAGCATCGTGACGCAGAAGATCAAGTCGATGCTGGCGGCGATTCAGAACAGCTAGCGCGACGTAGCAAGAGCAGCAAGAGCAGCAGACAGGCATTAAGACGACCGCGCAGCAATCACGCGCGGCGAAAGAGGGGCGGGAACTGTGTGGCGCTCCGGGCCGGGAGAGATCGGTCCGGAGCAAGCCGCCATGCAGAACACCGGATCGGTCCGGCAGCCATGCCGGCAACAGTGTTTGAAGACATCGGAATCAACATGTCGCTATTCAAGGTGATGGATGTAGCTGGCAGCGCGCTCACCGCGCAGTCCAAGCGCATGAACGTGGTCGCCTCCAACCTGGCCAACGCCGAAAGCGTGACGGGCCCGGATGGAACGGCGTACCGCGCCAAGCAGGTGGTGTTCTCGCCCGCGCAGCAGTCTGACGACTACGCCACCGGCGTGTCGGTCGACCGCGTGGTGGAGGACACCGTCACCCCCATGAAGCGCATGCACCAGCCGGGCAACCCGCTGGCCGATGCCGACGGCTACGTGACCATGCCGAACGTCGATGTGGTGGACGAAATGGTCAACATGATTTCTGCGTCGCGCTCGTACCAGGCCAACGTGGAAGTCGCCAACACCACCAAGACGATGGCTTCCAAGGCTCTGACCCTGGGCCAGTAAGCGGCACATTCCTAGCGAGACAAGAACATGACCGTCAGCTCAACGACCAACACGACCAGCACCGCGGGCACGACCTCCGGCAACCAGCTTGCCATCACCAAGGGCAGCGACCTGCAGAACACGTTCATGCAACTGCTCGTGGCGCAGTTGAAGAACCAGGATCCGCTCAACCCGATGGACAACTCGCAGATGACCTCGCAGCTTGCGCAGATCAACACTGTGAACGGCATCCAGCAGTTGAACACCACGATGTCGAGCATGCTCACGCAGAACGCGACCACGCAGGCGTCGTCGATGATCGGCCGCTCGGTGCAGGTGCCGACCAACAACCTGACGCTGGCCTCGGGGGCTGCCAACTTCGGCGTCTCGGTGCCCAACGGCGCCGACGACGTCGTCGTCACGATCACGAACGCCGCAGGCGTTGCCGTGCGCACTGTCGACCTCGGCCAGATGACGGCCGGCAGCGGCAACTACACCTGGAACGGCAAGGACGACAAGGGCAACCAACTCGCCGATGGCGCCTACTCCATCAAGTTGACGGCCACGCAGGGCGGGAAGGTCGTCACGGCAAACGCCCTGGGCACCGACAAGGTGGCCGGCGTCACCATCAACAACGGCACGATGCAGCTGGTGTTGGCCTCTGGCGGAACCGCCAAGCTGTCCGACGTGGCATCGATTCAGTAATCACGGGTCAACTGCGGGCAGACCCCGCGCTTCTATCTTCTACGGGAGAACACAATGGGATTCCAGCAAGGCCTGAGCGGTCTCGACGCCGCCGCTGCCAACCTCGACGTGATCGGCAGCAACGTGGCAAACGCCAACACTGTCGGCTACAAGAAGTCGACCGCCGAATTTGGCGACGTGTACGCACGCTCGCTGGTGGGTGCGTCCGACAACCAGATCGGCCAGGGCGTGAGCGTGACCAAGGTCTCGCAGTCGTTCACGCAGGGCAATGTGACCAACACCGGCAACCCGCTGGACATCGCGATCAACGGCACGGGCTTCTACCGTATGGTCGATCCGTCCAGCGGCCAGGTGTCGTACACGCGTAACGGCCAGTTCCAGACCGACAAGAATGGCTTCATCATCTCGGCCACCGGCCAGAACCTGACGGGCTACGGCGTGGATTCGACCGGCAAGGTCAATACCGCCGTGCTGACCAACCTGAAGATTCCCGTCAATGACCTGGCGCCGCTGGCCACCACCAACACCGCATTCGGTGTGAACCTGGATGCGGCGGCCACGGTGCCGACCACCACGCCGTTCTCGCCCACCAACTCGGCCACGTTCAACCACTCGGTTTCGGAGCAGGTGTACGACGGTACGGGCACGGCCCACATGCTGACCAACTACTACGTGCGTACCGCCGCCGGCTGGGATGTGTATTCGCAGGTGAATGGCAACAACCCGACGGGCGGCAACCCCGTGACGTCGCTCACGTTCAACAGCAGCGGCCAGCTCACCTCGGCACCCAGCAAGGTCAACGTGGCCTTTGGCGGCATGAGCATCGCCACCATGGATTTCACGGGTACCACGCAGTACGGCGGCGGCTATAACGACACCGCCCCGGGCGTGACGCAAGACGGTTACGCCACCGGCCGCCTGGCCAGCTACGCGGTCGGTACCGATGGGACCGTCACCGCACGCTACTCCAATGGCCGCACCTCGACGCTGGGCCAGATCGCCATGGCCAACTTCAAGGCACCGGAAGGCCTGCAGAACATCGGTGGCAACCAGTGGGTGGAAACGTCCAACTCCGGCGCGCCGAACCTGGGCACGCCGGGCATGGGTTCGTTCGGCCTGCTGCAATCGTCGGCGGTAGAGCAATCCAACGTTGACCTGTCTGCGGAACTGGTCAACATGATCATTGCCCAGCGCTCGTATCAAGCCAACGCGCAGACCATCAAGACGCAGGACACCATCCTGCAGACGCTGGTGACGTTGTAATTGTCGTTGCCTCAAGCTGACTGACCGCACACCAAGGACACTCGCATGGACCGCTCGATCTACGTGTCGATGACTGGCGTGAAGCACCTGTTCGACCAGCAGGCTGCCAGCGCCAACAACCTCGCCAACGCCAGCACCACCGGGTTCAAGGCGCAGATCGACGCGTTCCATACGGTGGGTGTGCAAGGCGATGGCTCGCCCACGCGCAGCTACGTGATGGCTTCGGCCATCGGTACGGACCTCGCGCCCGGCCCGATCGAAACCACCGGCCGCAGCCTGGACGTGGCCATCGACGGGCCCGGCTTCTTTGCCGTGCAGACGCCGGATGGCGGTGAGGCTTACACCCGCGCCGGCGCCTTCCAACTGGGCCCGGACGGCACGATCCAGACGCTCTCAGGCCAGCCTGTACTGGGCGACGGCGGTCCGATCACGCTGCCCCCCGACACCTCGGTGCAGTTTGCCAAGGACGGCACAGTCAATGCGATCAGCGCCGATAGCCGCACGCCGCCGGTGTCGCTGGGCCGACTGAAGCTGGTGAGCATCGACCCGGCGAACATTGACCGCGGCGCCGACGGCCTGTTCCGCCAGCGCGACGGCCAGGACGCAGGCGTGGACGAAAAAGTCCGCATCACCGGCGGGGCGCTTGAGGGCAGCAACGTCAACCTGACCGACTCGCTGGTCAGCATGATCGCGATCTCGCGCCAGCTCGAAATGCAGATGAAATCGCTGCACACGAGCGACACGAATGCCCAGTCGGCCAATGAACTGCTGCGCCACGCCTGAACGGCTGGCGCATTGAATTGAATCAACCAAGGACTCGAACATGATTCGCTCCCTGTGGATTTCCAAAACCGGGATGGACGCCCAGCAATCGCAGCTGGATGTCATCTCGAACAACCTGGCGAACGTCAACACGACGGGCTTCAAGCGCTCGCGCGCCGTGTTCGAAGACTTGCTGTATCAGAACGTGCGCGAGCCGGGTGCGCAGTCGTCGCAACAGACCACGCTGCCCTCGGGCATGCAGATCGGTACGGGTACGCGCATCGTCGCCACCGAGCGCCTGCACACGCAGGGCAACCTGCAGCAGACCGGCAACTCGACCGACGTGGCCATCAACGGCAACGGCTTCTTCCAGGTGCAGATGCCCGACGGCACACTGGCCTACACGCGTGACGGCAGCTTCCAGATAAACGCGCAGGGTCAGCTGGTGACCTCCAGCGGCTACCCGGTCCAGCCGGCCGTGACGGTGCCGCAGAATGCCACCAGCCTGACGATCGGCAAGGACGGCGTCGTGACGGTCACCACGCCGGGCACGGTCAACAACACGCAGGTGGGCACGTTCCAGCTGGCCAACTTCATCAACCCGGCCGGCCTGCGCAGCATGGGCGAAAACCTGTACGCCGAAACCGAAGCGTCGGGTACCGCCAACCTGGCCAACCCGGGCTCGAACGGTGTGGGCGCGCTCAACCAGAACTACGTTGAAACGTCCAACGTGAACGTGGTGGAAGAAATGGTCAACATGATCCAGACGCAGCGCGCGTACGAGATCAACAGCAAATCGGTCCAGACGTCGGACCAGATGCTGGAGAAGCTGTCACAGCTTTGAGCTGGACAGCGCAGTTTTTGAGGATGTAGTGCGATGCATACCCCCCCGGTTCACTCGCTCCAGAATGGCAAGCACAGCGGCCGCGCTGTGCTGGCTGTTCGAGTCGTTCGATTGGTCGTGCTCGGCACGGCCGCCTTGCTCGCTACGGCGTGCGGCATGCTGCCGCCGCCGGCTCCGATCGTGCAAGGTCCGACAACCGCGCGCCCGCCGATGCCGGTGATGGCGCCGCGTCAGAACGGGGCGATTTACCAGGAAGTGGCATCGGGCAGCGGTGGGTTTCGCGGTATGTTCGAAGACCGCCGCGCGCACATGGTGGGCGACACGATCACGATCGTGATCACCGAGAACACGGCGGCCAGCAAGCAGACTTCGGGCAGCGTCAACCGCACGGGCAGCTTGACCGCTTCGGTGCCGACATTTGCTGGCATGAACCCGGGCGTGCTGTCGCTGCTGGGTGTGTCGGCCAGCGACGCAAACAAGTTCGACAGCAAGGGCGCCAACGGTGCGCAGAACAACTTCACGGCCACCATCACGGTGACGGTGGTGGAGGTGCTCTCGAACGGCAACCTGGTGGTCAGCGGCGAGAAGCAGACCGCCGTGGGCCAGGGCACCGAGTCGGTCAAGTTCTCGGGCGTGGTCAACCCCACCACTGTCAATAATCAAAACACCGTGCTGTCCACCCAAGTGGCGGACGCACGCATGGAATATCGCGGCACGGGCTATGTGGCCGAGTCGCAGCAGATGGGCTGGTTGTCGCGGTTCTTCCTGACCGTGTCACCGTTCTGAGGGATCAGCCATGACTTTGCATCGACTCATCGGCGCGGCCCTGGTGGCACTGAGCGCAATTTCAGCGGTTGTTCCGACCGCGGCACATGCCGATCGCATCAAGGATCTGACCACCGTTGCCGGCGTGCGCGACAACGCGCTGATCGGCTACGGCCTGGTCGTCGGCCTGGACGGCAGCGGCGACCAGACCACGCAGACGCCGTTCACGGTCCAGAGCTTCAACAACATGCTCACGCAGTTCGGCATCAATGTGCCGGCCGGCGCGAGCATCCAGCTCAAGAACACCGCCGCCGTGGTGGTGACGGCCACGCTGCCCGCCTTCGTGCGGCCCGGCCAGACCATCGACGTGACGGTGTCGTCCATCGGTAACGCCAAGAGCCTGCGCGGCGGCACGCTGCTGCTCACGCCGCTCAAGGGCGTGGACGGCCAGCTCTACGCATTGGCGCAGGGCAACGTGGTGATTGGCGGTGCAGGCGCATCGGCCAATGGCAGCAAAGTGCAGATCAACCAGCTCGGCGCCGGCCGTATCGCCAATGGCGCGACGGTGGAGCGTGCCGTGCAGGCCACGGTGGGCGAGGCGGGCAGCATCCAGCTCGATACGGGCACGACGGATTTCGGTACCGTGCAGAACATCGTCACCGCCATCAACAAGCAGTTCGGCACGGATACGGCGCAAGCCGCCGACGGCCGCACGATCAACGTGCGCGCACCGGCCCTGGCGTCGGACCGCGTGGGCTTTCTGGCCAAGCTGCAGAACATTGACGTCACGCCGGCACTGGCCGCGGCACGCGTGGTGGTCAACGCCCGCACGGGCTCGGTGGTGATGAACCAGCTTGTCAAGCTCGAGCCCTGCGCGGTGGCGCACGGCAGCCTGTCCGTCACCATCAGCACGGACCCGGTGGTGAGCCAGCCGGCGCCGTTCTCGCAAGGGCAGACGGTGGCGGGGGCGCGCTCGAACATCGAGGTCAAGCAGCAAGGCGGTAGCCTCATCAACGTGAAGGGCGGCACCAACCTGGCGGACGTGGTCAAGGCCATCAACGCGATTGGCGCCAACCCGCAAGACCTCATCTCGATCCTGCAGGCGATGAAGGCGGCCAACGCGCTGCGCGCCGACCTGGAAATCATCTGACGCTGCGGAGGCCACGATGAACCAAACCGACCTCACCAGCCGCCTGGCGCTCGATTCCAAGGGTTTCGAGTCGCTCAAGCAAACGGCACGTACGGACCCGACCGGCGCCGCCAAGACCGTCGCCAAGCAGTTCGATGCGATCTTCGTGAACATGATGCTCAAGCAGATGCGCGATGCATCGCCGCAGAACGGGCCGCTCGATTCGTCGTCGAGCAAGATGTACACGTCGATGCTCGACCAGCAGCTTTCGCAGACCATGGCCTCGCGCGGCGTGGGCGTGGCAGACCAGCTTCTGAAACAGATGCTGCGTCAGGCCAACCATGTGAACCCGGATGCGGGTGGCAAAGTGAATACCGCGCTGTCCAACACGACGGCGACCAATACTGCGCTGCCGGGTGCTGCCGGTGCCACGAACGATGCCGCCAAGGCGATCGCCCGTTCGTCTCTCAACAGCATGGCCGCAGCCGTTGCGCCGGGCACGGAAGACGACGGCTCGGGCATCAGCACCGTGCCGCGCCCGGGCCTGGAAGAACGCGTGCAGCGTGCGCTGGCCGCCCTGCGCAAGCAGGCGGATGCGCAGGCGCAGACCTCGAGCGCGCCGCCCGAGGTCGACTTGTCGACGGTGGCATCGGAGCCGCGCGGCGAGCGCATGAGCAGCTTCTACAACAAGCTGATCGGCCACGCATCGCAGGCCGCGCAGGAGACCGGCATTCCGGCCAACTTCATGATCGGCCACGCCGCGCTGGAGTCCGGCTGGGGCCGCCGCGAGATCAAGGCAAAGGACGGCACGAACACGCACAACCTGTTCGGCATCAAGGCCGGCGGTTCGTGGGCAGGCAAGACCGCCACGGTGACCACCACCGAGTACATCGGCGGCGTCGCCCACAAGGTGCAGGAGAAATTCCGCGCCTACAGCTCGTACGCCGAGGCGTTCAAGGATTACGCCAACCTGTTGGCCAACAACCCGCGCTACAGCAACGTCGTGGCAGCCGGCAACGGCAACGATGCGGCGTCGTTCGCCAAGGGTTTGCAGCGCGCAGGCTACGCCACCGACCCGAACTACGCCCACAAGATCATGGCGGTCATCAAGCAGATCGTTTAAGTGCTTTAAAAAGCATATTTTGGCAACATCGGCCGGCTCAAGTTTGTTCTTGTCCGGCCGATGTTGTTTCTAGAGCTTATTTCGGCGGCTTCGTGCTGCCCGCACCGAGACAACTATGAGCAGCTCCCTTCTGAATATTGGCGCGTCCGGCCTGCGGGTTGCCGATATCAACCTGCAAGTAACCGGCAACAACATTGCCAACGCCAGCACGCCCGGCTATTCGCGCCAGGAAGCCGTACAGACGGAGAACATTCCGCTGTACGCCGGCGTGGGTTATCTCGGGCAGGGCGCCAACGTCACGACCGTCAAGCGCATCTATGACCAGTTTCTGACCGCGCAGGTGCAAAGCGGCCAGGCCTCGACCAGCGCGGCCGACCAGCTCAACAGCCTGGTGTCAGGCCTGAGCAAGTACATGTCGGACAGCAACAGCGGCCTGACTTCGTCGCTCACCAGCTTTTTCAATGCCGCCGATGGCCTGGCTTCCAAGCCGTCGGACACCACCGCGCGCCAGGTTTTCCTGAACGCTGCCGCTGGCCTGCAAAGCCGCTTCAATTCGATTGCCGGGCAACTCAGTTCGCTCAACAGCCAGGTCAATACGCAGGTGCAGACGCAGATCAGCTCGGTCAACGGCACCGCGCAGCAGATCGCCTCGTTGAACGACCAGATTTCCAAGGCGGAAGCCTCAACCGGCCAGCCGGCCAATGATTTGCGTGACCAGCGCGACCAGCTCGTCCAGACGCTCAATCAGTCGATCAAGGCCAGCGTGGTGCAGACCGGCGACGGCCAGTTCAACATCTACGTGGGCAACGGCCAGGCACTGGTGCAGGGCAACCAGAGCTACCAGCTGACGGCGGTGCCGTCGCAGTACGACCCGACGCAACTGTCGGTGGGCTACAAGAGCCCGGGCGGCACGGTCAACATCGACGACAGCCAGCTGGGCGGCGGCGCCCTGGGCGGTCTGATGGACTTCCGCAACAACACGCTCATTCCGGCGCAGAACAGCCTGGGCCGCCTGGCCACGGCCGTGGCGGCCGACGTGAATGCGCAGAACAAGCTGGGCATGGACGCCAACGGCAAGATGGGCACGGACCTCTTCTCCGTGGCCAACCCGAGCGTCGCGCCCAGCACGAACAACACCGGCAGCGGCTCGCTGACTGCCAGCATCACCAACGCCAATGCGGGGCAGGGCTACGACTACCAGGTCAAGTACCAGGGGGGCGCCTACACCGTTTCGCACTATCCGGACGGCTCCGCCTCCGTAACGGTGTCGAGCTGGCCGACCACGATCGACGGTGTCACGCTCAACCTGTCGGGCACGATGAACAGCGGTGACTCTTTCCTGGTGCGCCCGACCGCCAACGCGGCCGCCACCATGCAGACGCTCACCACCGACTCCCACAACGTGGCCGCAGCCTCGCCCGTGGTGCTCAACCAGGGCAGCAACAACACGGGCAGCGCCACGGTGTCTTCACTGGGCGTGGACAGCACGTATGCCGGCTCGCCGCTCACCTCGCCGATCAACCTGACGTACAGCTCGGCCGTTGGCGGCTCCCTGTCGGGATTCCCGGGCAGCGTCACCGTCACGGTGGGCGGCACGTCGACCACGTACGCGGGCGGCACGGCACCGTACACGCAGGGCGCGACGTACGCGTTCAACGGCGTACAGATGAAGCTTTCGGGTTCGCCCGGCAACGGTGACACGTTCGCCATTTCGGCCAACACCGCCAACAGCACCGACAACGGCAACGCCAGCGCGCTGGCCAAGCTGCGCAACAGCAATCTGCTGGACGGCGGCACGACCTCGATCGGCTCGGCGTGGAACAACCTCGTCACCCAGGTGGGTGTGCAGGCCAACCGCGCCAGCACCAACCTGACCTCGCAGAAGGCGCTGCTGGCCAGCTCCACGCAA
>QJOB01000494.1:0-12097 GCA_004155035.1 Monosporascus sp. 5C6A | reverse complement strand
TGGACGGCCGTGCTGACGGTGATCATCGGGCTGGTGCTGGCCTCGGCGTTCTCAGCCATCCTCGTGTATGCGCAGGAGCTGATTCCCGGCAAGGTCGGGATGGTGTCGGGCCTGTTCTTCGGGTTTGCGTTCGGGCTGGGCGGCATCGGCGCCGCGGTGCTCGGCAAGCTGGCCGATGCAACCGACATCTACAACGTCTATCACCTCTGCTCGTTCCTGCCGCTCATCGGCCTGTTGACGGTGTTCCTGCCGGATATCGAACGCAAGCGCCAACAGGCGGCGTAACGCGACACATACCGCATACGGATGCAGCGCGGCGGACGTCCCCTCCCGGACGATCCGCCGCTTTGCTTTTGCTTTTCGGCGTTACTTCTCGACGGCGTGGGTCGGGCCCGGCCACACGCCAGTCATCTCGATCTCGCGCCGGCCGGTCAGCCATTGGCCGAGCGGGCTGGGCCAGCGGAACGAATAGTTGTCGCTGTTCACGACGCCCTGGAACTTCACGTCGACCTGGATATCGGTGGCGTTGAGCGGGATGTTCGCGACCGTCTTGGAGATGCCGCCGCTGAGCGAAAACTCATCGCTGCGCGGGCCTTGCGGCGTGTTGAAACGCAGCTTGATGTGCGTGACGTAAGTGCTGCCCGGCTTGTTGTTGAAGTAGATCTCGAAGCCGCCCAGACGCGTGATCCAGTTCGGGATCAGCAGGTTGCCGTCGAACGACGCAAGGGTGTAGGCCACCGGAATGGGCGCGGGCGCCTGCTTGCCGGGCTCGAACGGCCACAGATGCTGGTCGACGCTCTTGGTCTGGTTGACCGACACGAACGAGCCCTTGCCCGTCGCGCTGCCGAGCATGTCATGCACGGCGCCGGCCGAGCCCGTGATCGAGAACGACGCGTTGTTGTCTTGCGAGCCCACGTTCAGCCCGCTGTTGGCCAGGATCACGCTGGTCACCACGCCGAAGCCCTGCGCGATGTTCCCGCCCGAACCCATGCTGACGGACTGCGCCTGCTCGGCGAGCCACTTGATCGTCTCGGGCCGTGTGAGTTGCGTCAGGTCGCTGATGTAGGACTCCGAAGCAATGCCGAATTCCGAGGCGATCGACCCGACCGACGAGAACTCCCATTTCACTTCCACGCCCGCGTTGATCTTGGTGCCGCTTTCAGGGTCGGTGGCGGAGCCATCGAGCTTGACGTTGGTCTCGGTGCGGTGGACGTTGTTGGTCGACAGCTTCCATTGGTTCGGTACGGTGCGCGTGTTGACCGCCACGCCCGGTGTTTCCGGCTTGACGGGCGTGAAGTCGCCGGTGTCTGGCGACACAAAACCGACGGCGCCGGGTTTGATGGTAGGGGCGAGCGTCCAGTTGCCCCAGTAAGCTGCGCGGCCGTTGCGGATGAGGTCGGTGAAGGCGCGATTCCATTGCATGGTTGCACTCCAGGTGTGAGGTTGTGCTGCGAGTCAGCGGGTTTGCGCGATGGCCTCCATCGCCACGTAGCGACGGGCAGGGCGCGAGGGCACTGTCTCAAACGGGCTGGCGCCTGTTAATGCAGCAGAAGACCTGGGACAGACGGCACGGGCGCAGGCATGGGCAGGCTGTTACGCGCGACATCACGCAAGCCGCGCAAGCCCCAGCGCCAATCCCAATCCGATCAGGATCACGCCAATCACGCCGTCCACGATGCGCTGCCGCGCCAGCAGCGAACGCCGCAACGCGCCTGACGCAAACGCTGCGGCCACCAACGCAAACCACATCGCGTGCGCAGCCGACATGAACAGGCCGTAGCCGAACTGCGCGAGCAGCGGCGTGCTCGCGTGAACAACCTGCGTGTACGTGCTGACTACGAACAGCGTCGTTTTGGGATTGAGCGCGTTGGTGAGAAAGCCCATGCGCAGGGCTGCGAAGGTCGCTAGCGTCGGAGCGCCGGCGCTGTCACCGGCAGTCTCGCCGCTGGGCAACGGCTTGGCCGACAGCGTCTTCCAGCCAATCCACACCAGGTACGCCGCGCCTACCAGCTTGATGCCATGCAGAAGGGTTGGCGCATGCGCAATCAGCAGCCCTACGCCGAACATCGTGTAGAACACGTGCACCTGTACGCCCAGCGCAATGCCCAGCGCGCACAGCACGCCGGCGCGCCGCCCATGCAGCAGGCTGTTGCGCGTGACCATGGCAAAGTCCGCGCCTGGGCTGATGACGGCGAGGATGGTGATGAGGGCAACAGCAAGGAGTTCGGTCATGTCAGGCGCAATCGCAAAGTGGGGGTGCGCCAATTCTGGATGCACCCATCATCGCCGAAAATCGATTTATGATGCCGTTTTTAGGTGAGAAAAACTGACAGATGGCGCTGCCTCCACTGAATACCCTGCGTGTGTTTGAAGCTGCTGCACGGCATGGCAGCTTCGTGCGTGCGGCCCAGGAACTGCACGTAACGCATGGCGCTGTCAGCCGGCAGATACGACAGTTGGAAGCGTCGTTAGGGGTGGATCTGTTCGAGCGGCGCAATCGGGCCGTCTTCCTGACGCCAGCGGGCGACCAGTTGCATGCGGCTGCCACAGATGCGTTTGAAATTCTCACAGATAGCATCGACCGGATCGCCCGCCGGGCAATGTCTTCAACGCTGGTGGTGTCATGCGAACCGACGCTGGCGATGCGGTGGCTGATCCCGAGACTGTCGCGCTTCCAGGCGCGGCATCCGGCCATCCAGGTGCATCTGTTTGCGGCGGGCGGGCCGATCGATTTCGCGCGCACCGGGGTGGACGTCGCATTGCGCCGTGATGACTTTGCGTGGCCCGCGCACGTGCATGCGGCGCCCATTTGCGACGAGTGGATCGGCCCGGTACACGCCCGCCAAGCGGATATTGCCGCGCGTCGACGGCTGCTGCACACCGCCACGCGCCCCGATGCATGGCAGGCATGGTGGCGCGCCAGCAGCACGGCACGGCCGCGAGGGCGGCTGCCCGAAGCGCGCTACGAACATTTCTATCTGAGTTTGCAGGCGGCCCTGGCGGGGCAGGGCACCGCCATCGCGTCAAAGCTGATGGCCGGTGATGACCTGAAAGATGGGCGGCTGATCGCGCCCGAAGGGTTCCGACGTGACGGCTCCAGCTACAACCTGCTGGCCGATGCGCCTATTGCGCCCGACAGCCCGGCCGGCGCGTGGCTTGCCTGGTTGCGCGAAGAGACGGCAGCCACACTTGCGGACTAGCGCACGCCGGCTTACGCCGCTGCGTGCCCGCCGCCAAGGATGCCGCGAATAGTGGCCAGATAGGCTTCGCCCACGGCCCGGTTGAACGGCCGGGCACGCGGTGCCGCCCGTCTGCGCGGCGGCGGCGTCAGGCCCAGCGTGCGGCAGACTTCCGACGCATACGGCCGCCCGCGCACCTCCATGCGCAACACGACTTCGTTCAGCGCCTGTTCACCCAGACGCTCGCGCAGCCAGAGCACCGTCTGGCGGTCGTACTCGCTTTCGATGCGGATCAGGTCGTCCATGGCAGTGCTGTATAAATTTACAGTTACTGTAAATATATACAGGTATCCACAGATTTCAAGGACGATGTTGCGGCCGCGCCGCACTAGCGTGCCGGGCGGCTCAGTCGATGCCGTAAACGCCCAGTGTCAGACCGTCATGCCGCCATCGACGACGATGCATTCGCCGTTGGTGTAGCTCGCCGCATCCGACACGAGATAAAGCACCGTGCCCGCCATTTCGCGTGGCTCGGCGTGGCGGCGCAGTGGGATCTCGCTGATCCAGCGGTCGTACGTGGCCTTGTCTTCAAAGAGCGCGCCCGCGAACTTGGTCTTCGTCAGACCCGGCAGCAGGGCATTCACGCGAATGCCGAACGGCCCGCATTCCTTGGCAAAGGCCCGCGTCATGTGGGCCACGGCGGCCTTGGTAATGGAGTAGATGCCTTGCTTGTCGCCCGGGTGCAGCGCGTTGACCGACGCGGTATTGACGATCGCGCCGCCGCCCTGCGCCTTCATCATCTTGCCGGCTTCAACCGACATGAAGAAGTAGCCGCGGATGTTCACCTCAACAGTCTTCTCGTACGCCGCCAGATCCGTGTCGAGGATGTGGCCGAAGTGCGGGTTGGCCGCCGCGTTATTGATGAGAATGTCGAGCCGGCCGTGCGTGCGGCGGATGGTGTCGAACGCCCCGGCAATGTCTTCCATGCGCCCGACGTGGCAGGCGAGGGCTTCCGCCTTGCCGCCGGCTTCGCGGATGCGTTCTGCCACGACTTCGCAGTCGGCCAGCTTGCGGCTCGACACGATCACGTGCGCGCCTTGTTCTGCCAGCAGCTTGGCAATCTCTTCGCCAATGCCGCGGCTGGCGCCGGTAACCAGGGCGATCTTTCCGGTCAGGTCGAACAGGTTCGTGCTCATGGTGTGCTCCTCCAATGGTGATCTGTTATGGGCGTCCGGCCTGGGCGATCAGCCGTACGTCTGGAACGCGCGTCGCGCCGGATCGTCCAGATGCGGGACGCCGTTGAAAGTGGCCAACTGGAACGATTCGGCGTTGAAGAAATACTGCGAGACGCTGCTGTTGCGGATCTGCAGGTTCAGCGCGATGGCGCTCGTTGGCGGTGCGGCCAGCACCTGCTGTGCGGTCACGGCGATCGGACCGCCGGAACTGATGGCGAGCACACGCTGCCCACCGCCGACCTGGATGGCCGCGCGCGCGTCGGCCACGCGCTGCTGGAAGGCGGCCCACGTCTCGGGCAGCGGCCCGCGGATCTTGTCGTCCGACCACAGGTGCAGCACCTGCTTGAGCGCCCGATAGTGGTCGCGCATCGAGCCCGAAGCCAGATGTGTCAGCTCCGGAAAATCCTCGCCGAGGGCGGCAAACAGCCCTTGGAAGTCGTATTCGTTCAGCCCGGCATGCTGCTCAACCGCCGTGCCTGAAATGCCCATGCCGCGCAGGATGCCGTCGACAGTCTGCTCGTGGCGGCGCAAGGTGCCGCAGATGACGCGATCAAAAACAATATCCTGCCGCGCAAAATATTCACCAAGCCAGACGCTCTGCTGCTCGCCGCGCTCGGAGAGCCGGTCGTAATCTGCCGCGCCAAACGAGGCCTGTCCGTGCCGTACGAGATAAAGCTCCGCCATCGTCTGCTCGCCAAATCAAAGGGGAAACCAGATTAGCGGCGCGTGCATTATTTGTGAAATTTATTGTTTGAATGACTGGTAATGCATGCAATGAATAGTTGTGCCACTGCATGACGGCTTGCCAAGAGCAAGCTGCGGGTGACGACCGTGCGCCTCGCGCAACATGGCTGCCCGGCCAGCACTGATGTTGTGTGTAATGGCTGTTTTGCCACTCGCTACAAAGGTCCTGTATGAAACCGTCCCGCCTTGCCGTTGCTGCGCTGCTGCTGTGTGCCTCAGGCCTGTCTTGTGCCGCCGATGCCAATCCCAAGGTGCTGTCCGCCGCCGAGGGCTACCGCGGCGACGCTCTGCAATTGCTCGAGCGCCTGGTGAACATCGATTCGGGCACGGGCAACGAAGCGGGGCTCGGCCAGATTGGCACCATCGTCACCGACGAACTGCGCAAGGCTGGTGCCCAGGTGGAAACAGTGTCCGCCGCGCCGGCGGTGGGCAACAACATCGTCGCGACCTGGAAGGGCACGGGCAAGACGCGCATTCTGCTGATGGCGCATATGGACACCGTCTTCAAGGACGGCACCGCACGCGCCAAGCCGTTTTACATCAAGGACAAGCGCGCCTACGGCCCCGGCGTGATGGACGACAAGGGCGGCGTAGTGGCGGGTTTGTATGCGATGAAGATCCTGCAGCAGCTCGACTTCAAGCAATACGGGCAGGTCACGCTGCTGCTCAACACGAACGAGGAAACCGGCTCCAAGGGCACGCGCGCGTTGATCGAGCGCGAAGCCAAGCAGCATGACGTGACGCTCAACCTGGAGCCGGGCCGGCCCGCCGATGGGCTGGTCGTGTGGCGCAAGGGCAGCGGCACGGCCGAGATCGACGTCAAAGGCAAGGCCGCGCACGCCGGTGTGGCGCCAGAAACTGGTCGTAACGCCGCCAACGAACTGGCGCACCAGGTGCTGCAAGTCGGCAAGCTGGGTGACAGTACCAAGCAGACGACTTTCAACGTGACGGTCCTCAAGGCGGGCGACGCGACCAACGTCATCCCCGACCATGCAACGGCCTACGCCGACGTGCGCGTGGCCGTGCCGGAGGAATTCGACCGCGTGGAGCGCGACCTGACGCGCGTGTCGGCCAACAAGCTGATCGCCGAGACGGAAGTGAAGACCTCGCTGGTGCGCAGTTTCCCCCCGATGCCGCGCAATGCAGCGTCCGACCAACTGGCCGCCAAGGCGCAAGCCATCTACGCCGAGATCGGCCGCAAGCTCACGCTGGAGGGCAGCGGCGGCGCGGCCGATTCCAGCCTGTCGGCGGGTGTCGGTACGCCCACGCTGGATGGCTTCGGGATTGTTGGCGGCGGCATTCACACGCCGGAGGAATACGCGGAAGTGGAGAGCGTCGTGCCGCGTCTCTATCTGCTGTCGCGCATGATCATGGAGGTTGCGGCGAACAAGTAGCCTCAGCGCCCACGCTGCGGAACAAAGAGCGGGTGACGGCGCGGTGCTGTCACCCGTTTTGTTTTGTTTTGCTGGCTGGGCGAGGGCGAGGGCGAGGGCGCGGAGTTGGGATGGTGTCGGCGCATGTGCGCCCCGCTGCGCAAGGTCCAACTAGACGTAAACGACCACATGCTGGCCCCCGCATTGCCGGGCCGATGTGCTATCGTCGCCGCCACGAAAAATTCATAAATTCCGGGTATGCACGACGTCGTTATCAGCGGCACGGGCCTGTGGGTCGCGCCCGAGGTCATCACCAACGAGGAGCTGGTCGCCTCCTACAACGCCTACACTCAGCGCTACAACGCGCAGCACGCCGAAGCGATTGCCGCGGGCGAGCTGACGGCGCTGGCGGAATCGTCGGCCGAGTTTATCGAGAAGGCTTCAGGCATTCGCCAGCGTTACGTGATCGACAAGGCCGGTGTGCTGGACCCAACGCGCATGCGCCCGCGTCTGACGCCGCGCCCCGACGATGCGCTGTCGCTGCAGGCTGAGATTGGCGTGGCGGCCGCGCGCGATGCCTTGGCCGCTGCCGGCCGCGATGCCGCCGAGGTCGACATGCTGCTGTGCGCAACGTCCAACTTCCAGCGGCCGTATCCGGCACTGGGCGTGGAGATCCAGAACGGCATTGGCGCGGGCGGCTACGCGTTCGACATGAACGTCGCGTGCTCGTCGGCCACCTTCGGGCTGGAGCAGGCCATCAATGCGGTGCGCAGCGGCACGGCGCGGGCGGCGCTGGTCGTGAGCCCCGAGATCACCTCCGGTCACCTCGATTGGAAAGACCGCGACTGCCACTTCATCTTCGGCGACGTGTGCACGGCCGTGCTGGTCGAGCGCGCGGAAGACACACGCTCCGCCGACGCCTGGCGCGTGCTCGGCACCAAGTGCGCGACGAGCTTTTCCAACAACATCCGCAACAACGCCGGCTACCTCTCGCGCAGCGAAGACCGCAACCCGGACGACCGCGATCAGCTCTTCCGCCAAGAGGGCCGCAAGGTCTTCAAGGAAGTCTGCCCGATGGCCGCCGAACACATTGCCGGCCATCTGCAGCAACTCGGCCATGTTCCGGCTGACGTGCGCCGCTTCTGGCTGCACCAGGCCAACCTGGCAATGAACCAGCTGATCGGCAAGCGCCTGCTTGGCCACGATGCATCGGCCGATGAAGCGCCGGTGATTCTGGATGAGTTCGCCAACACCGCTTCGGCGGGGTCGATCATCGCGTTCCACCGCCACCGTGCCGACCTGAAGTCGGGCGACCTGGGCATGATCTGCTCGTTTGGCGCGGGCTATTCGATCGGCAGCGTGGCGGTGCAGAAGCAGTAATCGACCTGCATCGAATCGCGGGCGACGCTCAGGTCTGACCGGGCAGCGCCGCCCCGAAAAAATCCAGCGCCCGGCGCACGGCCTCGGCATGCACCGCATCGCGGTCGACGCCCGGGTTGTCCTTGCACAGCAGCGGCACATGGGGTGCGGCCCCCGGCAGGCACGTATCCATGAACGTGTAGTGCGACGCGCCCGGCACCAGCAGCAGATCGGCCTTGGGCAGCATCTTGGCGACGCGGCGCACGTTGGTGTCGACGGGCACGGTGATATCCGCGTCTCCGGCCATCAGCGAGACCGGGATGCTGATGTTGCCAAGCGACGTGGCGTCCATCGCCATGCCCAGTGCCGGCGCCATCGCAAAAACGGCTTTGATGCGTGCGTCGCGGTAAGACGCACCGGAGCGGGCGAGGGACGCTTCCGTCTGCGGTGATCTTGTTGTGTCGACGGTCGGGTTGATCTGCGCGCGGGCCATCTCGGGTGGATGGCAGATCGCATCGGCCTGCGGCGAGCCGCAGAACGCCATGAACGCCGGGACATCCGTGCGTGCGCCGGCAAGTTCGAGCACCGTATAGCCACCCAACGAAAAGCCCACGGCGCCGATGCGCGTGTGGTCCACATGCGCGCCCAATACCGGATCGGCGAGCACGCCATCCAGCACTTCGCTCACGTCAGTGGCGCGCTCCCACCACAGCATGAAGCCCTCCCGCGTGAGCGGTTCCAGCGCCGTGTTACCGGGATGATTCACGCCAGCGACGATGTAGCCGTTCGCGGCCAGCGCAGCGGCCATCCAATCGAGGCTGCTTGCCGTGCCGCCCGTGCCGTGCGAAAGCAGCAGCAGCGGATATTGCGCGTGCGATGGCGCAATGGGCGCCTCGTCCGCGAAGGGCTGCGTGCGGAACGGCGACCGGCCCTGCGCATCGACGTTGTGCGAAACCTCCGGCACGGAAATGTCCACCGGATACCAGATGTTGGTGATGAGCGCCTGCGTGCGTGCCCCGCGCCAATGGCGTTCAGCCTGCGGGTGGAACGTGCGGGTGGTTTCGCCCACGTGAAACGGCGCAGCGGGCGCGTCTGCCGGATCGGCATGGGCAGCGCCCATGACGACGGCCGCCAGCGCGGCGGCAAGGCAACGGTGCAACATCTCTACTCCTTGCGGATGGGGATCATCAGATCGGTCACGCAGGCACGCGGCGGGTGGTGCCGCCTTGGGCTGCGATACAACTCAAGTGCCGGCCGGTCGTCCGGTTCAAAGCCGTAGCTTGGGAGGCATCCGCCATAGAGCGCCTGCATGGTCGGCGCGATCAGCGCGTAAGGACCGATCAGCCGGTGGCAAGCGTAGAGACCGCCTTCGATGCGCATCGGGAGCAAGGGCCCAGTGATGGCGCGCGGCGCATCGAGGATGACGCCCGCGAAATACTCAAAGGAGCCGGGCGTTTCGGGGTCGCCGTGGCAGATGCCAATGCGATCGGGTGCATCCGCCGATTCCATGTCGATGCCGAGCAGTTGCCGCAACGTGATGAACGTCTGGCGGATGGTTGCGACGGGGCCGTCGTGGCGCAGGCAGAGCGCGTGCAAAGGCGGCTGCTCGATCAGCTCGATGGGCGGCAGGTCTTCCGTATCGGCGCTGCGCACATTCAGCGCCTGCTGCCGGGTCTGGAAGGCGCGCGGGCTTACGCCCGTGAACTCGCGGAAGGCGCGCGCGAATGCCTGCGGGCTGCCATAGCCCACGTTGAGCGCGACGTCGGTGACGGAATCTTCTGCGCCGCTCAAACGCCGCGCGGCCTGCGCCAGCCGCATGCGCTGGACGGTCTCGAACACGCCTTCGCCGGTCAGCGCCCGGTAGATGCGATGGAAGTGAAACGGCGACAGGTGGGCCACCGCGGCCAGACTCTGCACCGTATGTGGCGCGGCGGGGTCGGCCAAAATCGCCTGGATCACGCGGGCGATGCGGCGGTGGTAATCGTGTTCAGTGCGCGGTTTCATGGGGCAAAGCATAGTCGCCCCGCAGGCGCCGCGCGGTGCAGCGATTGCGCAAATCTGCGCCTATGGCTATCGGCTAACGCCCCGCCGTGGCCCGCAAGGTGGACGCGAACGTGCGCAGCGCCTTCTTCGCCACAGAATCGGTCAAACGGGAATGCAGCACCACGCTGCGTGGTGGAAGCGGAGGAAGGCCGAGCGCAGCGCCCATGTCCACTGTGCCGGGCGGCGCCACGCGGCGGCTGAGGGCCGCCACGGCGAGGCCCGCTGCCGCGGCTGCACCGATGGTGGCCACCCCGCCGCCCACAAACACCTCCTGCCAGGGAATGCCCGCGTCTTCCAGCGTGGCGACTGCCATCTGCCGTATGCGGCATGTGTCCGCTTGATTTGCCAGGCGAATGGGCTCGCCGGCGCGGTGTTCGAAGTCGGGCGCAGCCATCCAGCCGAACGGTTCTTCCATGAGGACTTCGCCATCGGTGCGGCGGTTGTCGTGGCGCAGTACGATGGCCGCGTCCAACGCGCCGCTCTCGAAAATGTCGAGGATCTCCCACGAACTGGCGATGCGGATCTCCAGCGTCAATGCAGGTTCGGCCAACCCCATCTGGCGGAGCAGCCGTGGCAGTTCAGCGCCGACGATGTGATGGCTGATCCCGACCGACAGCCGCCGCCGTTCCACGCCAAACGCGCCGAGCGCGCCTTCGTGCGCGGCCACCAGTTCGCGCGCCGCTACCAGAAAGGCGGCGCCATCCTGAGACAGCCGCACGAGGCGCGGCGTGCGTTCCAGAAGCCGGCGGCCCAGCGCATCTTCCAGCCGCTTGATCTTCAGGCTCACCGCGGATTGCGTGGAGTCCATGGCCTCCGCCGCGCGCGTGAAGCTCTTCAGATCGGCGGTCAACACGAAGGCCTGGACGGCCTCCATATCCAGCATCTTCATGGCTCAATCATTTTGAAATCGAATGATTGAAATATCTTAGGATGCCTTTTTTTGAATGATCAACGTGGGGCATGCTTTGGTCACTGCAAACCTCGGAGTTGACCATGCCTCTCGTTCAAGTGTCGCTGCGGCGCGGCAAGCCTGCCGCTTATCACCAGGCCATTTTCGACGGCGTCTATCGCGCCATGCGCGAGACCTTCAACGTGCCGGAAGACGACCGCTTCATGACGCTCACCGAGCACGACGCGAGCACCTTCAGCGTCAGCCCGAGCTACTTTGGCATCGCGCGTAGCGACGACGTTGTGATCATCCAGATCACCGCCAACAACACGCGCAACCGCGCGCAGAAGCAGGCCCTCTATCGCCGTATCGTCGAGTTGCTGGGCGACAAGCCCGGCGTACGGCCCGAAGACGTGTTTATCAACCTGGTGGAGGTGCTGCCCGAGAACTGGTCGTTCGGCAACGGTCTCGCGCAGTACGCGCAATGACGCCGCGCCAGGCGCTTCTGGCGCACCTGGGCGGCGTGTTGTGGGCGGCAGTGTTGATCGTCGGCGCGGCGGTCACGTTGGCGACCATTGCGCGCGACGTCGTGCAGATGCTCAGTCCTTGAGCGAATTGCCGAGCATGTCGAGCAGGAACTGCGTGCCGCGCTCACGCGATCCGGAGTCGTCGTAGCCATCCAGGAAGGCGCCTTGCTCGGTCATCACGAGATGCGTGCCGCCCGAACCGTCCTTCGGCTCACGCAATTCCAGCGTGGCGAGCGATGCGGAGATCTTGCGGTCGTCCAGGTGCATCACATACGAATAGACGACGCGCTCGTTCGGAATGACGTCGTGATACAGCGCTTCAAAGCTGGACACGACACCGCTGTCCCACCGGCCCTTGACGACTTCGCGGCCGCCGGGCGTGGCGTTCATTTCGCGCACGAGCAAGGTGTAGCCATTGCCGCCGGCAAACCACTTCGCCTTGGCGGCCGGGTCGGTCAGTGCCTTGAACACGCGCGAACGGGGTGCGTCGTACGTGCGTTCCACCGTAAAGGTGGCATGCACCACAGAGCGCTGGATGCCATCGGCCACCGGCACGCTTGCGGCTTCGCGTTCCAGCTTGTCGAGCGTCTGCTTCCAGCCTTCGGACGCGCCCTTGATCATCATCTCGGCAATCGGCGCCAGCGGCGTGTGGGTTTGCGTAACTTCCATGCGCGTGCCGCCGCCGGTTTCTTCGGCAAAGGTCACGACGGTGTGGGCGTTCATCAGCGGGCGGTTGTCGCCGTCAACG
>QJOB01000493.1:0-12156 GCA_004155035.1 Monosporascus sp. 5C6A | reverse complement strand
GGAACGAAAGGCTTCTTTGCCTTGAGGAACGAAAGGCTTCTTTTTCCCCGCCCTCTCTCTCCCCCTACAGCCCCAATTCACAGGCCACAACGCCACACTTTGCACAGCCACCTCATGCCACATATCGTAGACGCCACGATACGCGCCTCGAAAACGCCGCATTTTTAAGCTTCGATCGAGGTCGAAACGCCACAAGCCAAAACCCCGAACAGGGCCGAAACGCGATTTTGCGGCGAACGCAGCGAGCCGCGAAATCGTATGTAGGCCCGTTTATTCTAATTAAGGATTCCTGCCCCAGGCTTTAGAAATAAATGCTTTATGCTTTGCTTTATTTTGTGCTTTTCGAGACAAGTTGCTTTAATGCTTTGCTTAGCTCGTCTGGTCAGGCTCGTTCCGAAAGGTTCTCGAGGGACCGCCAGGGCCCGATCTCCTGTTTCAAGCCTCAACCGAGGTCGAAACGTTACAAGCGAAATCAAAATCATATTAGGGTATAAAAAAAATTTGCCCTAAATTTCTTTTTTTTTACTTATTAAGCGGGCAAGTCGGCAAAATTTTTTGGAGTTTCCGATTCGTCCGTCTCGTTAAAAGCTTTATACGTATCTATCTGACGTACTTTTACTTACTTTTGGCTAATTAAAGAATTAAAAGGCTTCGTTTTAACAATTAAACGTGGTCCCGTTAGGGACCGGTTTTTTGTTTTTATCGGGCCTTTCATAGCGGCTAAACCTCGGTTGGCCCTATTCGTTGTTATATGCTTAACTTCCTGCCCCTTACTTCCGCGCGCTTACGCGCTTTTTCGGCGTTACATCCGTGTTTGAAACGGCCTTACGTTTTTGCCCATTCCTTTTTTAAGCCGCTTCCGCTTTTTCCGAATTTGCCGTATTGGTAACGACTGGTTATTATCCCGTTAATTTTTTTTCCTTTTTTGCTTAATGCTCTGATACGGGATTAATTACTTACCTATAACAATCGCGCCTATACCATCTGCTTTTTTACTTAAGGAAACTTGGTTAGTTATGTCACCTTATGCTCTCGTATATACATATTAATTATTTAACCCCTTTTGTTGTTCGGTTTAAGGCCCTGCCGTACTGGGGTTTCCCAGTTTCAAAAGGGATAAAGGCTATATAACATTTTCTGAAAATTCGTCTTTTACTGCCATCTCCGTTTCGCTTCCTTTCCCGTTTCTCGCAAGGCCCGTTAACGAAGACGGCTTTATGGGACGTTTGGTAAGCGAGCCGACCGGGCTGTTAATAAACGGGTTTTGGCTTTTACCTTATTCGGTAGCCCCTGTTTTCTACGGGGATACGTTAATCCCGGGACCGCCGCCGATATCGAATAACGCCCGCGATATAAATCTAAACTTATCCACGAATACGACCAGTATATCCTCCCCGGGTTGGAGTTCGTTTTCCAGTAATGTGGCATTTAGTATGCCAACAATGCTCCTTTTCCCATACATCCATTTCCTAAATACAAAGCCGCCTTCGGCAAAGTTCTTTATTTACTTAATCCGGCTTTTTTAAGGTTGTTAATCGTACGGTATATACGCCAGTATGTGGAATATCTGCTTATTTTTAAAAGACGTATCGTTATCGCGAAGTGGAATAAGATACGTCCGATATTGGACAAATCCACAGTATTTCAGTTAGTAATTTGTCAATACCCCGGTTTTGAACTGGAACGTAATTGTATCAATAGGCCCGTAAAAGCTAGTCCGTAATGCGATATTCGGGAAACAGTTTTTTATAAGCCCAAAAGACCGAGTTGTAACGTTAGAAAACTGGTTAGTAGCTGTCCGATCTGTAGGATAAATGTAAAGCAGTAATGTAATACAGCCGCTTAAAGGCGGTTTTTCGTTTTCCGGCGGAAAATACTTGGATATTAAATTGGTACGTACGGTTAAAAACATAAATGGCCGCGGACCTGCGCAAACTTTCCGTATAAATCTTCCTACGTCCTAACGGCTAATTCCTTGCCATCCATAACCCTCCGACAGAAATGCAGTTGATAAGGGTGCAGCTGGATATCGAAAAAGAATTATTGGTTTTCCCACTCGTCGATTTGAGGGAAAGGGAATACGTACATAGATAATGGCACGTCCATGCTATTGATACTGTCCAGGACCTTTCCGTACTTTCCCCCTTCGTCGTCGAAGAAGCTGGGTCTAGCAAACTGAAGGCGGATTGCCCCGATTAAGTTATGGCTTCGGATAAGTTGTCGATCGCCAGATGTCGTTATTTCCAGTCCTTCCAGGCTAGAGAAAAACTATACCTTAAAGGGGTTTAAAAAAGGCTACCCTGGGCCGTGGCCTGATATTAACGAACGTACTATGGGCATGATGATTAATATTGGTAACTTTATTTAATTATGTCCTAGTTAAAATATAATTAAGAAAAAAGAGAATTTTAATAAAAAAGGGACTTTATATCTTAAATTTCCATGCGGTTTTTATATAAATTACCTTTTCCCCGATCGGGGAATATTTGCAACTTATTCTCGGGTAATTCGGGAATCCGTATTAAAACGCTGTTATTTATATCAGTATCGAAGCTTAAACCTTGCTTTTTCTAGACCTGTAATTACTGGTAGAAACGGATATTTTCGATATTATTAGTTTGTAATGGAATCGTTCCGGCCATTCCTTTGGTAAATATCATATTTCCGGGATATAGGCCTCGATTATTTGAATCGGGATTTCGTTTCGGAAAATGGACTTCCGAGTTACAGATAGATAACAAAAAATCCCCAGGTATAGCGAACCCTTAGCCCGTATTTCGGTTCCTGTTACCGTCTCGCATTTTTTTGCTTTAATGGCAATATTGGATGCTTTTTAATTACAGCTTTCTTATATTGATCGTGATTATTTAAAGGGCTACTTTTTCTTCTTTCCTTATTCCTGCACCTAGGTTCTCGATATCCGTAGGTATTATTATGCCTTTAAAAAATAAAGTTACGGTTCCGATAGATAAGATCCGTTATACGGTTAAAGACCTTAATCGTTAATACGTTCGAAACTAATCGTAAGGAAGGCAAGGTAAATTTTATCCGTTAGTTATTCCTTATATAAGTTTATTTTCTCCGTTAATATTATCATGCTTTATTTAAAGAGGATCACAGTCCCAATAGATAAAATTCGCCGTACGATAAAAGACCTAAATCGTCGATGCGCCTAAAACATAACGCAAAAAAAGCGAAAGTGGTTTCCGCCGCCGGTTATTTCCGTACGCAAATCTACGACGATATCCGCTAATAATATCGTTTTCCGTAAAGAAAAGGTTACGGTCCCGATAAATAAGATCCGTCGTATAATTGAAAATCTCGATCGTTAATACGTTCGTAATATAATACTAAAAACGCGATACGAACGGTTTCGGATATCAGTTATTCCGGCATTTACGCTTATAACGCTATTTGCTGATAATATTACGTCCCGTATAAATAAGGTTAAGATTTTACTGGATAAAATCCGCCGTACGATAAAAGATTTAGAACGCTAACGTGTTAATATACGAATATTTTGAGCATAGGAATTACCATAACATACCTTTTTTAATGCCCATACCGATTAGGATGTTTTTAGGCCCGGAAAGGGGTCCGTTAAACTTTTAACTTACCAAGTCCGGGATGTACTGCGTAACCTGAACCAGCAACATTCCAAAAAATAAAGTAACGGGATACCAGAAACGATTTTATAAATTGTTACGGCAAAACGGCACGAACCGTTTAGGATCCCTTTTCCTAAGATTTACGGTACGGTAACAGAACTAGAACATTAACGGTAATTGGACCGTTACCGACGAAAAACCGAAGCAGCTTAATAACGAGCCTCGTAGTAACCCGCATAACGAACCAGGTAACAAAACAAAGATAAATCCATATCCGAAAACGCAGCCGACCCGGAGCCACCCGCGAAAATACCTGCGGTACGGAAAGTAGGGAGGCCCCGGTAACTTACGCCTTAAACGGCGGACGTGGGTCCGCTTCCCCAACCTCTACTTGTTCCCTTACGAACTGTATTTCCGCCCGGCCGTTCCAGCCAATAATAAGAAAAACCTCCAATTACGCCTATCATACCCCTGCCGCCTTTTAAGAAAAAGCGTCGGCTTATATCTGAAACCATCCAGTTTTAACGAAAATTTATATACGCCTTCTTTAAGTACCTTAACGCTTATTTTAACCAAAAAAAGGAGGCGTTACGTATAAAATCCTGGTACAAAAAAATCCCCCTTCCTTTCCAGGTAAAAACTCCGAAAACGTTTTACCAAGCCTTTACAAATAAAAGGATTATGCCCATTTTGCATTACGCATTCTATTACGGGATAATTCCCGCCTGCAAACTTAATACCGTCTAATAAAAAACGTACCGGATACTATCATTATTACATGCTATAAGAACAATTCAATATTACTACAGGTACCTTTTATTATAAAGAAAATCGGATGTCGCTACTTGTTCCGAATGTTACGCCTTTTTCGTAAAAGGGAAATTACCAAAAGCCTGTTCGGTAAATAATACGGACATTAAATACGAGTACCAATACCCCGAAAAGCTGGATAATCTTATGCTAATGGAAAAAAAGTTAATCGCTTTCCAAAACGCGTTCGGTTACATTATAAAGTTTATAATCGACAAAAAGATACGATCGGGTATTAGCTACCGAAAACACATTAAAGGTTATATTGTCGTATTTCCGAACAAAGTGGAAGATCTTGTTGTAACGGTTCTCCCCTACCCGTTCCTGCGGATTATCGAAAATATCCACGTTTTTTGGAGCGGTACTGGCAAACCTAGCCCGGCGGACGTTAGATATCTTTTTTAAATCCGCAAGTCCCGTATTAATGCTGCCCTATTATGGCTCTAACGGAACAACCCGCTTTATAAACATATCACCATTAACCATAACAAAATGGCCAGCTGGCGTTACATAAAAGGATCTAACGTCCCTACCGTTATTATGGAAAGCATGCGGAAAAAAAAGCCGTTAACTGTAGAAAAAACGGCAACGGATCATATCGTCCCAAATACAGACCGTAACTTAAAAGATAGCGGATTTACCACTATCGAAAAACTTCTCGCTTTAATAACCGGCCATTCCAGCAACGGGCTATAACCCTCGAAAAAACTTACGGGATCCCCTAAGTAAAAATAACCCTTACCAGATACCGAACTATTCGCGCTCGTCCTCGACGATCCGCATACCGGTTATACAAACAATACCATCTACGAAAATATATCGTCCGCTATATTCCCTATTAACGGACCGGCTGCTTTCCAAGACGCCGATAAACTGTCCTTTTTAATTAACGCGATACAGGCGACGGAAAACCAAAATTTAAAGCAAACTTAAAAATACCGGATTAATTTATATACCGCAGGAAATCAGCTATTTATTAAGGTCGAACACGGCGCAAAGTTCGCGGATAACCTGCACGCAAACTTTTTCCCGCGGATTTTCCCGATATTCTTTCCGTAAGGCAAAAACGGCCCAAAAGTATTGCTTAAACCGGACCTCGATCCTGCCGAACCCAGCCACAACCATTCGCTTAATTATTAGGCCAGATACGTATTATAACGATACGGTAGCCGATTTACGACTTATCCAATCTTTTATTTCTTAATTTTCAACACCTTATTTAAATCGTCCAACCGCCGAATCAATATATTTCGCATATTTAGGCCCTCCTTCGAAAAAATCGAAAAGGTATATACAAATCTAACAGAAAATCGATTAAAGCAAGCCATAAAGGAGATACGTTAAATAAGATTTACGACAGATTAAGACATTATGTTGTTTTTCCGTAAGCTATTCGTTTTCGGTTACGCCTAACCATTCTTAAACGAAAATTAATTCCTTATGCGAAAAAAGATATAAGTTTTTTATATCCGAACGGGGATGCTTATTATTTAGTTTATTATTAATCCAAACGACATCAACAACCCCGTAAAAATAAAGCTTGTTATATATAGGTTCCATAACTACGATAAGGCGAAAGAACTGTTAGCGGATTTGCAGCAGAAATACGACAGGATTATTTTTAGTACTATAAATTCCGTTAACTCCGCTTTTTTCTTTTACCGAGAAATCTTTTTGTTCTTCGAAAAATATGTTAAAACCGGCGAAAAATCTGTTTTCGGAAAGATTAGCCATTATTATACGGCGGTAGAAACCAATAAACGTGGCAGTTTACATTTGCATGGATTACTTTGGCTCGAAGGGAACATAGGATTACCATCCCTGATCGACAATATGGCCAACCCCAACAAGACAGAATACCGTACCAGCGCAATTCGCTACGTAAACTCCGTCTTTTACAAATACCTCGACGAAAAAGCCGGAAAGGCGACGCAACAGAAAAAAAAGCCTATCCATCCGGTCCTGGACATAATAAACAGTAGCGACGTTTTTATAGCGGCCTTTAATAACAAGTCCAATTACGTTACGTATTATTACCAGGTCCATTCCTACACCTACACGTATATCAAGTACTTTTATCAGGGTCTCGCCGAGAAAGAAGCAAACGGGTACAACAAAACGGCTTGCCGGTTTAAGGCGCCTTGGAAAATTGTAAAATAAACCGGGTTTACGGAAGACGGTTTGTTCAAGATCCGTCGAAACCATCCCTTAGTTAACCGGTATAACAAAGTAATAACGATTGGCCTCCGCCATAACTACGACGTCTCGCCTATCTTAATTAATACCAAGGGCCTTACCATGATATATTACATCACCAATTACGCAACAAAACTAAATATACCCATATAGAAACGCCTCGCTCTTACAACCGATATGCTTCAATAACGTTACAAGTTTAACGCCTTAATTTATCGGCCACCGGATACCGCGCCGTACGACGATCATCGATCCGCTATGCGCAACAAAACCCGGCAGTTTTTAATAAAAGTTATTAATCGTATTTTTTCCGAAAAAGAACTTTCCGCTGTAAAAGTTTGTTATTACTTACTCGGTTATCTTACAAACTTTACAAATATACCCAACTAGTTGTTCCTATACTTAAATACACTTTATTGGGCAATCTTCCGGCGTTAGCCCCATTTCTACCGTTTAACCGGCCTGGAAATAGATATAAACAAACCCCTAAAAATAGTAAATCTTAAGGAACAAGGCCGTATTTCGTTATACTTCGAGGGTTACGTACGTAAAGGCGCATTTTTCGCGTATCTATGCCTTTACGATTATCTTTCCATAATTCGCTTAATATTACGTAAAAACTAAAACGACGACGAATTTTATATATCGCTCGATAGATTTTCTTCAAACGCCCGTAACTAGATGCAAAAGTTTCGGCGTCCTTATAAATACGCCGTCCCGATCTTTTAAGAATTTATCAACGGCAATTACAAAAATAACGATCCGGATTATTTTAAACGGTACGCCCCGGGGCCGTAAGTTTCTCCAACCATACTGCTAACGTTCTTGATAGTAACTCCGTTTTCCACCTGGCTTTATTTATACCTTAGGAATCGTTCCTTTCCGAAACCGACGGCGACGTTACTAACATTTGGTCCCGTTACGAAACCGCCCTTTCCCCCCGACTGCGTTTTTCCGTCTCAAACATCTTGCTTTTCAGGAAATTAGCCGAAAATACGCGCAAAGATGCACGGCTTTGGGCCAACAGATCGGAAGGCAAAGATATAATCGATATAAATTTCCCTTTCGTTAAAGCCGACGACGGCCAATCCCCTATAGCAACCGTTAAATACCACCAAACCTATACGGCTATAATCCGGACTTTGCAAAACGCTATACGTAATTCCAATACCACAAAAAATTCTCCAATCCTGCGGGACCTGGTCCGAGATCTCCGACAAAAAAACTTGCCTAAAGAAAATCGGCCTCTTATCCAACGTCACGAAGCCTTTTATCCATAAATTCGACGCAACCAGGATAGCCCCCTAAGCCACTATCCAACGCCTTCGCCGAAGGATATCCAGGCTGCCGCAAAAGCCCAACACATATTACATCTCCGAATGCTGGATAAGATAGAAACTGGCCCCTAAAAGGATACATACTCCATAATAAATATTGATATCGATAACGTACTAAATCGGCACTGCAGTACAGAAATTGTCCCACCGTAACTAAATTAAGGCCCAGCTACGTTAATCTTTCGGATAACTATTAATATTAGCCAGATATTCAGCTTCGTAAAACTCGGTTACAAAGCTACCGTCCATTACATACTTAACTATCTACAAAACATAACCTTCCAGCTTATCTGTAAATTCCTAAACAAATACGTTACTAACCCCGATTCGACCGGCTAACACTTTCAATATATCGGAGGCCCCGGCGGTACGGAAAAATCCAGGATTATCGACGCCCTTAAATACGTATTCGTTATAAAAAATCAACAACATTTTTTTTAAATTACTGGCTTATCCGGCAATACGGCTGCACAAATCGGCGGGTCTACGGTTCATTCCGCTTATAAACTAAACGTCCGTCGTTTTCTAAATAAACAATTCCCTTACTTTTCGGAAACGAAAAAATAAGCGTAAAAGCAAAAACTGGTTTTCGTAATCAATAAGCTCAGCATGCTAAGTAAGGCTACCTTTTTCAAAACCAACTGCTACTTCCAGGCCTTCCGCGATTACTCCGACAAACCATTTAGCGGCATTCCCGTTATTTTTTTAATAAGCAACTTTTATCAATTCGCGCCCGTTTTAAAAATAAACCTTCTGGTCGATCAAACAGCGGATTTCACGCTTATGACCTCCCTAGGGTAAAGGATTATTACGTACCACCGTAGCTACAATCTGTAACTACTATTTACGACTGTCGTTCTTTTCGAAAAATAAATCCGCACCAGAAACAATCCCGAACTAATCGCCTTTTTAAACAAAATACGGACTGGAACCTAAACCCTGGAAAACCTTAACCTGCTTAATACAAAACTTATAAACCGCTCCCAGATTACCTTCAAAAACGGCTTACGCGCCATAACCCCCCTTAACCGCAACCGGTAAACCCTTAACATCGAAACCGTCATAAACTGGGCCCGTTTTCACAAAAAACATATCTCGGTTTTCGTTTCGGCCCATACCTAGCGATTTACTGCCTTAATTTAAAACGAAATCGCGTTAACAATCAAACAAAGGAACGATTCCCATTACAAAATCCCCGGTATCTTCTTTTACGTACAAAAAATGCCTTTCGTAGTTAACCAAAACATATACACCGGCTTAAAGGTTATGAATGGCGCAAAATTCACCGCCGCAAACGTTATCCCCGATCCGAAATACCCAGGATACCATCTTACCGACGACGTTACTATTTATTTCGGACCGCCACTCGGTATCCTACTATAATCGAACGAAACAAAAACCGTAACCACCCCAGGCTTCCTATCGGGCACGGTACTTATTTGCCCGATTTTATTCTCCTTAATTCCTATCAACCGCTACTTTAAGTTTTTATTAGCGAAATGCATTCGCAAAGGTTTGCCAGCTGCTACAGTATTTGTTATTATAAATTATAAAGCCCAAAGCAAAACTTTTCCGCAAGTACTTTTAAAGCTGCAGGAAAACCGCATAATCGAAAGTTAGCCTTTAAGGTACAACTTTACAAGTTTTTATGTACAGCTTTCCAGGTATAGGACGCTAAAAGGCATAAAGCTTCTTAGTTCCGTTCGGCCGCAGGATTTTATCGGGAACAAGCTAAACCAAAAGATACTTGATATTATGCGGAGGTTAACAAATCTTGCGGCAAAAATAAGGCAGGCATTTAAGGTTCGGCAAATCCTTCCATAACCTATATTACATAACTAAAGCTATTAACTGGTTCCTTAAATGACAGGTCTCCCGCTTAAATTGCAATATGCGGCCTTATTCCTATACGTATACCCTATAATACCTAGCGAATCGGAAACTTAAAAACACGCTTCAAAAAGCCCCATAAGGGTCCAGTTCCCGTCCAATACCAAAGGCCTCCCGTCCAGGCTTTAGAAACAAGTGCTTTGTTTGTCAAGCCTGTTTTTTTTTTCACAAGACGAAGAAAACGTTTATCAAGATAAGTCACTAAACACTTTGCTTACCTCGTCACGTCAGGCTCGTTCCGAAAGGTTCTCGAGGGACCGCCAGGGCCCGATCTCCTGTAGCCCTTAGGCACAGATCAAATCGTACAGCCACAGCAAATCGAGAAGGCACGAATTAGTTGAACTTTGTATTATCGGCTTGGATGTTCTTACTAGATGGGCAGACAGTCGCAAGGTCTCAAGAGGAGCTGGCGAGAGAGTCTCACTTGACAAGGTCCACCTCCATTCCTGCTGTCGACTTATCCAGTTGGTACATTGAGAATGGATCCCCTCAGCGTTACCGCGAGCGCCATTGCAGTATGTCAGGCCCTCCAAGTCGTAGCAGTCGGTATCAAGAGCCTCGCCACCATCCGCAAGGCTCCTGTTGAGTTTCTCGATCTTCAGAATGAAGTAAGCCATGCTCTTTGCTAGTACTGCAACACGGGCCGAGTATTCTTCCCTAAGTTTGGTTATTACCTCCTTAAATCTCGCTGGAAGGCTACGATGTATAGATAACCGGCAGTCTCCATGCTGACTCAATAAAGTTGACAACCGTCATCGGCTATCTGGAGCTGGTCCATTCAACCATGGACGCAATGACAACATCATCAACCGTCCTAGCTCTAGATCTCACTCACGTCAATCTGATTTTGACAAGACTTGAAAATGATGTCAAGGAGCTCCAGGATATCGTAACCCGGTTGGAGACAAAACCAGCAAGCATCCCCAAGCATGGAAAAGTAGCAGTGTCCAAGATCAAGTGGATATTTGAAGTGGATAAGATCCTCCAGATCCGTGACAAGATCCGCCTGAATCGCCAGCACCTCGCCGATGCCTTCCGCATCATGCAACAGTCCCAGAGGTACCGTGCCCCGCACCTCCTTCATTACTATATACCAGATCTGTACAGAAGTTCTAATAAGTTCCACAGCTTTACGCAAGCTATGCTTATTCTGAATGTCTCCAAGGTTTCTGAGGCGGGCACTCGACATCTGAGCGGAAAACTCGACAGCGTGGCAGACTTACTAGCCAACATTGAGCCTTCCATGCAGGAACTACTCAACGGGCTTCGGGCTGTAGCCATCAGGCGCAACAATGGCGGGCTTGATCTTGACCGGAATCTAGATGATAGTCTGGCCATTCCGCAGGGAGACAACAGCACACGGGCAATTCCGGATTTGGCTAACGCCATTCCCAGTATTACCCCCCCTACCGCAGAGGCACTACCACGACCTAGAGTGTTAGCCAGACCAAAGAATAACCATTTCAAAATGGATGATTCCGGAAGCAACACTTTGGTCCGCGTACAGACGTCAATCAGGAGAAAATGTCCGGACAACTGCAAGTGCCAATGCCACATGTCTCGCATGATATCAAGTCCCGACATGCTCACCTCCCTCACCGGACGACTACTTCTACGGTACAGAGGCGTTTCCTTGTGCAAGAAAGCCTCGTGCGACTTTCCGGTGCGTCTCAACAGCGAAAAGTCGTCAGTACAGCTCAATTATATGTTTCCCAAGTGGGCCCTGACTTATGCCATTTACTTGTGCGTCCTGGGACTCAGTTTTCGGACTTACGATGCGACTTCAGGTCCCTCGCATATTACCCCCAGACCATGAAGTCTGGGATTTTATTAGTTCTGATGACGTGCCTATGATCCAGCGTCTATTTTCAGGAAAGAAACTGCACCCAACAGATATTCACGAAGAAGATGGGACGTCTCTATTCTTGGTACGTGGTCCCATAATTTGGCCGTCTTGTCGTTAAATCCTATGGTGTCTAACAAGTGCTATTTAATTTGCAATGTACAACCGTAGTTGGTCAGTTGTAGACCTTTTCATCAGACTCGCCTCTGATGTGGATGCTGCAGATCACACGGGACGGTAGGGCAGCCTGCCACACGCCGCAACCAATGAAACTAACCGTCTTAGAACCCCCGTGTCAGAAGCTTACTTTTTGCTCCACATGATGATGCCAAAAGAGGATCCACGACGGTATACGCTCGAAAGAATCCTGGATAAGGCAACCCCCCCACCAACGAACCACCCCATCAACGCGCCACCCCATTTTTGAAGCCATCGCCACCACAACCCTTCAATTCAAATAACAATATCTCAA